>JAZDUA010000977.1:0-307500 GCA_038098605.1 Gryllus longicercus | reverse complement strand
GCTCTTGGAAGTCTACTTCAACTATCAACTTTCAACGTTTTATATATATATTTATAGCCTCTTACTGTATTTATTGTCAAAAATAGTTAAAAAATTGTGTAAAGTACTGTGGGGAGAAGTGCAATACGAGTATGGGCATGGTTTCTTGAGCTCTTGGAAGTCTACTTCAACTATCAACTTTCAACGTTTTATATATATATTTATAGCCTCTTACTGTATTTATTGTCAAAAATAGTTAAAAATTGTGTAAAGTACTGTGGGGAGAAGTGCAATACGAGTATGTGCATGGTTTCTTGAGCTCTTGGAAGTCTATTTCAACTATCAACTTTCAACGTTTTATATATATATTATAGCCTCTTACTGTATTTATTATCAAAGAATAGTTAAAAAATTGTGTAAAGTACTGTGGGGAGAAGTGCAATACGAGTATTGCATGGTTTCTTGAGCTCTGGGAAGTCTACTTCAACTATCAACTTTCAACGTTTAAATATATATATATATATATATATATATATATATATATATATATATATATATATATATAAATCTCGTGTCACAATGTTTGTCCTCAAAGAACTCCTAAACCACTTAACCGATTATAATAAAATTCGCACACCATGTGCAGTTCGATCCAACTTGAAGATAGTGTAGTTTAAATCTCAAATTATAGTCGCAATTTTAATTTATTGCTAATTTATTACAAATTTGATTGTTGTAATAATTGTAGATAATTGTGACTGTCAAATAATAACAGACAAATAATTAGCAATAAATTTAAATTGCGACTATAATTTGAGATTTAAACTATCCTATCTTTCAAGTTGGATCGAACTGCACATGGTGTGCGAATTTTATTATAATCGGTTAAGTGGTTTAGGAGTCCATTGAGGACAAAAATTGTGACCACGAGACGAGATTTATATATATTAAGAATACAACAATCAGCTAGCTGACCCGGCCACGCGTTGCACGCGTTGTGCTGCCACGGAAACAAGGAAAACCACATCCCTTCCATTACAGGGCATATTCAAAGCTAAGACATTGGGGAGACTTTACACGGTACATCCAAAGCAACGTGAGTGCTTCTATTACGTTTGTTATTGGTGAATGTTCGACTGGGTTGAGTAAGTAATCAATAGATGGCGCTGCTATGGTAAAAAATCAGCTCCAAGAATCAGGACCAGCAGAAGGTCATGCACAAGAATCTCAATAACAGTGTAACGAAACGTATTCAAGAGAATATCATAAGAACACTGTGGACACGAGATTTATATATATTAAGATTATTTAACCTCCATTTAAAATTATTTTGCACTTATTATTTTCAATGTCCTATGATAACATGTTTTTCAGTTCCTCTTTCTAATATTTAAACTATTATTATTATTTTCAGTCAAATGCCACCGAAAAAATCTAACCTCAACAACGCGAGCAGCAAAGGGTCACGACGCAAACGTGTTGAAAGAGCTCAGCAATTACCAGAACAAATCGAAACAAGAAATGCAGCTCAAAGAATCAGGACTCCAGAAAGTCGTACACAAGAATCTCAAGAACAGCGTGACGAACGTCTGCAACAGAATATTACGAGAACAAGAGCGGCACGAGAACGAAACATAGCTACAATACGAGGACTAGATCGACAAAGGCAACGGATCAGCCGCTCATTAACACGTGCATCATTCGTTCGGCTTGCCTTTGAATATGCACCAGATATTAACTACTCGGCGCATTCAAAAATTGCTATCGGTGGAATGGATAAAGTATGTCAATATTGTCAGGCATTGAAATTTCGGAATGAAGCAGGCCGGCATGTGCCTGCGCATCAGGAAAAGTTGTGCTGTCACCTCTACCCGCTCCGCCGGAGCCTTTATTATCCCTTCTTACTGGCAATTCAGATGATTCCAAATTATTTTTGCGTAAGATACGCAAATTTAATTCTTGCTTCCAAATGACGTCATTTGGGGCAACTAAAATTTGCGATCGTGCATCCGATGGACGTAATTTTGAAACTACATTCAAAATTCAAGGCCAGGTGTACCATAAAATCGGATCACTGATCGCCAATGCCTGATAACAATCCAAAATTTCTTCAAATTTATTTTATGGGCGATTGTGAAGAGCGCGTGACGACTCGGTGCCTGTATAATTTTATTGAACAAGCAGAGGAAAGAGCAATTGTGATATTATTGGAAAATTTTTTAGAGATCACAATCAACTAATTCAATTGATCAAAAGAGTTTCGCCACGACTGCAAAATGACAATTATCAAATCGTCATAAAAGCCGACAAAGTACCATTAGGTGAACATGCTGGTAGATTCAACGCTCCAACTGTGATGAGGTTGCTGTTATCATGGTTGGTGATCCAGTTGACAAAAGATCTATAAAAATTACACGGCGAGACAACACTGTCAGTACGATTTCGGATCTACACCGTTCATATGACGCACTACAATATCCATTGATATTTTGGCAAGGACAAGATGAATATCACCTTAATATCAAACAGTATGATCCAAATACCGGTAAAATTTTACAATTATCTATTTACTTTCTTACTGTATGTATAGATTTTAATTTCGTATTGCATTTAATTTTTTATTTTTTTAGGTGATTACAGAATAATAAAGTTAGCTCAATGAACTACTACGCACACCGAATAATGGTTAGACAACATCAAGACAATTATATCCTTCGATATCGTCAGCTGTTCCATCAATACATTGTTGATATGTATGCTAAGGTCGAAAGCGAACGCTTGCGATTCCTTCGATTCAACCAGGCAAAACTACGATCGGAAGGAATATATTCACTTACGAGATGCTGTTGCTGGAAACATCGATGGAAATTTAAATCCCATTGACATCGGTAATGCTTTCATTTTACCTTCAAGCTACATCGCAGTCCACGGAACATGCAGGAATGCATACAAGATGCGATGACTTACGTACGTCATTACGGCCGACCGGATTTATTTATTACATTCACATGTAATCCGAATTGGGAAGAGATACAAACTTTACTATTGCCAGAACAACAAGCCATTCATCGTCATGATTTAACTGCACGTGTGTTTAAAAACTAAAATTGTAAATCCTTAATTGATTTTATTGTTAAATATTCAATTTTTGGTATCACACGTTGTTGGCTGTATACGATAGAGTGGCAAAAGCGAGGTTTGCCTCATGCCCACATTTTGGTTTGGCTTAAAGATAGAATCCGTCCTGAAGAAATCGATCAAATAATTTCAGCCGAAATTCCAGACCCATTAATTGATCAAGAATTATTTGATATTGTCACCAAACACATGATCCATGGGCCATGCGGTGCTTTCAACATGACGTCACCGTGCATGGAAAATGGAAAATGTAAAAAAAAATTCCCAAAGCCGTATACGAATGACACGATCACGGATATTGATGGTTATCCAATGTATCGCCGCAGAAGTACTGAGAATGGTGGCCACACATTTACAATGCGACTGCCAAACTTTCCAAATCAAGTTGAGTTTGATAATCAGTGGGTGGTACCATACTCACCACTACTTTCAAAAACTTACAAAGCTCATATCAATGTTGAGCTTTGGCAGTTCTGTTTAAATCAATTAAGTATATTTGTAAATATGTAAACAAAGGCAGTGATTTGGCCATATTTGAAGTACAAAACATAAATAAAAATGACGAAATAGCACGATACCAAATGGGCAGATACATTAGCAGGCAATGAAGCTATTTGGCATATTCTCAGCTTTCCCATCCACGAAAGAGATCCTGCTGTCCAACATCTGGCAATACATCTTGAAAACGGTCAACGTGTATACTTCACTGAAAAAAATGTTCTCCAAAGAGCGTTCGAAGCTCCGAAAACGACTCTAACTGAATTTTTTACATTGTGTCAAAAACCTGATGTTTTTGGCCAATTCGCGAAGACATTGGTGTTTTGGTGATGTTCCACGTTATTTCACATGGAACAAATCCAGTAAAAAATGGGAGCCACGGAAACAAGGAAAACCACATCCTTCCATTACAGGCATATTCAAAGCTAAGACATTGGGGAGACTTTACACGGTACATCCAAAGCAACGTGAGTGCTTCTATTTACGTTTGTTATTGGTGAATGTTCCCGGGACCAACGTCTTTTGAATTTTTACGAACAGTTAATGGTCGAGTATTCAATACATACCAGGATGCATGTCGTGAACTGCAATTGCTAGAAGGACGATAACCATTGGGACTTAACGCTTGCTGATGCTGCGTTGACATCAACACCGAATAACATTCGTCAGTTGTTTGCAATTATTTGACGACATGTTATCCCTCGCAAGCACAAACTTGTGGGAAAAATATAAAAATTGTATGACAGAAGACATATTGCACCGAATTAGACAAACAAATCAATGCCAAAACATAGATTATACACCAGAGATGAACAATGAAGCATTGGTCTTGATCGAGGATTTATGTGTTCTTATTTCAAATTTACCACTTAATCATTATGGTATGCCATCACCTAATCGTTTACTATAATGTAATGTTGTTTACTATAATGTAATATAACAAAAACTTTAGCCACAGCAACGCGTGGCCGGGTCAGCTAGTATATATATATATATATATGTATATATATATATATATATATATTTATAGCCTCTTACTGTATTTATTGTCAAAAATAGTTAAAAATTGTGTAAAGTACTGTGGGGAGAAGTGCAATACGAGTATGTGCATGGTTTCTTGAGCTCTTGGAAGTCTACTTCAACTATCAACTTTCAACGTTTTATATATATATATATATATATATATATATATATATTATATATATATATATATATATATATAGCCTCTTACTGTATTTATTATCAAAAATAGTTAAAAAATTGTGTAAAGTACGGTGGGGAGAAGTGCAATACGAGTATGTGCATGGTTTCTTGAGCTCTTGGAAGTCTACTTCAACTATCAACTTTCAACGTTTTATATATATATTTATAGCCTCTTACTGTATTTATTATCAAAAATAGTTAAAAAATTGTGTAAAGTACTGTGGGGAGAAGTGCAATACGAGTATGTGCATGGTTTCTTGAGCTCTTGGAAGTCTACTTCAACTATCAACTTTCAACGTTTTATATATATATATTATATATATATATATATATATATATATATATATATAATATATATATATAATTTATATATATTTATAGCCTCTTACTGTATTTATTATCAAAAATAGTTAAAAAATTGTGTAAAGTACTGTGGGGAGAAGTGCAATACGAGTATGTGCATGGTTTCTTGAGCTCTTGGAAGTCTACTTCAACTATCAACTTTCAACGTTTTATATATATATATAAATATATTATATATATTTATAGCCTCTTACTGTATTTATTATCAAAAATAGTTAAAAAATTGTGTAAAGTACTGTGGGAGAAGTGCAATACGAGTATGTGCATGGTTTCTTGAGCTCTTGGAAGTCTACTTCAACTATCAACTTTCAAAGTTTTATATATATATATATATATATATATATATATATATATATATTATATATACTATTTATAGCCTCTTACTGTATTTATTATCAAAAAATAGTTAAAAATTGTGTAAAGTACTGTGGGGAGAAGTGCAATACGAGTATGTGCATGGTTTCTTGAGCTCTTGGAAGTCTACTTCAACTATCAACTTTCAACGTTTTATATATATATATATATATATATATATATATATATATATAATATAGCCTCTTACTGTATTTATATCAAAAATAGTTAAAAATTGTGTAAAGTACTGTGGGGAGAAGTGCAATACGAGTATGTGCATGGTTTCTTGAGCTCTTGGAAGTCTACTTCAACTATCAACTTTCAACGTTTTATATATATATATATATATATATTATAATATATATATATATATATATATATATATATATTTATAGCCTCTTACTGTATTTATTATCAAAAATAGTTAAAAAATTGTGTAAAGTACTGTGGGGAGAAGTGCAATACGAGTATGTGCATGGTTTCTTGAGCTCTTGGAAGTCTACTTCAACTATCAACTTTCACGTTTTATATATATATTATATATATATATATATATATATATATATTTATAGCCTCTTACTGTATTTATTATCAAAAATAGTTAAAAATTGTGTAAAGTACTGTGGGGAGAAGTGCAATACGAGTATGTGCATGGTTTCTTGAGCTCTTGGAAGTCTACTTCAACTATCAACTTTCAACGTTTTATATATATATATATAGTATATTATATATATATATATAATATATATATATTTATAGCCTCTACTGTATTTATTGTCAAAAATAGTTAAAAATTGTGTAAAGTACTGTGGGGAGAAGTGCAATACGAGTATGTGCATGGTTTTCTTGAGCTCTGGAAGTCTACTTCAACTATCAACTTTCAACGTTTTATATATATATATATATATATATATATATTATATATATATATATATAAAATTATTATTAAGTTGAATACATGTACAAACGAGCGTTTTGGGTAGAAATTAATATGACTGTTCCACTCGTGAAATTAAAACTAAGTGTTTAACTATACATAAAAAATGCCCCAATCAGGGCGGTGTATATAAAAATATATATCGCTTTTTCTATTCAATTTTTCTTATCGTTTTTTTTAGTGGACAATGATCAAGTGAGACTCGCCTATCTCAGGAGGACATATACATCGGTAACCAATGTAACGACTGGCAACAGCGACTGTAACAGAATCTTTTTATTTTACATAGCTTTCTGTTATTTCCTATATTTGACGCATTTTAGAAGTCTGTGGGTCATAGTGTCCTTCGTGGAATAGTCCTATTACATACCACTCGTGCTTTGGGAAATTCTCAGATAAATTCCAAAGCACTCGTGGTATTACCTACAAAAATGTTCGCTCCCGTATAATAAAAGCTATTTGTAAAAGCAAATTAGCTTCAGATTTATACAGTTATTGCTAGTACTTTACGTGATGGAATCGGCTTATGGCCGCGATACAATAGAAAACGATTATTCGATTCCCACTCAGGCAATGAAACTACATTTGTGTCTAGAGGCAAATGCCCAAAGGGTCAGGGAGACTGGACGAAAAAACGTGATGAAGGCGGGGGCATTGACTCAGAAGCTGAGAAGTGAAGGTTCTTGCGCTGCGTTTGCAGTGCTCGCCCGAGGCACATCCCTTGACACTCACTGCACTTGCTGTGCTAATGCCATTAGGGCGTATAGGGCCCCTGAAGCAAATGAGAACCCAAAAGTGTTGAGAATTTTGCAATGGTTGCAAGTCGTGCAAGTGGCTCTTGGTGCGAGCACCGCTTTGCGGACGCTAATGGCGGCGACGGAAGCTTTGGCAGCCGCAGCTGAGGCGACGCCAGGGCGGTCGACACGTTCTATTTCACGCCAACCGCCACTCTCAATAGTCCCGTGAGCGTAGTGAGTGCTGTCTCCCAGATGGCAGCAGAGAACCTCCTCCTGCTAGATGGGCGAGGTCACCTGGCGGGGTTTTCCCTATCCAGGTTTCTCCTCCCTGCGAAAGCATCGCTGTTTGTTAGGGTGCTGCTCCGACACTCACTTGATATTCATCGGAGAAACTCACGGAGACTACCGATCAGAGCAGTTGGCTGGAATTCCCGTCCAGGCAGTGCCTAAATTCGACATACATAAGTTTCCATAACTCAATAATATATTTTTCCTATCCATTTACATTTGCTTGAGAGCGATTTTTCAGGATTGCTGCTGCTTGAAATAAATGATCAACTATTATTTTAAAAAAATGTTTATAGTCCTTTATTGGCAATTGTTGCCCACAAAAAACTTGCAACAAAATACATTGAAAACAAAACACATTTTTTAGAGTTGTTTAGGAAGGAACATCTAATTAACAAATAACATGTATATTTTTAATTAAAACAATGTATATTTGTAAAAGCAAGACTCTATAGTAAATAAAATTAAATACAAATTATGGAAGAGAGAGAAGGTTATTTTGTGTGTACGAGTTTTCATTCTAGGAAAGGGGATATAAATTTAATTATTGCAGATTAAATATCGAAGTAAAAGAACAGAAAGGGAAGAGGGGAATAAACTGTAATTATAATTTCGAAATAGCCTTTAGGGGTTAGATGCAAAGTTATTATTGAAGTTGAAAATAATTTCGAATAAACTATTAATTTTATCAACGGCCACAATACGCATTCTACCTTTTTTAATCCATTTTTATTCGTGGATATGCTCAAAATATGATCATACTGAATTGAATAGAAGAATGATATTTTATTTAAAAACTTGAACGAAAAAATGTATTTTTCTCGCTGTTTTAAGTAATATGTGACTTGAAAGGCAGAAATTGTCATTTAAGACAGGAATATTTCATAAACTTTTCAGTATTTCAAAATATTGGTGCTGTGGGAGCACCACTTCTAATATACAAAAACGAGATATTGGCGCTGAATACCTGGACCTTTTCTTTACTACTATTGTTATGTCTGTCGAAAGAAATGTTCGATTAGTAATTTGAGTGAGATCATCTACATTTAGTACTGTAATTAACCATAAATATTATTGTAAAAGTTACTGTTTATAAATAAAGCTTCAAACGTTGGGAGTTGAACTTCTGAGTGTGCGCGTAGAACCACTGTTCTCGTTCACGCCGTAGAGTTGGCGAGGAGAGCTTTGGAGCGCCCTTGCGCAGAGGGTAAGCGAGCGTGTGCGCTCTGCTCGCCAGGAGGCGCCCTGGTCGGGGCTCCTCTACGCAACGTTGTGCTTCCTTCTGCCTGCTCCCGCTGACTTCTCTCTCTCTCACTGTCAGGGTTGGCAGGTGAGCTTTGGAGCGCCGTTGCGCAGAGGGTAAGCGAGCGTGTGCGCTCTGCTCGCCAGGAGGCGCCCTGGTCGGGGCTCCTCTACGCAACGTTTTGCTTCCTTCTGCTGCGTTGCCTGCTCCCGCTGACTTCTCTCTCTTTCCTCGTCGCAACAGCCCCATTAAAAGACCCACGTAGCCCCCTTCAGGAGCGGCCAACCAAGTGACGACCGCTGCCCGGAAGAAGTCCGTAACGTAACCATCTGCGCGAGAAGCCATGTCCCTATCCATATTGAAAAAATATTTGTATTCCGCTTAAAATAAAATCCTAGACATTGTCGTGTGTACTTAACCACATTATAACCTTAGTGAGAAGTTCAAAACCTTCCCGGAAAGAAGTTCTATTTTAATTTAAAGTTTAATTCTGTAACAAAAAAAAAGAAAAACGAAAATGATAAAATTGTTGTAATTTACTAATATTCTTAGGTTTTATAGAATAATAAAATAATATCTTACGTTCTCGCATCAACTGAAGTGCCACTTCTGTTCCTGCCCTGTGGTGTCTGTCCCTTATCCGTCGCAGTGTATGTCGAGGGAAGGTTGTTACCCTCCGCGCGTCTCTGACCAAGGGGGATCTGGTCCTCCTCTCGGCGAAGTACAGAGTTGCCTTGCTTGAGTAGTGAACCTTCTTCAAAGTCAGCATCAGGCAGATAATATTACTCATTACTAGACAGCACACATGGCCATAGTAGAACAGTGCGGTTCCAGATTTTAAAAAAGGAACGTCTTCTACACAAACTGAAACATCAAAGTGATTAGAATAACATATATTAGAATTACCTGAAAATATAGGATTTACTTTCACTTACTTCGTAAGAAATGAAAGTATGTAATCGTACGCCGCGAAATGGGGGAATTTTTGGCAGAAAAATTCTTATTGATGGCCCTGGTAACGAAAAAGTGGATAAATTCTGTTGCTGTATATCGTAAATTACTCCTCTAAGATGTGATTTAGCCAGAATCCATGTTTTGGTGGTTCATGATACCGAACATTTGATTGACTGCAAAATGTCTGTCTTTCTGTCTCTCTCAGTCCATCTGTGGTAAGCGAATAAACCGTTCAGCCGATTTTCTCCAAAATTGATATTACCGATATCATTTCCTTGGGAGTTTCAATCGTATATTTTTATTTTTGATTTTACTTTACATGATGCGACCAACACATTTTCAATTTGCATTCGTAGGCTTCCGAGTCAATACATTCTTGGCTATCCGGGATGAGCCGCGTCTCGGTCAATTGTGCTGATGTTTCGGCCATCTTGCTGTAGTCCTCTTCAGAGCTATATTGGTGGCAGTTGTAATTGGCCAAGACACGGCTCATCCCGCGTAGCGAAGAATGTATAATTTTCAATTTTTTTAAAAAAATGGTACCACCATTCAATTTTTTTATTTAACTTAGTCCTCGGATAGCGTAAATGGTGTACGTTTCATGTTCGTTGATATCGTATTTCGAAAATAACAAAAGTGCAATTTTTGGGCATCTTCCTACAAGCACAACTACTCGTTCAATATTGACGAAGATATTTTTTTCTCTAATGAAATAGGTTCTTTAAAGTAAGATCTTGAAATAAGGTCATGTTGAACTTTTGTAAAACACGAATTATTTTTGTGTAATTTTGTGCAAAATATATAGAATTTTTAATTTTTTAAAATATTTTTCTGAAAATCCGTTCCACATTTATTCTTAAAATTTTATTCTCATATGTAAACCTATATCAAAGCGGTAAACAGTGTGGTGCTAGTCCCTAATGTTAGCTTTTTTTGAAAATTGCAAAAAGTTAACTTTTCAACACTAGTGAATTGAAGTTAAAGATTTCATTTTTTCCTCGTATTTAACAAAGGGGGTTAAAAAATACTGCGCTTTTCTCTTCGGCGAACTCCCCATATTTTAGAAAGTTGCAAAAAGTGACCTTTCGAAACTACAAGCCCGAATTCAGAGCTCATTGCGTTTGAAAAGCGTAGAGGTTCACGGCAAATTAACTTGGAGGACATGAGTTCGATTCTCGGTGCGGAAAAGTGTTCGCTTTTCAACAAACACTTTTGGAGGATTTTGTAGTAGTATAATATATCGGAGCAGTTAGAAATAATGGGGGAAAGTATATGAGGTTCTAGTATCACTAATTAAAGTAATGGAGCTTGGAATTTAGTAATGGCTTTAATGGATACTTGAAAATGCAGCACTTTTCAAGGGCTTTAGAAAAAACTGCTGCAATTGTTAAGAACAAAGCATGCGAGGATTAACTTGGAGTTCTCTCTTCCTATTTCACCCAGGTTTCGCAATGGGTCGTTTTGTTATTTGTGCATTAACATAAAACGTTAATTTTGTGTTTTGAGCACCTGGAGTGTATATATTGTCAGATACTGTTAGATTCTGTCTGAGTCTCTTAACCAAGTGATTGCCCTTACGATGATCGTCGTCCACTTACCAGAAGTGTGAACAAGTGGTTCGATGCAGCACGTTCTTGTCTCCTTGAGCGATGGGGTGTGCCAAGACGGCGTCTCTCCCTTTGTCCCTTTGGTTGACTAAAGAAGAAGGAGCACGTGATTGTGAGCACTGCGGGCAGCCCCCAAGCAAAAGCTGAAATCGCCAGAAATTTCTTTCCGCTTCCTTTATCCAAGCGTGGCATGTGCAACCTACAGTAGGAACAGGAGTATTAGTTATTTACGAGAAGTTAATTCTGTTAGAGACGTGGTATATCAAGACATAGAATTCCCTTTCCTTTCCACAAATGCATTTGTGATTGGAAAGGAAAATGAAATAGCCAGCAGTAAAGGCAACTCCCTTGCCAATGATGAGAGACCGAAGCATTTTTTCTGCTTTTTTTATTCAAGCGCGTACTGTGCAATGCATACAAGAAACAAAAATTGAACTCGTGGTGGTATAACTGCACATGCGTTTTTGCATTAGTAATTATTAATTGGTAGGAAATGGTGTGGATGTTACGATATTTCATCATAATAATAGATTTCAGCCGTAGTTTTGTTGTATGTTCTTATTTTTGCAGAAAGCTTTTTCCGTCGCATTGCGGCTATCTTCAGTGCTACAAAAACTAATTTCCAAATTACAAATAAAAGATAACCTATAACAGGATATTATTATGAATAAAATTAGAATTTAAGCAAATCTGAATAAGCTGAATCTGTCCAAATCCTTTCTTTGTTTACTCCATTTTTCAAATTTTGTCGCTACTGCTTAGGCACTATTGTAACGAGTTCTAATTAGATTAGATTAGATTTATTAATAATTCTGCAATTAAGTTTGAAAACTTGGTGCCATAATATACTAACTTAACATTACAGAACTTAACAACTTTACAAAATATACAAACTTTACAAATTAACGTGAACATTTCACTGTCCAATCTTTCATAGCTCTCCATTTCACACACTTCACCGCACTGCGAAACACCGAGCTGTAATGTCTTTCTTACACACTCGTTTCGCTCTGTTTCACAACGCCACTGCACTTCACGCCACTACACTGCACATAGTTAATAATAATAATAATAATAATAATAATAATAATAATAATAATAATAATACTTAATTACATAGACGACATAGTTACTTACACTGAATAATATTAAATATATTTATAACACACATATCATCATTCAGGAAACTAATTTATTTTTAAATTTGTTCAGGCTTTGAGGAAAGGGATCGAAGATTCTCACAGGCAAACCGTTCCAGTCTCCAATAGTTCGATTCGCGAATGAATATTTCCCAACGTCCGTTTTCTAAATTCTTATCTGAATATTGTGCACGTGATCCGCGAGGACTTTTTTCTACTTTTATCAACACGATAGGTCGATTTTTTGGTTAGTAGGGCTTGGTAGTTTGAGAGTTTTTCTCCCGAAAATTTGCCGTTTTCCGCCGCACAATTACATAACTTTCCCTCACGAAGTACCTTCGTAGGGGACAAGAAAGTAAATATTAAAAGAAAATCAGAAAGGAAATACATTTTGTAGCCTGTAGCTTACTGTCGCCTTCCCTCCCATGGCCGCTGGATGGAGGTCTGTTTATGCTTCAGCGCGTGTCCTACACCACATCCTTAGGCTCGTGGCCAAATGCACGCAGGACGTGCGTGTTATCTGGCGGAAGCGACAGAGACTAGCTGTTTAATGGAAGCGAACAAATATTGTACGTAACACATGGATAAAACACTCATAACTGCACTCATGGTAAATAAGAAAACCCTCCCCTATCGTCGCTCATTTTCTTAAACATACCATACATGCAATGATACCCCTTTTTATACACTCGTTTCCTTAATTACTATTTTATTACAACAATATATTGTGAATTGCAGTAAATTAGTAATTGACAGTCATACAAATTTCTGAACAATAACTATTGTAATGTATTTTAACAATATAGGTATAAACATTTTCACATATAAAGTGATATCTGAAAATATGTGTAACAGAGAAATGGTATATCGTTTAACAAACGATTGATTTTTTAAACAAATCCTCATACCATGAACCCCTAGTTGGCGAATGTGTAAATCCTGCAAAGGAAAACGGTCATTCAACGGGCGTGGATGAACATGTAAATGTATTTAAAATACGTATTTGATATACAACTATTTAAATGCTGCCCAACCCTGCTCATTACAACTCTTACATTTGATGCAAAACCTACATATTTTCAAGCAAATGTCAACACATTAAAAATTAGAACTGCTTTTCATACAGGTAAATCATGTTCCAATAATAAGACGTAATTCACGAAAATTAACTTCGAGTCATTGCTGTCGAGTCATTGTAGCATTGCAATATGATACTCCCTGAAAGCTAGCAGTATTTCAAATAGGTTTTAATAATTCCTAAGAGTTTGTGTAAATGTACCCTGCAGAGCCAGAGAACTGGAATAATTGTCGAATATCGTGAAGGCGCCCCGCGAGTTCGCACAAGTGCCGCAACACGGCGCTGCAGGGCGGTCCATGAACTCGTAAGAGCACGAGAGGGTGCACATTGCAAGGCATCCCAGATTTGCTCAATAACGTTCACGTCTGGGGAGTTTGGCGGCCAGTGGACGTGTTTAAATTCAGAAGAGTGCTCCTGGAGCCACTCTGTAGCAATTCTGGACGTGTGGGCTGTCTCATTGTCCTGAATACGTGAATGATGTGAATCCCCTTCATGAATAAGTGCAGGTGCTTACGTACACTCTTCGAAACCTTAAGTTTTGCGGTGAAACTGTCTTGGCCCGAGAGGTTGGTGGCGCTGGACATCCCGGCTTGCCGACAGCGCTATCGTACGTTTATTTTCCAAACTACGTTCTGTACATCGTACTATGAAGATTAAATTTATTTTATTGGAGAGCGTACAGAATACATTAATGTCCATTGAGAGCTAAATAGGAGTAGTACGGAAGAAAAACACTTTCGTGATTCCTGCCCATGAAACTGAATTGACAATAATTTCTATAAACGTACTGTTGCTTTCAAGTTGAATGTAAAATGTTTATTCAGAATTCAAATATTCCCCTTCTTTGCGAAAGCGATCGCTTTATGCAGACAATTATCAACAGAAATTTAAAGTGTTGTAATTTAGTGGGCTCTAAGGCACTGTAGAATGGATACGTACACCGGGAATCGAACCCGCTGCTTCAGGAGTTCTAGAACAACACTTCGATACTGAGCCAATATTTCGCTCTTCCAACACTACTCTTTTAACAAAACATTTTATATTAACGAAACTTGAAGCAACATTACGTTTATAAAAGTTAATGTCTATTCAGTTTCATGGGCAGGAGTCACGGAAGTTTTTTTCATCTGTTCTATTACTATTTAGCATGTCAATGGACATTAAAGTATTGCATACGCTCTCTAATAAAATAAATGTATTCTTCATAGTTCGATTTACAGAACGTAGCTTCGAAAATAAACGTACAATAGCGCTGTCGACAAGCAGGGATATCCAACGCCATCAACCTCTCAGGCCAAAGCATTTTCAACGCCAAACTTAATGTTTAACAAAATACTTACTGGTGTACAACCTTTTTGCATGGGGTTTGAATGTAATCAATTCAGAGTTTTAGAACCAGAGTGTATTTGAGAGACCCATCACTGGCTGAGAATTCTTTTGGAGAAGGGGCTAGAGAACATTGGAAATTTCTGGGTGTTTTTGTGCGGTTACGTAGCGTTTTATTGCCTAGTTGGAAGAGGAGAGCTTGTGGATTTGAGAGAATTTTGTGAGAAGCTTCTTGTGATTTGAGATTTTCTTCATTTTTTAAGTTTATTGGCTTATTGGTGTACAACCTTTTTGCAAAGGGTTTGAGTGTAATGTCTTCCTGAGGCTAGTTTTCACAGTTCTCGCTTACAAGCCCTGCAAATGACTTGGGTATTTCTTCGGGACGTTGGCGGGTAAAATGAGCAACCGATTTTAAATAGTGATGATTATAGTAATAAGCTTCGTTTCTTTAAGACTTCTTCGTTTTTCGTCCTCGTTTACAAATATCACTGCTATTGAATTTACTTCAACGATGAGACAGAATATGAAATTTAGGAAAAATATAATAAATATTATACGAGTAAACAAATGAAGGTTAAAAAAGTCATTACTGTCTGTTTTGTGATACAAAATACCTGTCAGCATGGGAACGCTGCGTACCTTGTTTTGTACACAAACGCGTTAGCTAGAAGCACAAGGCATGCGATGCGGTCTACAAAACAAATGGTTGACGCCCTCGCCATCCACACACGATAGAGCTGCTGTGCCATTGGCATTCCAGAAGCAAAACAAAGCGATGCAAGTCTAGGCCGCGATAAGAACTGCAGCTGACAGAACGACAGCGCCGCGCCTACAGAACGACGGCGTCAAAAAGCGACGCGTCGTGACACGCCCTTGTGCACATGGCATGCAACACCACCAACCTTCTCGCAACGGCTGCGGAACATTCAGGGCTAAACTTTTTTTGGAGTTTCCTTTTTTACATTCGATGAATTTGGCCACAGATTTTTTTGACTGACAGTAGGTAAAAAAATCTATTTGAAATAAGCCAGAATCAAGAAATTTTAAACAAACAAGTTTTTATTCTTTGTTAGGTAGTCAAAGGTTGTTCTGCTCAGTATCGAGAAGACGGAATTTCTCCCCTCTTCAGACTACCATGAATATACGAACATTAGAGGAAATTGGGGATTTTAAAGATTGGAAAAACAAGTCAATGACGTTAATACATAAACAATACAAATATAATGAAACACTAGCACTCGATATAAAAATCACATATAATGACTCTCCCTTTAGAAAAACAAAAAAATAATAATACATTAAACTAATATACAACAGCCAGTGCAAAATCATGTCAAGCATGCCAGTCACATTATAGAATTCAAATGAACACAATGGAATTAACAAAACTTTTTGCCTGAAGTTATCTTCACTAGTTGCGATTAGGGAAGCCACCTCTCCGGGTTTGTCCCGGAGTCTCCGGGTTCCGGGTTAATTTGCAAAATCACAGGGTAATACGAGCAATTAAGTTCCTCGTGAAAAATTATACGGAATATGATACGGATGTGATGCGCATCATAGCGGTATTTTTGTCTTTGGCTCATGTAGTAACTCCGCACTATAGGGTTGAAAAAAAACTCGTATTTCACATTAAAATTCTTTCTCCTCCTTGAATTATTATTACAATAAATAATAATTGCAAATTCGAAATTTCAAATCCGAAAATAAATGGGGTGAAAAATCGACGAGTCTCAAAATCCGCCATAATGCGATATAATGCGATTCGAGCACACGTACCTCACTCAGTAGGATTTTCTGGAAGGCCTGTAGGCTCACTATAAAATTTATCACTCGCCATTAAAGTATATAACCCATAAGAATTCATATTCGTATATTTAATCTTAGATTATACGGTATATAATCATATTCATTAGGTATAAAAATTGGAATAAAATTGAGTTTGTTTGACAAAACAATCATTAAATGTGTGATATAGGGTGTGTTTAGGTCGATTTTATGAATAGCATTTGAAAACTTGAAAAACGTAGACCAACTTAAGTTCGACCAAAAATGCTACTTTTGTGGGAAAACCTCATCGGAATCGTATTAGCCCCCAAGACGCAGGCAAAAATATTTGGTTTTTGATATCATCTAAAGAAACATACAGCTGGCCGCATTTTTACACGTCTCAAACATTGTAACTTTTTAGGGGAGAAAAAAATACATATCTTCCTTTACAAGCTAACAATTATCACTAAAGTCCATAATTTTAATAATTTTACTGTTAATACCTGTGATACGTGTCTCAAAACAATAACATTTCAAGATATGTGTTATTAAAATTTTGTCATGGATTATGAAAAGGGAATTATTTTGTAACTACTATTATCTTGCAGCTTATCGTTTTTCAGGTCAAAGGACGTATATTAGAATTGTAAAGGGGACTCACGAAATCCATTTACCCGAATTCTATTAGCCACGATTGAAATTTTCCAAAAATCGAGATATCCTAAATTGCAGCTCTCGAAGCTGTGGCTAACTAATTTTGCATGTCAACGTGTCCAGCGCCAACAGGTGACGCCTGGATTGCGTTTCTGTTGACGGAAGGCGACGCCGCATGCAAGCGGACGAGCGGCCGGGGCAGTGGTCCGCGGGCTGCTATCAGCGCTGCGGTGGCCGCCGGCCGCACCTCGGGAAGCGCCGCTCCCTCCCCCCCCCCCTCGCAAGCTGCTCCTCGCTCTCGCAACATTCGCCCCCCCACGGCCTCCCACGGCCCTCCACGGCCCCTCACGGCCCTCCACGGCCCCTCACGGCCCCTCACGGCCCCTCACGGCCCTCTACGGCCCCTCACGGCCCTCCACGGCCCCTCACGGCCCTCCACGGCCCCCTCACGGCCCCTCACGGCCCCTCACGGCCCTCCACGGCCCCTCACGGCCCCTCACGGCCCCCCCACGGCCCTACACGGCCCTCCACAGCCCTCCACGGCCCCTCACGGCCCCCCACGGCCCCCCTCGGCCCCGCTGATTTAACTGATAAATATGAATATTGACAAGCATATACAGGGTTCTTTATATGAATTATTTGAACATTAAAAAATGCATTAAGGTATGGGATCAACAGAGGAAAGTTTCAACAGACTCCAATATCCCAAACACTACATTTAGAAGAAAAGAACAAGTTATTGCAAGATTAAGAATTGACCATTCTTCCCTCAGCATATCTAATAAAAAAAAATCGACCCAGCCACCTACCTAAATTGTGGAGGAATGTTATCAACGTCTCGTATTATCCTTGAATGTTTACGCCTGCAAAATCTACAAAACTCTCTTCGTATCGATAACGAAATTTATGAGATATTTAATTCAATTGAAGGTTCCAAGTCAATTTAAAATTATCTTATAATTGCTGTATGATCTGAATTAATATACAATTTATAGTATTTAATATTTATGGTCATTCTAATTTATAAAATGAATCTCTGGTGTAAATCAATAGCAGTCGCTAAAGCCCTTAGATGATTTTAAAGCGACCTAAAAAAAATAAATGAAAAACACTGATTATGTAATCACTATTTCTTATTCTCCCTTTTTTTTATTTTGCGTGTTGCGTCGCCCTTCAACATTCGGTATCACTTCATCTAGAAGTGCAGCTCCCAACAGGAAACAGATTGAAGTCTCGCTGTCGGCTAATCTCATTATTCTTCCCTTCACGACCTTCGCATTTCCTGACCCTCGCCATAACCTGCGTGTTCAATTCTTTTCCTCCTAGTCCATCGTCATATTACGTACATACATGGTATCGTCATGGAATGTAGAGTGTCATCAGACTTCTAATTTTATTGTCATTCTTCTTTTCTTTAACTCACTGAATCCAGATGTTGCTTTATTCTTAATACTGATTTATTATTACTCTTTAATTCCATCGTATGATTTTAAAGTTCTCGCATTTACTTCTCTTGTATTCTTTCCATTTGTCTTCCGCCGCGCACCTTATTCGTGAATACATCTCATGTCTACGATGTTTTAAAAATAACTAACCGCCCCTGAACGAAAACTCCCCACTTCGCAAATAATTGTTTTAAAAGAGAAAATAACTTCATGACTACTCCCTGAACTGTGTATTACAGCGTTTGAGTCATGGTATTGTGCGACAGAAACCTATGAGATATTTCTAAATGTTGAAATGAAATTGCACAGAAAATCATACAGACCCTGGAATCTTAGAGTAAAAAGATTATTTCTGCATTTTTCCCTTCCTTTAGATTTTACTTACATATCGGGTTACAGTACTTTTCTTAACATATATGCTATGGAGTGGGAGTTCTCAAATAGCTAAATGTACAAAAAGTCATAGAAGGTTTAAAAAGACCTCATTTTGCAGAACACTGTTTAACATTCATAATTCGGACCCCACTCACGACCCTTCATTTGCGCACCTGCTCACCACTTGTTACCCACCGGTTTCCCACCTGTCCCCACCTGTCCCCACTTGTTCCCACTTGTTCCCGAACACTGTAGTTTCCTCCCCGAACTCGCTTGCCTCCACAAAACTTGTGTCCAGCCAAAAAGAACTGGATTTTAAAGCCTAGGGCCGATCGTTTGCGAACCGTACTCGAGTATAATGTGTGTTTGCAGTAATTTGTTTTGTATGCGTTGATCGGCGAACTTAACATTTTTGGGGGATGGGGTCTTATATCTGTTGGATGCAGGGCTGAAAGTAATGATGTGGCATCGATAACAAAATATCGATATTACCGAAGAACTATGTTCAAAAATAAAACATCGATGTTAATAATACATCGTCTAAAAACCATCAATTTTAAACAAACACTATTGTTTTAAAGCTGGTTTAGTAACCTCGAATAATGAATTCTGCGCAACAAAATTGAATTTGGCAGTGGCCGTGTTTATTAATAATAAATATTTTACTGAAAACAAAGTTGAAAAGTAATAGAAACAAAGGACAAAGCCTGAGCGCCCAGGGTCATCTCAAAGGGTCAACTCTTCGCCGAATAAAGGTACGGGAAGAAGGGGCAGGCCCACGGCTTACGCATTGGACGCCTCAGCATACGCAAAAGACGAAGAAAGGAAACCCCAAGACACCGATGCGTCTTCGAGGGCGAGAGAAAGGAAGCAGGAAGGGTGTTCGTTTGAGGCGATCTCACAAACCGACGGTGTTATCAATTGGTATTGCCACAGTCCCGCGCCGCAATAACCTCACCGCGCCGCCGGCAGCGGGAGCGGAGTGCTGTGCTTTCCCAGACCACAAGCGACGCCCTCGGCCTCAGTCTGCATGGGCGCCTCTGCTCCTGGAAATGCGCGCAACTTTCCTCTCTCGACATACACTCTGCGACGAAATGGGAAAACTACAAAACGCTCTTGCTAAAGAAATTGTATTATTACAGGGGGAAAATAGTTAGGGGATATTGAGTTCTCGGGCATTCTAATCGTTTAGTGATTTCTTAGATACGACGTCCGAGGTAATATTTTATTCTCTCTTCTTCTTGTCCTTCTTCTTCTTCTTGTCCTTCTTCTTCTTCTTCTTCTTCTTGTCCTTCTTCTTCTTCTTGTCCTTCTTCTTCTTCTTCTTGTCCTTCTTCTTCTTCTTCTTCTTGTCCTTCTTCTTCTTCTTCTTGTCCTTCTTCTTCTTCTTGTCCTTCTTCTTGTCCTTCTTCTTCTTCTTGTCCTTCTTCTTCTTCTTGTCCTTCTTCTTCTTCTTGTCCTTCTTCTTCTTCTTTTCCTTCTTCTTGTCCTTCTCCTTCCCCTTTTACTCCTCGTCATTATTCTCCTCGTCCTCATTATTCTTCCCCTCCCCTTCTATTTATTTTTGTACTAATAATTTGGTTTCCGTGAATTGCTCAACTTTTCGCACAAAACACCGCTAAACACATTACAAAAAATGATTGACGCATCAGAACATTTCAACAGGGTACTTCCACACTAATACTTCAGTCAGAGTATAGAGTAGTCATTCCCAAAAACAGTTACAGCTGGGTAAAAGTTGCTTATGTTTCATAGAAATAATTACTCAGTGCCTAGTTCAAATTTGAAAACGTTTTTATGTAAGTTAAATAATTTTGACTGATGACGAGGAAACGAGTTTCGACAAACGAAGAGTTTTGTCTGAACGAGATTTCATAAAATGCTTTACTCTCTCCCCAAACCTTATAGGAAATTTTTACTGCACTGTTTCCATATTTTGTAAACATTTCAAAAATAGTGAGAAAATTATCTAAACTGAAATCAAAGTTCCCGAAAGCCCATAAAATTTCGTACCAACTGAATTTTGACTCATTCCAAAAGCGCAATTTGGTTCAGAATATTTGAAGGTCAAAAAACTGGACGTTTGCCAGGAGTATGCAGCAATGCATTTGTTTACTTCTACCCGAGCCAACGGTGATCATAACGAACTTAAAAAGTGGCAGGGGGGGGGGCAGGTGAAGATTATGGATTTTTCCCGAGTTCTTGGGTGTCTACCGAAACCACAGACGCCTCTGACATGGCCGGACACGTCAAAGGTTTCTTTCGGTTTCTGCGCGCGTTGAAATTTACTAAAGCAGTTGTTTCTGGACTTCTCCCGAGTTTCTGAGTAGGGCCAGGGCTTTCCTAAACCGCCATGTTCCAAATACAGAAATAACATTCTCACCAGAGGAGCTGAGGAGACAAAGTAGGAAGGGCGATGGTGGCAGTTGGGTCCGCCTGCAGATAGAAGAAAAGCGTTGCAACGGTGAGTCAGTACCAGAATTTTTTTTGTCTTTTAAGGTCGCGTCAACTACTAGGTCATTAGCGATCACTACTACGTGTAACGGTATAGTAACACGATATGACGACGAACGAGGGTGAAAGGACGAACACAATACAACCACGCCCGAGACGGGATTCGATCGTTCCGTCAGAGATCGCTGCGGCACTACTTCGTTAGCGATCTCGGCCATCGGGACCGGCTGGTAAGAGAATTGCTTAACCACTGCCTGGCGTTAAGCCACTCGAGACCCTGCGTGTTCCTGGATGGGTGACCTTAGCAGTCGTCTCGCCCGGAGACACGAACGCATCAATCGCGGGAGGATGGTGGTGAGCGCGAGTGTTTTGTTTTGCGTGCGCAGGGGCGGCTGCGCGGATGTCGGCCAAGGACCGGCGCCTGCTGCAGATGATCCTGGTGATCTTCGGCGCCTTCCTGGTGTGCTACCTGCCCATCACCGTGGCCAAGACCTTCTTCCGGAACAAGGACTGGCACGCGCTCAACATCGCCGCCTACGTGCTCGTCTACCTCGCCTCCTGCGTCAACCCCATCATCTACGTCGTCATGTCCTCCGAGTACAGACAGGTGAGGGCTACCCGGTTTTTTATAAATATTCGAGTTACGATTTATAAGTATTGAAATTATATAAATTCGAGTTATCGGCGTTTGATTTATGAATTTTTGAATTACAATTATTCGAGTTGTCGAGGTTCGTTAAATAAATATTTGATTAATATTCGTCTTACCGGGTTTTGTTGTATATATTGGAATTGTAAATATTCGAACTTTTGGGGTTCGTTTTATAAGTATGTCAAAAATATTCGAGTTATTGGAGTTAGATTTATGAATATTTAAATTATAATCATTAGATTTATCGGGGTTCGATTTATGAATATTTGAATTATAAATATTCGAGTTATCGATGATCATTTATACTGATTTGAATTATAAATATTAGAATTATTGGGGTTTGATTTACCAATATTTTATTAGAAATATTCGAGTTATCTGGGTTCGATTGTAAATGTACGAGCTACCAAAAAGTCGCTGGTTCTTCTGCCTAGGCCTACACCGAGCTGCTGTGCTGTCGGCGCGGGTCCGGCGCTGGCGGCAGCGGCAGCGGCGGCCAAGACGGGGCGGCAGCGGCGGCGGCGGGGGCGGTGGGGGCGGCGGCGGCGGTGGCGGCTGCGGCGGCGGCTGCGCGGACCCGCTCGCCGAGAGCCTGACGCCACGCCCCCGCCCCCGACCTCTCCACCGGCCCCGCCAGAGCGCTCTAGGGGCGGCCGCCACTAACTACCTGGCCAGACGCGCTGCGCTCTGGCGCCGGGAAGGAGAACTCTGTGGTGCCCGTGGACCGTCGGGGATGGGGGATGATTGCGTGAGAGACGTAGTGACTGAAGAAAGACCTTTCGTGTGTTGTGTCGGTGTAAATAATATATGTATATTTGCGTGTTTTTTTTTTTTTTACATCTTCGGTCCCGTGAAGTGTCGTACTGTCGTAGCATGTGTTGATCGTGTTGGAATATTGTCGTGTTTCGTATGTTAATTTTTTGTTACCGCTTTTATTATTAAAACGTAGTTGCTGGCATTTATTGTACCACAATAAAGTGTTCACGAATTTTGCTGTTTCACTTTTACTGCTGCTGCCACCTTCTTTAACAGTTGTATACCAATGGGGGTGACTGAGAGACCCTAGGATCAACTCCCGACGCTGCGCAGAGGTCTAAAAGGCGACCCTCCCTCCCCCAACATTTTATAATCGACTTTTTGTATTAGTGAATTTGATCCTCAATGTTAGTAGAATAAAATTTGATAGTTGGTTTATTTTTGCTGCTCGCGTTTGCCGTCTTGGGAGAGCCAGTTCTTACCTTATCTTCAAGGAAGCGCTACGCGAGTTTGTCGCATTTGACAGATACCCGAAGATACAAAAGTGCATGCTTCGTTCCGAATGAAAGGTGAACGCGGAGCTCTTCAATATGGAAGTTGCTCAGTCAAGTAAGTACTGTCCTCCGGCTTTAACAATATTTTTATCCATCGCTCCTCTTAACGTAAAATAAACTGTGAAGTAGGAGTGGCGAGAGAGTTAAATTTTACCCTTTTCCGATCGTCAAGTAGATTTTCAACTATATGGATTAATCGGTATTACGATAAGAAATACGTCAGTTATTTGCAGGGAATGTGCACTTTGTGTTGCATTGAGTTTCACGTCCAACTGCGTCCAAATAAGAAAAGTATCTTTCATTTTAGATTACGGCGTGCGTCCTGTAGTCATCCACCGTCATCTGTTTCCCGTTGCGCGCAGACAAAGAGACGTCAAATTGAGCTACTGTGTTTTGTGAAGGTCAAGCCAGTTGTACGAGAATGTGAAGAAAGAACGGAGAAACCACGAGGAGCCCAACTTCATGAAAAGGTATTCTCGGTGGCCAGATGTTGCTGTTCAATTTCCGGAAATGACACACACAACAATAACTCCTAGTATAATGGGAACTACTCCATCTACCAGTTACGGCGTCTCGGGAGAGCGCAAAAGCTTTAATGAATGCACTGAGACGGACAGGAGGAAGCGCATTCAAACATTACTTGCATCGCACTCGAAGGAAGAAATTGTGTTCGCAGGGAGACATCCATTGCATAAGTCCAGCCAAAGAGATGACCACAACAACTCCTACCTGAGTTACACAATTTTTAAAAGCTCTTAAGAAACCAAGTCCTTCTCCAGTACCACTTCCTGCCCAAGGAGCTTTGGCGTTTATGGTAGAGAATAGCACCATGAAGAGGCAATATATTAATATTAGATGGGAAACAAAGATGTGAAAGTGTCATATATTATTGCATCTGTTATGGGCATCGACGAAGATATTATTCGCAATTTTACAACAATCCTGACCACAATATCTTCCGGTTTTACAATAAACTCGAATGCATTCGAAGATTACGCTTTAAGTACTGCAAGTCTATTTACATCACATTATCCATGCATTGTATTATATGCCTTCTTCCGTTCACAACGTTTTCATTCACGGTGCAAAAAATATTAAACACGCCATATTGTCTATTGGACAATTATCTGAGGAAGCTCAAGAAACAAGACAAAGATGTGAGAAGGTACAGATGGAGTCATGCTATAAAATGCTCCCGAAGAGATAACTTATAAGATATTCTCCATATACTCTCCTGGTAACTTCAGACCCACTGCTTTCACAGACTTATCAAAGGTCACGAAAGAGAACACTACCATGTTTTGCGGCAGTGTTAAGTTTATTAAAGTGTGTATAATCTCCATACAAGCCTGAAAATGATTCCTCCGATTTCTCGAAATGCGCATCAGAGTACTCTGATTCTTAATTATTTTGAAAAAACTAAATGGACCAACCTCAAATTGTTATATTTTGGAATGTGCTTTAGATATTCCTTTTATTTTTAATTTTACTAATGATTATCTAGTTACTAAAATGCAAGGAACATTACTTTTAAAGTGTTCTTTATACTTAAAAATTAACATAAATTCATTATTAACAATAAACATTAATCAGTAAAGTGAAGGATATTTATTATGAATCAGTTTCACAACCCTAACATCCCATTCCACACCCACACACCATTTAAATCAATAGATTTATGGCTAGTTCCGTCTAGATTCGCCATTTAGCCCTCTGTGCGCTGGTAGGATTTTCGGCACTAACTAGATAGCTGGGTCGGATTCAGTCGCTGACTGCAAGATAA
The DNA here is from genome assembly GCA_038098605.1 of Gryllus longicercus. NCBI lineage: Eukaryota > Metazoa > Arthropoda > Insecta > Orthoptera > Gryllidae > Gryllus > Gryllus longicercus. The sequence continues at coordinate 282,216 of JAZDUA010000977.1, read as the reverse complement.
TTCTAGCGAGCGGCTGCTCTGATAGGCAATTCTCCGATCAACATCAAGCGAGTGCCGGAGCAGTACCCTAACAAACGGGTCACGCCAGGCGAATGCTGGAATGCCCAGAATACTGGTCATGGACCGCGCGCGATCATTCCTTCCTCATCCTTTTCCTAGATCGGTCGGGAGCTTAGAGCGTGTCTCGGCTGGGGCGGTGCCCCGCTGGTGGGAGATACCTCGATGGGGAAACCCTGCGAGTCGACTCGTGAGCGGGCACCGAATATTGCCATCCAGCGAGGCAAACTCACCGCGAGATTTCTCGATTAAAAATCATTTGCAAAGGAAAGAATTGAGCGATTGGGCCAAATCATGTTTTATATACATGTCTTATGAATTTTATAGGACAAGAGGAAAAGCTACACGTTTGTTTCTCCAATGAATTGTACTAGTCAACTGATTACATAGTGTGTTATTACATGAATATATTCAATGTTTAATCAAAATTTGTGCATTCTGAGATTCTGTAAGATACTAATCAAATGAAACAGCATTAATTCATAAGCTTATTTTATGGCTTAATCAATAAAATGGCTATAATCCATAATAATCATTGCATATTATCAGTAAGTAATAAAATAAATAAAAATATTAAAATGAAATAATTAACAAAATAATGTTTAAAGTATTACAAAACTCCAGAAGAAACATATTGTACATCACTGTAATTGTAAAAGAAGTAACTTTAAAGGGTAAACCTCTACATAGACACAAATTGCATTATAAATGACTAAAAACAGATCAGTGTTTCAACTGACAAATACCTATTTCTGTTTCATAAGAAACACATTTAGCAGATCCATTCATTAGTATTTTGAAGTACAAAGTTGCAAGGACTACACAGACTATTTTATGATTTGCAATACATTATAGATTGTTATTTGCCCCAAAATTCAGTTATTCCTTCTCGTAAACTTCACTTATAAAAATAATGTCAATTACTCTGAACTCAAAGTTAATTTCTCCAATAAGTTACTGTTGGGAAATTATAAAATATTGTCATTATTGTAAAAATAATATTACATTATGTTAGTAATTTAATTTTGAAACTAAATTTGTGAATTGAGAGTTAATGTGGGAAATTGTAGAAGAAGAAAAGATACCTATAGAAATAATAAAAGTAATTCAAAGTATCTATGCAGACTCACAGAAGAAAATAAAATTAATAATGGCGTTATCAAAATATTTCAAAATAATGGAATTGGAAAATGACCTATAAATTGCAGCAAATGAATTGCATAAAGTGGCACTGAAACATAAAATTAAAATTTCCACAAGATAGACTAAATCAATCGCAAATCGAAAAAAAGAAATGAAGGGTCAAAATTGTCATCGATGGGTAAATAATAGACAAGAATCCAAATTTAATTATTTAAACAATATCATTGGACTCGGGTCAAAGGACATAGAAAACAAAATCCAGAAGTACAACAGAACAAATAGACTAATCCAAAGACATTCTGGAAGAGTTCTTTGCTGTCCGGGTGCCGCCGCGTCGTTGGCACCTGTGTTCTCTTGTAATTTACATACTACTTTTATCTTTATGTTACTTTACCCCCCCAGTTTGTTTCTTGAAGTGGTTGTACCCTACCTGTAATCTCTATTGCTTTAAATTTTGACCCCAGTGTATCTGAGCTGTTCTTGTTGTGACAAATTACATCTTTTGAAATGAGGTAACAAGCTTGAATTTTCATGGCATGATAAAAAGTATTTCATCTTCTATCTTCTAACTTCAACTTCCACAATTAAATAAATGGAAATCAACAAAAATTCAAAATCACTTCTTCACCAGAAAGTAATATGAAACTGTAGAAGTGTTTGTAGAAGACTTATCTTTTGAGAATCTTACAAAATATGTCTGAAGAGTTAAGTTATGTAAGTGAAAAAAATGATTGAAGATTTCTGAAGTAAATTGAAGTCTTCATGTTTTCAGAAAAATAACTGTCATTAAAACAGCAATCAATAACTTTGAACATATCATTAATAAAAGTTCAACAACTTTTTTATTTTTATCTGGAAAAGAGTAAAAGAATTTGACTTTTGAGATAACAGTAGTAGTTTCCTCTCAATTCTAATTACTATTGTAATTTGCTGTGTATCAAGCAAAATTAAATTAAAGAATTATGTTAAAAATACAACAGCATTAAATCAGTATGACTTCACCCACTGAATAAAAGTTTAAAAAATTCATTTGAGAATTTTCAGTTTCAAATCCTGTAATTCATTTATTAAATATTGCACTATTCTTTTGATTAAAAAGTTTTCAATATGATTGTATTAAGTTAACTCATCTCTTGCCACATCAATTTTTGAACTAAAAAAAAAAAAATTAGAATGTAGACATCTAAACTATCTCAACAGAAACACAGTTCAGCGGGCAAGACTAAAACAACAAATGGCACTCTCTCTCTCTCGCGTAAAATTTTGATTCTAGCTGACAGCCATGGTAGGAACCTTTCCTCCATTGTGAGAGAGAAACTCCCGTCAAAGTTCTCAATGACAGGTATTTTTAAACCTAATGCCATGATGGCTCATGTAATTGAGAACTTAAACACTCAGACTAGATCTTTTACACAAGAGGACACAGTAATAATTATAGGTGGGCAGAATGACAAGAGACTGCCAAACACACAAATGTAATCATGACCACTCTGCCCCCTGGCACAACAACATTCCTATAAACAATGAAATTAAGATTGCAAACCATCATATAAGACAGCACTTGAGAGGGACACCTATCACACTTGTTGATCTTGACAACCTCTCAAGAAAACATTTTACTCGGCATGGTCTCCACATGAACCAGATAGGAAAACAAAAACTAGGAGCCATGCTCATCTCGCACCTACTGGTAACCCCTGCCCCGGCTACCTCACATCCATCTCCCACCCATTCTTCTGCCTCTCCATCCACAACCCTCCTACACACTCCGCATCTTTCACCAACATCCAGTCCTCTTTTACCCCCACCAGTTCCTTCTCCTACTCCCACACCTCTCCTGCCCACTCCACACCCCTCACCTGCCCCAGTCCTCTTTTACCTACGCCAGTTCCTACTCCTACACCGCTCCTGCCCACTCCACTTTTTCCAACTACCTCCTCACCTTTCTTCTCCTCTTCAGCCCCTTCACCTACTTCCACACTTCCTACTCCCCATCCCATCCGTACATATAACTTCCGCTGCAACCGAAAACCCACTCCTGTGTATAACCTGTAGCATCAAACATCAGCAGGAAAGCAGACAATACACAAAAATAAAAACTATTTGCACATTCTTCACCAAAATGTACAGTCACTGAGAAATAAACTCACTGACATAGACATATTACTCGAGGAGAAACTCAACCACATTTCAGTATTGTGCTTCACAGAACACTGGCTAACTAAAGAACAATTAGATAACACATATATATCAGGTTTCTCTCTAGCCAGTAGCTCATGTCGAAATATTAACAATGCACATCATGCATATGGTGGGACATGTATTTTTATTAAAAATACAATTAGTTTTATACCCTACACAAATCACACTCATCTTGTAAAAGAGAAAGACTTTGAAATATCCATCACTGACTTAACAACAATAAAAACATGGGTATTATGCACATATCGCAGCCCTGCTGGAAATTTGAAAACCTTTTCAAAAAATCTGGAAGTTATTCTAACAAAACTTCAAAAACGCAGACAGTGTAAAACTATTCTTTGTGGTGACTTCAATATAAATTGCCTCACACAATCCAGTAATGAAAATCTATTTAAAGACCTACTAAAATCATACAATTTACAAACAACCATAAATACACCAACACGAATATCCAAAAATAGCTATACTGCTATTATACTGCTATAGATCAAATAATAATAGATGCAAATAACCATTGTTTTTCTGTTGCTACATTTAATACAGGTTTCAGTGACCACATTGCCTAGACCCTAACACTTCCAACAGAAACAAAAACCGCGGAACAGATAACTTACAAAGAAATCCGTAACTATTCCCAAGGAAACATAATAAAATTTCAAAACTTGCTCAGACTTGAAAACTGGAATGAAGTATATAAGGCAACCGATACAAATGAAAAGGTTAACTCATTCATAAATATATTCTTAAGACATTTCAATGCCATTTTCCCTCAAAAACTGAAAAAGATCCAAAATAAGAAAACTAAATCATGGATTACCACAGGCATCAAAGTGTCATGTGAAAGAAAACACAACATGTATAAAATACTAACAAATAACAAATGTAACTCAAACTTCATTTCATATTACAAAACATATAATTCGATCCTAAAAAAAGTAATCTAACAAGCAAAAATTATAACAAATGATAAGTACATTGCAAATGCATGTAATAAAACAAAAGCCATGTGGGACATTATTAAAAAGACTACAGCACCAACTAATAATAACAAAAAACACATAGAGCTCCACTACAAAAACGAAACTGTACAAGACCCACAAAGGAATAGCTGATATATTCAATGAACACTTTTCACAAATTAGTAATAAGTTAATCTCTCAACACTCTCTAAACAATAAAACACACCAAGCAAACACTAATATTACACAAATTGTAAATTCCATATTTTTATATGAAACCACCCCCTCTGAAATTTTTAAAATCATTGGACAAATGGAGAATAAATTCTCAGCAGGCATGGACAACATTCCAGATTTTCTTATTAAACACAGTGCTCCATGTATAGTGCAACCACTCTCTCACATCTGCAATTACTCTCTAAAATCAGGCATATTTCCAGATATATTCAAAACAGCAAAAATTAAACCATTGTTTAAAAAGGGCAATAGTTATGACCCAATGAACTACAGGCCTATTTCCCTGTTATCAGGATTTTCAAAAATTCTGGAAAGACTTTTCAATGATAGACTCAAACAGTTTCTCAATGCAAATAATGTCCTTACAAATGCACAACATGGTTTCAGGAGTAATATATCCACAGACACAGCCATCTTCTCCTTTTTAAATGACATACTTGTTGCACTAAATCAGAAGGAAATTCCCATTGGCCTTTTCTTAGATTTGTCAAAAGCCTTTGACATCATTGACCATCATATACTTTTAAGAAAACTAGAAATTGCTAGGGATTCAAGGCATTGCAGGCCAATGGATCAAATCATATTTATCAAACCGTAGACAAATAGTTGCCCTCCAACACACTAAAGAAAACAAAATCTCCTCGTACTACTCCTGTCCTCAAATAATGAATTGTGGAGTCCCGCAAGGATCCATCCTTGGGCCAATACTATTCCTTATATACATAAATGACATGACTTTGGCTTTAAGGAACAACAAAATAATTTTGTTTGCAGATGACACAAACATCATCATCAAAGCAAAAACACAACAATCATTAGAAAAAGAAACTCACAAAACTTTGCAAGCACTAGTAAAATGGTTTCAAGACAACAAACTCATCATAAACACCAGCAAGACAGTCTCTCTAAATTTCATGAATCCTCGATCTAAAGAAAAACTCTCACAGCATTTGCTCATAAACAATAGCCCTGTAACGATATCTCATGAAACTACCTTCCTTGGACTAACAATTCAAGAAAACCTAAAATGGAACACACATCTCAAATCTTAACAAGAAGCTCAGCAAATCTTGCTATGCCCTATACACCCTCAGGTCAAGCTCCAACATTGAGACACTTCGAACAATGTATTTTGCAAATGTGCACTCACACCTAAAATATGGAATAATATTCTGGGGAAATGCCCCTGAAAGCACTCGCACATTTATTATTCAAAAAAGAATACTGCGAACAATGACCAGCACTCATAAGCTGGACTCTTGCAAACCCTTTTTTAATAAACTAAGAATTCTTCCTCTACCATGCATGAACATATTTGAAATAGTGGTCTTCACAAAGAAAATTCTCATGGAAAACAAAGACACTTTTACTTTAAATTCTGATGTACATAACTACAACACCCGTCAAAAGGATAACCTACACGTTCCCCACTCTGAAACTACACTTTATCAAAAAAGTACCCTAATAGAGGGCATTACACTTTACAACAAACTAGGCAATGATATCAAAGACATAAACACAATTCATACATTTAAAAGTAAATTGAAAGCTTTCCTGCTTAACAACATGTTCTACAGTGTAAAGGAATTTTCAAATTACAACATTTCCCTTAAAAAATATAAATAAATAAGAATTTTTTATCCCATTAGACTTTCTGTTTCATGTGAACTGTTTCAAGCTGAAGCAAAGAAAAAAGAACTGCATATCGCATCCTGTGAAACTGAAGGAGAATAGAAGAAGAAAAAAACTGGTCAAAACTTGCCTCCTCACCATTTCAAGTTATAAATATAGAATGTACTACTATTGTTAAATTTGATGTAGTTGCAAACATAATTGATATGTATTATTAATGTAATTATTATTAATGTAATTATTATTAATGTAATTATTATTAATATAATTATTATAAGTAGTAGCAATAAAATATCATATTGAAATGTTAATTATTAGCAGATAATTTATCTACTGTATATCTTAATCTAACTGTAACAAGTATTGTATTTCTAGGTCAATGACCCCATCTCGATCAGGTTTTGTTCCGTTTCCCTGGTCCTTTGAGCAAATGCTGAGATGGCCCCTTGTTTGCTCCTGAACAGTAATATAACTTCGCTCTCTCCACCCAAGGCATCATATTGACTCGTCATACACGATTATAATTGTATATGTGACTCAATAAATATAATTATTATTAATATAGTGATGCAAGTTAGTAGAAACTTGTGTAGTTGTAGACATCTGGTGTCTGCACACTTTTTAACACGAGTTATACTAAAAAACTACACCTACTACCATTACCACATATGCATATTTATGAAACCTTAATGTTTGTAAAATACAATTCACATCTATTTACAAAGAAATCTTTTGTTCATTGTTTTAATACAAGGAATAAAGAAGATATGTTTGTAACACCTGTTAACAATCACTTATGTTAAAATAACTTCCATACTGGACTTCATTTGTTTAATCATCTACCTACATACCTCAAAGATTTGGCTGAGCCAGGTGCTGTGGGGTTTGAAAGATGTCTTCATTCCTCTGATCTCGTCATGGCTTTTACAATGTAGATGAATTTGTAAAGTGTAAAACTATTTAGCATAAAATGTTTGTTAGACTGGAGTATGTAAGCTATACATCTTCTTTTGTTCAAGTAAGTACTTCATCATTATTATCATCATGAACAGCAGGATTATAGGTCTGGTGCCTGTTCCTGTTAAAAGACAGTAGATATGGAGATTACTCCTTCAGATATTCCAGTAAGTAAATTTATTATATTTAATATAAGCATTGGTTGACTTTGTGAAGTTTTTTGGAGGTGTAATAATTGTACACAGTGGGTTGAAGAGTTGCGTGCATTATATATGATTGTATATTGTTAAAAATGTTTCTTTTGTGTGTACAATTTGTTCTTTATTATATTGTACTATATTATATATAAATGACTTGTTTGATGTCATATGATGTTATAATCAGTTAGATGAAGTAAATAATCTAATTTAACTGTAATGGGATTTCCTGAAAGAATAAATAATCAGTACATATTGGTTTTCAGTTTCTTAATATTGAGAAATTTTATTCTTTATTCATGGTCAGGTGATTACATCTTCTGGTACAAGTGTTCTGGAGACAAAGAAAGCCATGAATGTATGGTAAATTATATTTCTTAAATACTATCACTTATTAACACATTTAAATAATGTACAACATATGTAACTTTGCACACAATAATGATATAATGAGAAGTAAATAATAGTAACCATTTGCAAAGCACTGTTTTGAATGTTCAAAATGTATAACTACCCTTTTGATCTCTTAAGATTGATTTGTACTATCTAAAAAGCTACTTAAAATCAGAAGTAGTAATAGAGACAAGCTTGAAATTCAAAACATGTTGCAGAGCTATGTACAGGTACACATATAAACCTGTTTTACCCTCACCTGATTGCATTAACAGTTAAAAATAATCTTCCAAGAATAATTTAGAAAAACTGTAATGTGGAACACATATTACAAGTAAAATGTGGAAAAATAGAAAAACAAATGTGAGTTTACCTTACAGTTTGGAAAATATGTATTGTACTCTACTGTATATGTACTGTAATACTGATAAACATTGATTATCAAATGGGTTGCAAATCACATCAAAAAGCCCAATTCGTAAACATATTTATGTTGAGATGTAACTAATTGAGGAAAAGAAAACAAAATCGCATACAATGCCGAATTCCAATGAACTGTTTTCCATTCAAGCTAAAATAGATATGAGCAGTCTTCAATCTCAGATAAATAGGTATTTGTCAAACATTCATTATCAGAGTAAAAAAATTACAATAAATTGAAACTAATTGGTCGTACAGTACATTTTCAAATATATTATTATATTTAGACATTGCTCTCGATGTATCAATGATTTTTACAACATTTTCATCAATCAAAATTCAGTTTCTTTTGGTTTTATTGTAAATAACATTCTGTGCATTAAAGAACTCTGTTATTCTTGCTGGCTTTCCATCTGTAGATATTTATGCTCCTTTCTCGGAATGAAGAACAATGAATGTTAATAGCTTCAACTCCATCTTACTGGTAAGTAAAAGGTGACTGTTTCACAAATGTACTTATATAATGACAAAGCCAGACTTATCTCTTTTCTATCACATAATCTTTCCAATTGGGATTCTGACTTCCCTTACAAAAAACAAATGTTTAAAATTTCCATATCAACAATAACTGGGAATTGGAATAGCAGTATTTTAGAGTCATTATTTGACCTCTTGAGTAGGGCATAACACAGGGTAGGGTATAACACAGACAAGATATTTTAGAAAATAAATTACAAAAGTGAGAAAATCATAATGTCCACGCACAAATATTTTTCAAGAGGCACAAAAAGTGCTTGCTTTTATAGTTTAAGAGATATGAGATTCTTTCAGTACTTTCATTGTCTTAAAATAGATGAAGTAATAGGTGAAATACAGGAGATTTTTTAATTTAAAAATGAATTGTTTGGAAATGCATTGACCTGTGGGGTTTTCAAATTCATCACAAAATAATAAAAAGCCTGATGCAATATTTTTAATATCTTGCAAACAATACAAAGCAAATATTTTTTACACATTGGGGAAGGAAATCAGTATTAATTTTTTAAAGTAAATTTTCTCTAAATGTGAAACTTATTCCTGTCTAGTCTCTATATTCTTTCAGATTTTGTATTGACTTTCTATAAATGTATTCAAAATATTTTTCTTTTCTTCTAATTCTCCTACACAATGAAATATTAGTAATTAATCATAATGTAGGTGGGAATTCTTCTTCTTCGGCAGTTTCCCCTTTGAAGCTTGCTGTTTTCACCCTCACAACTCTCAGTCCTAGTTTGAGGTGTCTACCCTCCATAGCTTTCTGGATGAATTTTCCCCATTCTAAAATGGGTCTTCCTCGTCTTCTCCTCTCAGGTACTTGCCACTTCAAGATGTAGTATGGTCATGTGTTTTCAGACATTCTCTGAATGTGTCCATACCATAGTAGTGCTATATTTTCCAAGGTCTTCGTAATAGAACAAATTACATTCATCCTTCTCTGTATTTCTTCATTTCACAATCTGTTCCTGTCAGTAAGTTGTAGACACTGTCTCATGTAGTCCATTTCTACTGCACTAATCTTATCTCTAAATTGTGGTCACTTTTCTGTTCTGTATAGTACTATATTTTGTGGTCACTTTTCTGCTCTGTATAGTATTCTATTTTCTACTACACAGTGGAATATACTTCTTTTGATATCTTGGTGGATATTGTTATTCCATAATACACCATGAAAAGCTTTAATTGCTTTCTTCCCATAATTACTCTTGAATTTATATCTGTGGTACATGTACCTCAGTTGTTTATTAAAGATACAAGATATTTGAAGGTGTTACAGCTTTTCATTTTGTTACCATTCACGCCTATATCTGTTCTTGCTTGTCCAATGCACATACATTCAGTTTTATTAACATTTTTTCTAATCCCCATTTATTATATTCTTTGATTAGCTTTCTTCGCATATACACCATATCCTCTTCATCTTGAGCAAAGATTATCAGGTCATCAGCAAATAGAAGGGAGTGAAAGGTATTGTCTCCAATTTTATTCCCATGCTTGAATATTTGCTGTACCAGTTATGTCGGGTTTTGTCCTATGTAGATATTGAAAAAGATAGGAGATAACCCACATCCTTGCTTTAGACCCTTGGTTATAGGAATGCTTATTTTAATTTGCGCTCCGGTGTTTTTATAAAGATTTTTAACCAGGTTGAGCCATTTTTCTTTTATATCAACCCTTCTCATTGCTTCCCATAACTTTTTTCTTGGGACACTATTATATGCTTGTTGGAAGTCTATAAAGGATGCATAAATATTCCTACTTCTGCTTTTATGTTTCTGTATAACTTGTCTGATACAGTGAATGTTATCTAGGCATGATTGTTCTCATCTAAAACCATTCTTCTCTTCACTCAATACGGGTACATCTTCAATTTTTTTACTCAAAACTCTAGGAAACAATATTGGTGTTGATGGTATGACACTTATTCCCCTGTAAATTGCACATGATCATTTGTCTACCTTCTTAAACATTGAAGAGATGTAGGATGTGTTCCATTTTACAGGTGGATCCTCTCATGCTTTTATCTTATTGAACAATTTCTTTAAGTATCTCGCAACCACATCTCTGCAATATTTCAGAAGCTCCATTCTTATGTTTCCCAGTCCTGGGCCTTTTTTGGTTTTTGCTTTTCGTAGTGCCTTCTTAATATTATCCTCGGTTATTTCAAAATTGTTTTCCACCAGATCTCTTATTTCTCCTTCACATTCTGGTCAACTTTCTTGTAGAAGAGTTGAGTAGTGGTGTAACCATTTTTGTAAGGGGATTCTATGTACCATGCTTAAACACTCATTATTTCTTTTCATTTTCTTGATAATTTTCCAGGCTTCAGATACTTTATTGTATCATATAATTCAACCAATGTATGTACATAAGCTGTCCCAATGTTTATGTTTTCCATTCTTTTGCCTAATTTAACTTTCTGTTGAAACAAAACATATGGTGGGAATTCTACAATAAAAATGTTTTGCTACTTTGTCTCAACCTAAATTTCTACTATAAATTACATCCTCTTACTGGAAAATAGTGACAGATATTCACAAAAAGATTCCCTGGGCAATAATAATACGAATAACATTATCATCCAATTGTTTTAACTTTTTATTAATGTATACATGTAGATATTTTATTTCCTTGCTCATAACCTCATTTACTTTTTAAAAATTTATTTTCACTGTTTCATTTATTTTAACATTTAAAAACAGTTGAAATTATGTATGAAGGACTATGAACAGAAGAACAACCTTAGCATGTTATCTTGAACTTTCTGATTCCCAATTTAACTCGCATACTACATTAGAATGAATTATCAATACAGGTAGCTATGAACATTTTTAGTATGAATTTCTAAAAAAAATTTACTCTCATATAATAAAAACTATTAACAACAGCAAATCAGCTGCAGATTTTGGCTTGTATCCTTTATCATGCCTTACATAAAGGACTTTTTGTCAGAACACATAAAACAATTATTTGATTAACAACACTCCCCACACTGAGTTCAAGGAAACAAGAACTCCGATCTCAACAAAACATGCACAGATGGTGAAGCTACATTAATGTTGAGAAACAAAAAACAGGGTCATCTCAGTGTTTGTTCAAAGAATCAGAGAAACTGGACAAATAACCTGAATGAAATGGGGTCATTGTCCCAGATTTATGTTTCAGTTAGAAAGTATACACTTCATTTGTTCCCTTATGCCCGAAATCTTTGTGGTAAATGAATTTAGATTTTTTCCTCATTGTCAAATGTATTAAATATATAATAGTTCGTGAAAGTAGGACAACTTTGGATAGAAACTAATAATTACTGATTAATTTGCATGTAATCAATAGATATCACATCATCACCATATGTTTTTTTGTTCTTGTGAACTGCAAAGAAGAAAATAATTGTAATTTTAGAGAAAAACTCTGGCACTTGTTGTAGTGCAATAATTCTGTTACTTCAAGTGACTTTCTGAGGCTAAGCTAACTTATGATCAATTTGTAAGGTATATTTTCAAATAAATTCTGTAGTTAACTGTATGTTTCAATATTGAAATCCCTGTCAAAAACTTTTGCATAAAATTGTCAGACTGTCAAAAGGACTGTTAAAAATAGAGAACAATGTAACTGAAAAATTGCATTAAAGTATCATACATTTCAGTGTCATATTTATGTTGTAAAAAGAAGTCTAAACCTACTTAACCATATTTTTTGCATATCTGCATTATAAACAACGACGATTTCTGCTGCAAATCACGCACAAAAGGCATTTTATGATATGGCCCTTCATCCTCCCTTCTCCTGTCTGTCCTCAACCACTCTCACTACCCGACCTCACCACCGATCTTCAATGCTTGTCTTTCCTGCCCCTGCTTTCCACAAGTCATATTACGTTAACAATTACAAAAACTGCTTTTGAGATTTGTTTCCAAAATTAATGTTCATTCTTTCATAAATTTATAGTGCTGTTATTGAAGAAAATGCAACTTATTTATAATGTTTTAATGCATTCTTACAAATTTGAAAATACACTCCTAACATTGCTCATTTTTAAAACATGTAGGCAACTTATATAAGAAACCAAAACATTATAAACTAATTGCATAATGTATTATTCCACAACTAAATTGTAAATGTCAAAACTATGAAATTTTGTAAAGAAATGAATTCCAAACTACAGACTTTTAAACAACAGTTACTTGTTATTTTTGCTGTTAAAGTTAAAACTGCAACCCAGGGAAACTTTAAACTGTGAAATTTTGTAAACAAAATGTATATTGTTTACGATGTTGTTAATGAACATATAGTTGATGCAACAATAAATAAATAAATAAATCAGAAAAACATTTACCACATAATTATTCACTTGCTAGCTAGAAGTTGCCAATAGTCAACAGACAATGCGAGAGACAAACCTCACATGTTAAGGTTTGTGGTAAATGTTTTCCACATTTCATCAGAAATCAGGTTTCTTGATTTCACTGGAATATCAGCCTTATTTACTAACTCCAGTAATTAAAGAACACATATGAGTTTCCTCTCAACTGATGAGCTTAATATATGTAATTATTTTTTGTAATAAAATATGTATTTTCTCAAAAAAGTGAATGTTTAGGAATTCTCAAATTCCTAATTATTTTCACGAATACTAAAACACACTTTGAAGTATACAACATAATTTAGTGAAGGAAGTGAATACATTCTAAATTGAAAGGGTATAAAAATTCATAAACTTTTTATTTATTTATTTATTTATAGATATCAGCATTTGCTGAAAATATATTTACACCCTTAAGTAAGTCATTTTTAACAAAACCCACTGATTCATATAAGAAGAGACAAGGTAATGATAAGAGACCTAGGTTAATGAGATGCTTAATTAAAGAGAGGCTTACAAGGATCACATGGGTGGGATTTGCTTATTATTCGGATAATTCTTTTTTGTAATCTAAAAGTCTCCGAGCTATAAGATGTATTTCTCCAGAATGTTATGCCGTATCTCAGGTGAGAATGAATATTCGCAAAATATACACAACAAGCAGTGTGGACTTAATATGTGTCTTTCGATAAAAAATAAACTCATGTAAGGCCCTTAGGTAAATTCCCTTCTAGAGGAATTATCATTACACACTAAATTTGAAAAATTAATAATAGTAAAAGAAAAATATGTTACCAAGAGTTCAACTTACATAAGTATTGTTATTATAATTGATTAACAAACTGTCTTAATTGCTATAAAAAAGATTCCCCTTTTTTATTATTATTATTATTATTATTATTATTATTATGATTATGATTAATGATAATAATTACATTAATTTCAATATATTGACATATAATTCCTTTATTTACTACATTACTAAATAGTATATTACATTATTGGACTAAATGATGACAGGTACAAAGAGTGGTCTCTCTTGTAACGGTACATGGTTTTTAATAACAGAAAGTTAAAGCAATTCAGATATCTTGTATGAACACATACTTATAAGATGATGTTTAAGCAGTGTTTTGAAGTATTTATCATCAGCAGTTTTTATTTTAACTGAGAATTTATTAAAGAGCTTTGCAGCAATGCAGAAAGGATCTTTGTTAGTTGAAGACTTGCTTGTGTATATCCTGTGCTAGTCCCTATGTTCTGTAGTATGGTGGTTATGTATCTCTTTATTGCTCACAAAATATTGATTTTAATTATTTGTCAATAGTAATAATACTTTGTAAGAGTAGAGTGCTACAACAGTGAGTAATTCATATTTAATGAAGAAATCTTTACAGGACTGTCTGGGATTCAGTTTAAAAATGCTTCTTATACATATTTTTTTTGTAGAACCATAAATCTATCCATATTTTTTTGTGTTGTAACACCCCAAATTTCAATGCTGTATTGAAGATGAGAGAAGATTGTCCCATAATATACTAAAATAAGGGCATCAATTTCCAGGTGTCTGGAAAAGTACCTCAAGAGGAATATATTAGAGTTTATTTTATTACAAAGTGTATCAACTTGTTTGTTATATATTAGGTTTTGATCTATGAATATTTCTAAGAACTTATTACAATCGGTTTGGTTCACTGATTCATTGTCTACTTCCACTTTTATGTTTTGGTGTTGGTAACCGTGATGAAACTGGAAGTTAATTAATACATTTTCATCAACATTTAAATTCAATTCATTTGTGGAGAAATAACTTTTAAATTATTTTAATGATTTAGTCAGATTAGCTTCTAGATGACAAAGATTTTGCCCACTACTTATTAATGTTGTATCATCTGCATAAAAAATTACAGAGAAATCTGATGAGCTTGGAATATCATTAACATATAATAGAAATAGCAAAGGTCCAAACACCGATCCTTGCAGAACACCAGATGTAATTGTATCTAAATTTGATTTAACTTTGGATAAGAAATTTTCAGATTGCCAGAAGATCTCTGTACATTGCTTACGTCCTGTGAGGTATGATTTGTCGTCAAAAAACAAAGTTAAAAACATAATTCTAAATCTCTCTTTTTGATAAAAAGTTTTTAATCCACAGTGAATAACACTCTTAATGTAATTAACAGAAACCTATTTACATCATAACTGGAACTTTAAATAAACCCGAGTGCATTTGGCATATGGGCTGATTGTCCGACTAGCCAATAGTGTCACACATACTCTCTGGTGTCACCTGTGTGTGGGCCAGATTAATTCCCACGCCTGTGGGAGAGATATGTAGTGAACATGACGTATTCTCTTCCCTGCAACTGTGCCTACCTGAGCATTTCTTCGTCACGCACTGCTACAGAAACTGAGATGATTTTAAAGGAAAGCTATAACTATTTTTGCTTCGATCAGGAATCGAACCCAGGCTCACACTACTGGAAGCTAGTGCGCTTCCCATGAGTCATCCTAGAGACATTGAAGTAGTTGGCCAATATATTATTTCGAAAATTAGAAAAAAAATACAAGAATCTACTTTCACAATATTGTACTGTAACCTCTCTCCAGCCATCTTTTGCAATCCATTATTAACTAATTATTATGTCTAATAGTAGTTACTTTGTCTACAGGTAAGGTATACGCAAAAAGGTACGACTGAAGCGAGCCAGATACAATTTTGACGAATATAAAATGTTTTTACTGTCGGATTTAATAATATTGACTTTTTTCTAGTGTAATTAACGAGATCTCTACTGTAATTTGCCTTGCGCAGGGTCAGCTTTGTTGTTTACACAAAACGTTTAAACATTCCGTCTATCAAATATTACCCTTCCATAACATTAATAAAAGTTTTTGAAAATGCCATTTACCAGACTACCTAATCGTGTAATATGAAAGCTGCGTGGCACGCATTTGCAGCTTATTAGCAAGAAGTTCGTCACAGCAATAGAACTGTTGCTTGCTGTAATCGCTCTCGGAAACCCATCCGACGGTATAAATGTATCTATTGAACAGCTGTCGTGCTATTGAGCTCAATAGCAGTGTAGCTATGGACCAGGTGTTCTGATAATTACCATCTAGTGAATATGTTTTTGACAACTGTAGAAAATAACGGATTAGGAAATGCTTTCGCGAAGTTTTTGAACGAAAATTTAAGAAAAAGTTAATGGAAAAATCCGAGAAAGAAGTATAAGTGAAATGTGAAATAAAAATTCGATTTAACATCTCTTACGCGGCGTGTGACTGTTTTCACACTTTTTTTGCCATTAATTGGATTTTAAGATTAAACGTTTTATTTGTTGCAAGGATAGACCACAATATCAAAAGATTAACCTATTCAGCAGCGAAAGAAATGCAAATTGAAAATGATTTCTTACGAACTCGATAAATTATAACCATTGAATTCAATTGCAATCCTAATAAAATATCAAAATGAACGGGAAGAATATGAACACAAAAAAATAACTTTACTTCGTATTTACTCCTGGTAACTCGGCAACATATTAATTTGTCATTAACATTGTTATCAAAATTTGCTTATATGTTCATTTGGAATTTGTTTCTTCAATTTTAAATTTGCAGAAAATTGTTTGTTTTTATTTGTATATGAATTCGTATTTATTGAATTAGTATTGAATTGAATTCGGGACTTGCCATTTGCATAATTTATTTTAAAACGCAATATACGAGCTTCGTTACTCGCCCGGTGATGGTACTAATCAATTGAAATAAGATTTTTAGCGAACGAGCTGAATAAGCATTACAAGATGAACGTTATTTCACTTGAATTTCAGAAATCTGCAAATATTTATTTATAAGTGTGTACATACATACATTTATCACTCACCTGTTTTCTCGTGAAAAAAATATTTTAGAATAATTCACTGCCAAAATGGATAATCTTCAACGGCATTTAAAAATCATTTCTCTTTAGTGAAGCAACGCTTGGCTCTAATTTACATTTACATACGTATGTAGGTGTTCAAGTTTTTCACGATTGAGTATGATGCCTAATATCTTCGTCACCATCATTGAAAACAAGTGGCGAGAGCAACAGAAAATCTTATTGGTTATAAAAATATTTATACTAGTTGTTTTAAGAGGTAATGTCATGGCAAATAGAACAGAACGGTAAAAGTACTGAAATCATAAAAATAACAATAATAACAAAGTATTTTTTAAATTTACTTCTGAATTTTGAAAAAATTCTTACAAAATTCAAATCACATTTATAAAATTTCTTTACTGCTGTGACGTCATTTGTCCTGATCGCATTCCTAGAAAATCTCGCGGGATCAACTTAATCTCATTGGCTGTCAACAAATTGAGGGAATTTTCCTCAGGATTTCCAATTCTGTTTTAAGAAAATTATCCATATTTCACAAAAAGGTAACAACAGGAAAGTTAAAAAAAATATTCTAGAATTTTGGGGCAATTTTCATAATTTGTTCCAATCGCGAGAGCGAAATTCGACGAAAAGCGCGCTAACTGCCACCCTTTCCCCGCGAATCCTCAGCCGTTCCCTCCACTGCGCCTCGAAACACCTGTCGGAGCAGACGCGCGCGGCGCGGAGGGTTCTTGTTTGTTACAAAGTTGTGATTTGGTGTAGTGTTATGTGTGTATTTGTGTTGTGATTTGTGTGGTGCTATGCGTGTGATATGTACTGGCGTGTGAAATAGCAACGTGTTGTTCAAAGGAAGAGACATATTTTGGGTTTCATCGCTTCTCGCAGTAACACCACCTGTCGCCAGGTCGTCCAAGGTCAGCAACTTGATTTATAATAATTCCAACTGCCTTTCTGTGTTTAATTTCTAAATAGTAATATCTGAATTCTCGGAATTTGTGACATGGATATTAAATTGTTGTTTGCGTTACTCAAAGATTGCTGTTTTCGTACTGTGTACTGGAAATATTTGCTAACATTGATTAACATTGATAATGAATTAAAAATTTATTTAAATCCTTGATATTTACCCAAGGAAAGTAGTTTATTGACTTATTTATCTCCCTACGGGCTTGTTACATCAGTGATATATCTTATTAACTTCAATTTTTGCCATTAATGAGAGGTAGTATATTTAATTTTAAAATCATCTATATAACCAGGAGCTAATTTTCTTTGTCAGTCATATTTTGTTTACTTTATATTATGTTTAACAAATTTTGATTTTTGTAAAATGCTTTGGGAGTAACAAAATTCAAGGTCCTTGTGTGTATGTTCACATTATCCTCCCCGTAATGAGAATTAAAAATCAGCAATGAATGCTTATGGATTTAAAAATAATAGACAAATAACCTTAATATTGTATAACCGAAATATGTACCAAGCATTTCTTTCTCTTTTCTATTTCAGATCATCGAAGGATTTGTATTGAAAAAACAACATCGGAGTTTTGAGTGTTCGTGATGTGGTGAGTGATAACTGAGTGGGGTGCCGGACCCTTCGCTTCAACCGGGACGAGTACGCCAATGACAACTGAACAAAACAAGAACGCCAGGTCAAAGGGCCGCGACTGTAACTAGGAGCTGGTCGACGAATCATCAGTCTTCACATACAGTAATTTTTACTGTTTTGACGCCGAATAAATAAATAATACCGTCATTGGCGTTCTCGCTTCCGTGGAGCGACGGCGCCCCTCGCAGACGTACGTGTGCGGGCTGCGTGCCTGGCGCTGCGTATGTGTTGGTGGCCGCCGAGCCCTCCCGACTGCCCTGCGGTGACACAGGTTAGACGCATCACCCGAAGGGAAGAAGTCGGTTCGCGTAATCTGGGAGGGCGCAGCTCTCCGTAGGGCAGTCACCTCACCCCACTCAGTGCAGGACGGCGCGACTCATTGTGTTCGTTGTATTCTTTATTGAGTGTTTGTGTGTTTTGTGGCATTCTTTTGTTTCGACTCGGTCTCCCCTTAGGTAGGTTTCTCTTTCAGCTGTTCTCTTGCAGGTCTGGTACTGTATCGTATCACCTGCAAGGAGTCGTCATGTACCAACACTGAAGTGATTTATATTATTTAACTATAGAGTATATTGACGGCTTCTTGCGGATGAGAATATAACGGACACAATGAGCAAAGCACAAGGGCACACTCTTAAAATATAGGTAGTGGTAAAATAGGGTGGGTAGAATTTAAGTATTTATGCGTCAAGAAAGAAGTTCTAAGACGACACGAATAAAAATAAGCCAGATTGTCATCAACGACGCACCTCAAAGTGAGTATGTTTTTTTTAAACATATGACAATGAAATATAAGCAGCTACAAATTAATTTTTTTTTGCAGAGTACCCATAGTGGAGGCAACGGAACATCAAGACGAAATGGAAAAAGGTGAACAGCGTGTTTGCAGACGGCCTAACACGTGCGCCTCAGGTAACAGAAAATAGGCGCCATCGGAGAGAATACAGTAGAGTATGCATACAGAAGGTACTTAACACCAAAAAGCACTTTTTCCTTTATTCTCTCTCCTATCATATTCTTTCTTCACATCTACCTTCTATTTTTCTTTAAATTTGATTATTTTAAGTCTTATCGACTGTTGAGGTCATTGGCGACTAAATTGTGACACTGAAAATAACATTACACGCACAAACATTACATAAGAAATACTGTTTGTTTAAAAATTAATGCTTATATAACAAGATAATAGCGTTGAATTGCTATTTCTTATATTAAATTGCACGAATTCTCAATTCTGTCTAATTTTTTCTATTTTATTTCTTCTCTGGTACTTTTTCTTCTCTACTGAACTCCGTCACTCTTCGCTTTTCTGTACCCTTCACTATTTTTTATCATAACTTTGCTTTTCTCTCTTCACTTTTTTGCTTTCATATTTCATTCTATTTTCTATTTGTTATTTTTTCACTTCTCTGTTTTCTTTTCCCCTTAATTATCTCTTCTCCCTAATCATATTTTCTCTCTTTTCTCTGTTGGCATTTCTTTCTTTTCTCGTATCATCTTCTCCACTTTTTCACACTTCTTTTTAGCCTTTTCTTCTTTCTCATTTTGTACTCTTTCCAATTTTCTTTTTTCTGGTCTTATACGTTGTGACCTGTTTTGTGTTGTATCTTATTTTGTCTTACAGTGTCGTTTCTTGACATGTCAAGTCAGATCGTGTCGTTCTTATCGCACTCTCCTCTGTGTTGTGTCTAGTTGAGCCTCTGGTCTGACCTTGTACTGTCTGGTCTTGTCTGGTCGGGTCGTGTCTTGTCTTGGTCTGGTCTGGTCTTGTCTTGGTCTGGTCTTGTCTTGGTCTGGTCTGGTCTTGTCTTGGTCTGGTCTTGTCTTGGTCTGGTCTTGTCTTGGTCTGGTCTTGTCTTGGTCTGGTCTTGTCTTGGTCTGGTCTTGTCTTGGTCTGGTCTTGTCTTGGTCTGGTCTTGTCTTGGTCTGGTCTTGTCTTGGTCTGGTCTTGTCTTGGTCTGGTCTTGTCTTGGTCTGGTCTTGTCTTGGTCTGGTCTTGTCTTGGTCTGGTCTTGTCTTGGTCTGGTCTTGTCTTGGTCTGGTCTTGTCTTGGTCTGGTCTTGTCTTGGTCTGGTCTTGTCTTGGTCTGGTCTTGTCTTGGACTGGTCTTGTCTTGGTCTGGTATTGCCTTGTCTTGGTCTGGTATTGCCTTGTCTTGGTCTGGTCTCGGTCTGGTCTTGGTCTGTTCTTTGTCTGTTCTTGGTCTTGTTCTTGGTCTTGGTCTTGGTCTTGGTCTGTTCTTGGTATGTTCTTGGTCTTGGTCTGTTCTTGGTCTGGTCTTGGTCTGTTCTTGGTCTGTTCTTGGTCTGGTCTTGGTCTGGTCTTGGTCTGTTCTTGGTCTGTTCTTGGTCTGTTCTTGGTCTGGTCTTGGTCTGGTCTTGGTCTGGTCTTAGTCTTGTCTTGGTCTGGTCTTGGTCTGGTCTTCTTCTCTTATGGTGTTTGGTCTGTTCTTTTTTGTCTTGTCTAGTTTTGGTTTTGTTTTCTTTCGTTTTTTTAAATTTTTCTTTCCTTTCTTTTCTCCTGTTTCATTTTTTCTTCCCCTTCTTTTATTTATTTTTTATTTGCTTTATTTCTTCTTTTTCTTTCTTTTCTTTCGTATAATTTCTTTTATCACACAATAAAGACATATAATCTTTCCTTCTACGTTCTAAAAGGAAGACTATATATCTTTGAGTATTCTTTATAATGCGTCGTCTTTAAAATGTAAATGTTTAGCGTAATTTTCTGCGGTGATAAAATTTAACTTTTAATATAGATACTCGGAATTGTTTTGTCAATTCTAAAAAAAGCACGAGAACGGAAAAAAAAGAAGAAGAAAATGCGAGTTTGAGCCATAGGCCTACAGGGGAAGGAGGGCTCAATAAATTGTACTCCTAACGAGTGTGACGCCGAATCATTTATTTTGATGTGCCTGCCATCATTGAAATCCATGCTATTAACGGATAAATTGTACCGTGGAATAAATATGTTTTAATATTGAATAGGTAGGCCAGAAAAATAAATAGGAACTTTTGGAATTTTCGATATTTCAGATGTTTTACTGAAAATCTGAACTATATTGTATTTACAAATCAATATCCGTATAATGGAGCAAACACTTAAAGAAACAATTGCAATCATTTCGTAGAAAATGCAGGGGAAAATTTTATAGAAACGTTTGAAAATGTCGCAGGGATTTCATGTAAAATCCGCCCAAAAAGTAAAATATCTTAATGATCAATGGATACATGTAATGTAGCAAGTTTTGACTTATATATTTACTCAATATATAATATTAAATAATGTAATTATACATAAAAATATATAATGTTATAAACTTCTAACCATAGTAGTTAGTGTCACGTTTTGCCAGTGAAAATGTAGTGAGAAATTTCATATAACATGGTAAGGTTTTCGTATAACGTGGTTCATATAACGGTGTTCCATATGTAACATTTGCCCCTATGGGGTAGGCAACTCGGTGAGCTTTGGTGTTTGACAGGATCATGCTATCTTTTTGATTGCCTCAGAACCAGGGTCACTTTGTAGAAAGGAGGCCCTGATCAGAACATAGTTTTAGCAGTGACAGGTTTTTGCGTTAATTTTGAGACATGGTTGTGAATCCGTTGAATTTATTGATATTATATTCACCCCGAGTTTTTAACTTCAGCAATAAATGAAGTTTTCAAAATGTTCTCATGATGAAATTCGTGTGCATGGCGAGTCATTCTTGTTTTCCTAGTTGCAGCAATTCATCACCAGAGCGTGCCACGATTCTCGATTCTTCAATTTGCAATAAGGCGCGAGAGGAGTGGAGCAGGTTTGGTTATTTGGTTATTTCAACGATTGGGCAAATGTATTGAATCTAGCTATTTTTTGATTCCAAATTGTTTCTTTGACAGGGATGCGAACATTTCTGTTTATCGGATTTTGTTAATAACGCTCGTTGCTATCCATTATTTTGAATTTAACTAGTGTTGGTAGGGGAGTGGGAATATATAAACCGGGGCTCCAGAAAATACGCGCGGAAAATGAAGTAGCAGATGGTGGCCGCCTTTTTTGTTTAGTACATTTTGTCACGAATATGAATTGACAGCTCAAAATAAGTATTTGTGAAGGAAAAGGTAAATTCTAAGAAAAACGTTAGGGCTTTTTCTATGCAGTGAGTTTCAAACTGTCATTATGGCTGGTATTTAAGTGGAAGTCTATTAAGAATGAAGTGAAAGCAGTAAGTTTTTAATTTTGTTCAAATTGTTCCCTAGTAATTTTTCCCCCATGTATTCTGGGTTTGGTAGTTTTGCCTTGTATACTGTGGTATATTTGATTTGCTGAGTTATTGAAGAGTTGTTGAGAAAATAATGAATATATGACATGATATTTAAGGTATGTATTTCTAAAATAAGTATTGTATTTGAGTATTAGTACAATGTATTTCATAATAAGTATTGTATTTTACTGCATAAATACTCTTTTAACAAAATAACAGGAAAGTAATTCAAAATTGAATATGAAATATTTCATCTTAGTGTAAGGTGAAGTGTGGATTTCCCTATTGGAGATGTATTAAATTACTTCTTTCAAATAATCCATATTAGATCCCTTATATATGATTGAAGTGTTGAAATAATGGAATGCAAAAGACAAATTGGACAAGAAAGAATTCTCAAGAACATTATTAGGATTCATTGAAATTGTGTTGCATAACCAAAAATTGTATTTGTTTCACTCAATCATCCCCTCTTAAAGTTTTGAATGTTGCCATCTGAAGAAAATTACCAATTCGCAACCTGGATGTGTAGATCTATTTAAAATTAAGTTGTAGTTGTAAAAAGTAACTTTTTTTAAATAACAAAAACAATGTAATGTCTAAATGGTAGGGGGAAGCAGTATACTTAAATTTCCTGCCCATAAGCAACAAAAAAAGAGACTCAAAGTTTAGTCAAATATTTGGAAGAAAAAATAAGCTGAAGTTCTTTTCATTCATATTTTATTTTATTAAATACAATTACATAATACATAATTTTATTTTGAAATCTAATTTCTTAAAGGACTTAAATAAACCAATTACAGTTAGAGATGTTTTTAATTTCCTCTCAAAGTTAACAATTTGATGAAGTGCAAAAATTTTATTACCAGACTTTGGGAAATACGTGAAACATCCCTGAAGAAATTATGCATTTAAAGAAACTTTGACCCCCTGCCCCTTCAAAAATTTTAAATGTTTTATCAATTTTTTAGTATTTTTAAACAATTTATCCATTTTCTTTCAATAGGGAGAATTAATTTCTCCAAAAGTATTATTGACCAAGCAAATAAAAGATTCTGGTAGTCCTTTATTTACAATATTTACATGTAAAGCTACTAGCATGTCAGATCAAATAATGTAGCTAACATTGTTTTGCATTAAGTTGTTCCGCTTACTCTCAAATTATTGTGTTCACGCATTGTACATGTTGGAAGAGTAGTATTGTTCTAATGTTTTAATGGCATGATTAATAAATTAAGCTAAGCAAATAAGTTTTGTATTTACATGTTATTTGCACACAGGTCTTTAAACTTTCATGTTTCTGTCGTATTTAAAATAATTATAAAATCCAGCAATTACTTTTTGGCACAGATATTTTCATTTACCTTAATGATTATGTTTCATTAACTTTGTTACAACATAGAGAATAAGAATTTGAATATTAGATTAGATTATTTATTTCATCTAAATGGTCATAACATGGGACAAGTCATTTTTATATAATACAGCACAATAATATAATACAAAATAATAAACAAAACGTGCTCACAATAGATGCATATTAAAGGTTATACACACATTATTAACACAAGCAATCCTTCAACCCACTATATCCTATTAATGTATCTCCAAAACACTTCTCGATGACAACCAAAGCTTACGTATGAGAACATCCACACAACTGCGGCTTAACACAGGTTTTTGGGATTGGGATCTCTGTGGTAATCACAACTTAATCTGCTTAACTTCAGTATGTAAAAGTTTCAGCATGTTCTCATCAATACTATTCACAGTAACTTCAGAAAGGGATGTTGTCGCACTCAGCTTACGATTACATTACTTTGTGCAATAGTGGCCTATGCAGCACAGGCCATTCTTTCGTCCTAACTATCACTATGTTTATGTTATTAATGAAACTTCAACTTTGCTTATGAATCATTTCATAAATAAATAAAATTATAATAATATGTATAATTAAAATGAAAAGTTATTTTGATGAGGATTGTAAAGAAGAAAGATTTAATGACTTTGATGGACTTTTTACCACCTATGAACCATCCATTTTAGGTAGATTTAAAAATGTTTGTGGAAGAAAGTGCAGAAATGCTGCCTGTTAATGAATTTTTAGATTACAATAAACCTGGCCATCTACTTCTCAATAATTGTTTGTAGTGATAATAGCCTAACTTTCATTTGTATCACTTGCCTGTAAAATGTGTTATGCATTAGTCCTAACTGACAGAAAATAGCATCATATTTTCCATTTTTTATTATTGGCACTATTATGAATAGTAAGGTACAATACCAAAGTTACTCATTAAAATTCGTGCATTTGCAGCATAATAAAACACTAACAAATTAATTTTAATATTCCCAATAACTTCATTAGCCATTTTCTCCAAATACAGGATCTGAGGATTGGCACAGTAGTAGCCAATCCTCAATACCCTCATGTACAATAATTACATACTGAAGCAAAACAAGATGCATACAAACTCCAGTCTATCACACATATTATGCTAAATAGCCTTATAATTTTCAAATTCATCAACACTGTAAAAGCCATGGCAAGATAAGAAGGAATAAAGACATTTTTTGATCTTGTTGTGGATGATTGTACAAATGAAGTCCAGTACAGGTGAAGTTATTTTTACATAAGTGGCTGTTAAGAGGTGTTCTAAATAGATCTTCTTTATTCCTTGTATTATAACAATGAACAAGGGATTTCTTTGTGTACAGATATACATTAAATTTTACATACATTAATATTATGTAAATGTATATACATGATAATGGTAGTATGAGTAATGTTTTAAAAAGTTGTAGACAACTTTTGTTTCTGCTAATTTGCTTCATTATTCTAATTGCTCTGTTTTAAAGTTTAAAAATCGATATGGCGTGAGATGAGTTACTCTCGAACATTATTCCATGGAATAGATGGAGTGAAAGTGAACAAAATACAATATATGAGCTGATTCAATTCGCAATGGTTTCCAGATGTTTCTTAGAGCAAAACACTCTACTCAATCTTTTGATAGTTTTGAATATGTTGTTTCCATTTTAATGCACCAAAAACTATGGTCCAGGAAGGTAATATTTTTGTTTTGAATTTTTACAGGTGGACATTTAAAATTGATATTTTGGGATTGATGAAAAGAAATTTCAAAAGTTTAATTTTTGTTTAACACCAAGTAATTCCTGTCAAAGCATTCAGATAATTTGTGTACACTGCCTTTGACTTTATTTTGAACCTTGTTTGCATTAGATTCTGATAAGAATATACTTGTCATCGTCAAAAAAAAAAAAAAAAAAAAAAAAAAAAAAAAAAAAAAAAAAAAAAAAAAAAAAAAAAAAAAGTTGCTTTCCCTTTAATGATAGAACATCCCAGATCAATGATGTATGTGTGTGTGTGTGTACATAAGAAATAATACTGGTCCATTAGGAGCCCTGTGGGACACTAAAAGATATCTGGTTTACCTGAGAGAGATATTTAGAAATTGTATTGGTATCTTCACGAGCACTAACAATTTCTACCATTTGTTTACGATTAGTAGGAAATTATTGGAACCAATCATGGTCAATTAGATTGAATGCTTTGGAAAGATCGAAGATTAATCCCATACTGATATGTTTCTTATCAATAGACTGATACACATTTTCTATGAAATCCATTAAAGCTGTTTGTAGATTTTCCTTTACAAATATTGTGTTGGTTGGTGACTATTTGTTTGTGTTTTCTGAAAAATGTAAGCCTTACCTATAAAAAGTCTTTTCTAAAATTTTTGAAAAAAAACTGATAAAAGTGAAATTGATCTATAATTCCCCATTTCTGTTTGTAGTTCTTTCTTATATAGTGATTTAGCTTTGGCCATTTTTAAATGATTAGGAAAATTTCCAGTTTGAAATGACAAGTCAATAATGTGGGTTAATGGATATACAGTGTTTCAAGGGCATTTTTAAAACAAGTAATCTAAGATCTTATCTAAACCTGTGGATTTTTTGTTACTCAGTCCTTTTATTATGGCTGTCACTTCCCATTCGCTTGTTCAGATTATAAACATTGAACTGAAATTAAGTTTCAGCTTTTTATATGCCTCCCATTAGTGCTAGTGATGTGTAATGAGTTTGTTGAAAATATTTGAAGCGTTATTAGAATAATACTTATTAAAACAATCTGCTACATTTTTAGGATACTTTATATCAACTCCATTAATATTTATATGTATATTTCTTACTACTTTCCTGTCCTTCTGGGGTTCTTTATTTAAAATAATCCACATTACTTTTTTTTTATTATGTAAATAAAAATTACTATGTATGTTATGTAAAAAAGTATTATTTACAAACTTTTATGTTTATGTACAAGTTTATGTACATACTTAAAGTTAAGAAAGTAGTTTAAGATGCTGGGAGACTTTGATAACAGTGTACTGAATCAATAAATAGAAGAAAATGATAGTACATATTTTATTAAAATGTGAATCAATTCTTTAATAATATAATATTAACTAAAACTGTTCTTTTCATTCACTTGATACTTTCCTTCTTCTCTCTAAACAATTGGATAATAAATAGTCTGGCCAACGCCATTTATTCTGCTAGTAGATGAATAAAAATCAATAATTTGGCTTTTGGTCAATTATTTTGTTGATTAGTGATTTGTTTTTGTTTTTTTCTGTAAGTTGTCTTCAATTGTATTGAAAACGTTAATTATGCTAAATTAAATAAGATAAAACTGAATTAGAAGATTTTGATTTACTCTGTCATGATAGCAGAGTCACTTAGTTAAATTTGTGAACTTGATATAGAAAAATTTTAACCTTTTAATTTTACAACATTTTATCAAATTATTATTACACAATGGCATGCTAATAACTGTAAAAAAATGTAATGTATATTTATAGATCTCCAGTTCAGTAAACTCGCACACTCAAAGCATTGAGAATAAAACTCTGCACATATGCTTTAATGTTAACTTTATTAAATTTGACCTTCATAAAATAAATGACATAAATTAAATTGTGATGACTGGTATACAGACAGAGAGGCTACTCATATTACAACTGCTGTGATTAGTTTTGTTCTTATCAGTATTTGAGAAAAATGGACGATGCTTGTGAAGGTCAGCAGATTTGCAGCACTTGGTTCTGGTCGCATAATGTCAAAATATTTGATGGAGAAAAATGGACAGATAATTTTTTTTAAGGTGTTTGGTATTGTCCTCAAATAACTTGCAATTTATTTTCAGATAAAAAGGCTGGTCAAAAGTGAATTGATCAAATGATTCAATTTAAGGAAAATAATAGGTATTTATAATGAAGGAATTCTTATTGCAATGGTTTTATCAAATGACTGGAGTGATCTTTGTAGATTATTAGTAAAAGTCAATCATTAAGAAAAATCATATTTCATTTCTAATAATGATGATAATATATAAATAAAATTTAGTACTTTTCAAAAAAGGCATGAAAAAATAGGTCATCAAAATAAACATTATGTGAACAAATTTTTAGCTTATAAAGGAATCAGCGTAGAAGTAAATGGTGAATATAATGGTTGTATTCAGGGAAAATATCTTCGAATGGCTTGTAGGAATAAGAGAGAGCTTCAATTTATTCATGTTTTGTTCATAAATGTTAATTGGGGTTCATCAGTTGAGTTGAAGCTCTGAGGCATAATAATTTATTCTGCTTACCACGAGTGTAAATTGTGAAAGTATGTTAATTGGTATTAATCAGTTGAGTTGATGTATGACGACTTATTCATGATTATTATAAGTACATTAGTTTGATTAAAACATTTATGTATCACAATTCATCCATCAAGAGGGCAAATTTGTTTTTGAACCTATCAATTTGTCTGAATTATAAATGCAGTACGTGACTTTACTTGAAATTCTGTGTTTGCTTGGTACAAAACCCTAAAGTGAGAGACTTTTAATTCAACGTTCACGTCAGTGTAAAATAATGGGTGGTACGACATTGCTAGCACAATCTTAAGGCCTTCAGAAGAAGGCACATGATGGCCGAAATGTCAGCCCGTCCGACTGTGATGCGGTTCATCCTAGACAGCCAGGTATCAATTTTAAAGTTATTTTTCAGGACTACCAGTAGGTAGGGGACCAAGAAATGGGAGAAAATGCGAAAAAATGTAGTTTGGGTGGTGATAGATGGCAGTTGGGAAGAGGATGTGGCAAAAACCGAAAACCTAGCCATGGCCAAAGAAATAAGAAAACAAGTACGATCAAGTTTGTGTCATTCTGTTGAACCACATATTGTCCTTGATAGATAATTATTGCCTAAAAATGGCTTTCAATAAAATACATTAAAAAGTAATAAAATACATTCAGTTTTTGAGGGTTATTTAGGAAAACCTCAAATTAACACTTTTTTTTAAATTTACAGCAGAATAGTTGAATTTTTAATAGATATGTAAAAGCTAGACATTTTATAATAAAAAATAATTATATATGAATTATGGACTATCTTTACTGTAACGAATTTCAATTCTGCGAAGGGTATTTTAAGTTTTCTTAAGATTAAATATTAGAATCTTAATGAAATAGGACAGAAAGGAAGAGTGGGAAAAAATCTTAATGGTAATTTTGAAATACAATTTTTAATAATGAATAGAAGTTCTTTTCGAAATTGATAATTTTGAATTACCCCCTTTTTTTCAGGCTAAAATACAAATCCTTTATCTGTGATGCATTTATGCTCATGAAAACAGAAACTAAGAATTCAATGGAATAACAATTTTCATTTCATTTTTGAATTAATTATTTTCTCTCATCGTTTTTTTGAGTGATAACTGAATTGCAAGGCAAAAAACACTTCTAGTATTTATATATGAAAACTAGAAGTAGCCACGCAAAAGCTGAACGGTTTCTCATTAATGCAATGACTATTGGAAGAAATGGTCTACGATTAGAGTGCATATTATTAAGATTATTTCATACATTTCTATATATCTTTTGTAAAATTTTCTAACAAAAAGAGACGAAAATATTTTTAGTTTCTAATATTCTTAGTAAAAGTTAATTTTTTGGCCGCTGTATTGTGTACAGACCAATCTTTTCCTATGGGAATAATATTGAATTCATATAAGAAACAGGATAATGTAGGTTTGTACTAATTTAATATTCAGGTCTTGCAACAGTTTTATGGAAACATTTTCCCCCATCATTAGGCTAAAAAGCAAGGTGTTAAAAATTCATAGAGCAAAGAGGCTTAACGTAAAAAATTACAAATCGTTATATATTTAAAACACTGAACATGAATTATACAAGAGCAAAATAAAAGAACAAAAAAGAATACTCAATATAAGACTTACCAATAAACAAAAACGAAACACGAACAATCCGTACATCTCTAGGGTATGTGCAAAAACATCATGGCATTTCATACAGTCATGTTATAGCGGTTGGCACTAACCATGTGATAGACTAGCAGCAACGAGATAGAAATCTCAAAAAGTAGTTTTATTGGTTTAGAAATTTTGACAAGAAATAGTCATTAGTGCATACAGTAGCTACTACAGGTCTAATGGGTAGATTTTGTTCATGGACTTCTAGCAATACGAATGTGAACACTCTATTAGGTGTAGTAGAATATATTTGGTGACACTCTTTGGATATGTAAGGACAAATTTTCCTATTTTTCAGTATATTTTGTATCAATTTAAGGTAGCAATAAGCAGACGACTTATTTTTAACTAGAAAGTTTGCATCTTGCGAAAATTATTTTATACTACTTGAAAACGATTATACTCATGTGTAAACAAATTAAATGTTGATAGAGAGTTCATATCTGAGATTGGCATCTTGGGATGTGACTGCTATTCCCGTCCATCCCTCATGATTTTATTCTAATTGCAATTGAAGTGTTAACGCAAAATTCTAGATTGTTTAGTATTCTACCAAATACTCATAGTTGTTAGTGGTGAAGCTGAAGGATAATGTGGGAGCCGTAGAATCCCCAAATAATTTCTCAGCAAAATCTGTCACGTGTGCCTTTTTTCAACATTCTTTTACTGAATCGCTAAACAAAATTAAATGTTTTAGGCTCTTTTTCCCCGCTTGTGCGCGAGGGAATTAGCTGGGCCGCTGGCTGTACACCGGCTGGCTCTGTCGCGCATGCGCACAAGAGGGCGCGCGGCATCTTCTCTCTCGCTCTAGGAGAGCCAAGGCTCCCAGCATGCGCAGACCTCTGCCGCGCTGCCCGTCCACGCCCCGGCCCCTTAAGCACATTCGCCTCGGCGGTGGGGCAAGTAGTGAGTCTGTGTGATTTTTGTTGTTCGTGGTTTCTCTATGAAGCAAGTAATGAAGTTGCAGATTTAGCGTTACAGAGAATGTCCCTCCAACTCTGGGCCACTCCCTTAACTTCTCGATATCGAAATGTAGTTTTCCCTGAATAATGCGGAATCACGAGCCAATTAATATCCCGTAGGGATAGATATAAGGAGCAATATGCCGTGTTGGATATGAAGAGACTATTGAAAACTGCATCAAAGCAGACGTGGCCAAAAATGAACTTGCAGGATCAGAATGACGTATTTGAAAGACAAAAAAGGTTATTTTCAAATTTTTGATAGAGAAGTGCCTTGGATGAAATGTCGGTTTCAAGATTTTGAAAACTTTAATGCCCTGTCCTTCAGAAAAGTTTTCTTTCTTTCTTTCTTTTCAATAAAATAGTATTCATTCTTTGACAGAGAGGAGCTTCGAAATGAACTGACAAATGTATACATTGATCATGGAAAATGCACGCCTGCAGATTTGTTGCTGCAGGATTTGTTGTGCAAATTAAATTAATAAAGAACAAAATTTCAAGAGTCGTTTTGGTTGAGACAACTCAGTCTAACTTTCCCTGTATCTACAGCATTATGTGCAAGGAATATGATTACATTAACGAGAGTGAAGACATTCCTGAGAAATTCCATGGGAAATATCATGATCAGTAATTTCAGTACACTGACTATCAAGAAGTGTCTACTAAATTAACTTTGCAGAAACGACAGCTTTAAAAAACAAATTATGGATGTTTTGCTGAACGAAAAAACAGATGAATTTTTTTTTTAATTGGAAGATTAGATTTTCTGAATACCTAACAACATGACTAGCTTCGCCACTGGTAATGTTAGAGGCTGGAGTAGACTGTGAATATTTGACATTAGATATTGTTATTACGAAGTAAACAGTCATTGTTTTTAATATATACATTTTTATTTAGGTAGCGTCGTATAATTGAATGAGAAAGGGATGGCAACCAGTAGAGATACGTTTCGGTGCCGGGGAAGACGTCGAGACGGAAAAGGTGACTGTCGGCAGACAGGTTGAAGCCAATGGCAACATTGGCTTTAAAAATATATAAGACAAGTGAAAACTGAGGTAATATTTTTCGTCAATACCTTAATTTTGGCAGAAGCTATTCAGACATGTTAGCGAGCATTTGTAGAAGTTATTTGTTTCGTAGGAGACGCTCGTGTAGAATATTTAAATACTGGAGGTAGAATTTTTAGGATTTCAAATGGTTAATGTTGCAAGAACATTTACTCAACGCGATTGTGAGGAAAAGAGGAAATAGAAATGTCCATTCGAGACATTCGGGAAGTGATTTTGTGCAAATATTTTAGGTTATATTATTATTAGGTTTAAGGACATCAGTTTTATTTATTTAATAATTTTTTTACTATTTCGGGAAGTCCATATTCGGATTATACTCTTAACATGACACAACCGAAGATTCCCGGTGGAATTCAAGACTTCGTGGATGACTTCACTTCTTCATTGCAGCTTGAACATCTTTACGAATCGTAAGCGTCGCACAAATAAATTGCATAAGTCTTTGCAAAGATAAGATCAAATAAACATTTAAATACTCTGGTAGGTCAAATAGAATAATATTTCAATTCACTAGCATGCCATTACAAGCTATCGCCAAAGAAAAAATTGTAAAGTAAAATAATAAACTTTGATTAAATTAATGTTGAATCAATAAACGATGTAAATCTGTTATCGCAAAAAGAGAGCTGGTTCATTTAATAGTAATACGCTGCAGACCATTTTATTTTTAACAAAATAAGTTTTCAGAGAAGACAGTCTGTACGGATTGGGACGTCGACCCATGTAGGCGTTACACGACTATATAAGAATTTTGGAGTCTGGAATTCATAAAACTTATATACAAATGAAATTGTTCAGTGTTTGAATACATTTTGAAACATAAGTAAGAAATCTCTTCACTAAGGGGCTCGCTATGCGTGCTCGATTTACATTGAATGCCGATATAAAAATAAGTGTTTGAAAACGTTTCAAAATGCATTGCCGAACGTGGGGCATATTGTCTGCATAAATACCAAAATATATTAAAACATTTCACTTTGGACGAAAAATGCTGTTAGTCGAATTCTGCTGCTACAAACATACGCAGTCACCTCGCTGCAGATCAGTGCTGTTGCTCTTATTCCTTGGACTGATGTTGGCGCCATGTTCTAAGAGGAGCTCTGTGGATTGCACATCTACCGCGCTTGCTGCCTCCATTAGCGGACGTTTGACCTTTTTGTCTACTGCATTAGGATCGGCTTTGTTTTCGAGGAGGAGCTTCATAATCTGGTTATGACCGCTTCTAGTGGCGTAATGGAGAGCTGTCCAGTAGTCTCTTAGACTGACGTGGGCGCCATGTTCTAACAGCAGCTCTGTTGATTGGGCATCACCTTCTCTTGTTGCGACCATTAGCGGAGTTTTTTTCCATTTGTCTACTGCATTGGGGTCAGCTTTGTTTTCGAGGAGGAGCTTCATAATCTGGTGATGACCGCTTCTAGTGGCGTAATGAAGCGCTGTCGAGTGGTCCTCGTCTCTCTGACTGACGTCGGCGCCATGTTCTAAGAGCAGCTCTGTTGATTGGGCATCACCATCTCTTGCTGCGACAATTAGCGGAGTTTTTTTCCATTTGTCTTCTGCATTGGGGTCAGCTTTGTTTTCGAGGAGGATCTTGATAATCTGGTGAAAACGCCACTTACAAGCGTAATGGAGCGCAGTGCAGTGGTTGTCGTCTCTCTGACTGACGTCGGCGCCATGTTCTAACAGCAGCTCTGTTGAGTGGGCATCACCATCTCTTGCTGCGACAATTAGCGGAGTTTTTTTCCATTTGTCTACTGCATTGGGGTCAGCTTTGTTTTCGAGGAGGATCTTGATAATCTGGTGAAAACGCCACTTACAAGCGTAATGGAGCGCAGTGCAGTGGTTGTCGTCTCTCTGACTGACGTCGGCGCCATGTTCTAACAGCAGCTCTGTTGAGTGGGCATCACCATCTCTTGCTGCGACAATTAGCGGAGTTTTTTTCCATTTGTCTACTGCATTGGGGTCAGCTTTGTTTTCGAGGAGGAGCTTGATAATCTGGTGATGACGCCACTTACAAGCGTAATGGAGCGCAGTGCAGTGGTCCTCGTCTCTCTGACTGACGTCGGCGCCATGTTCTAACAGCAGCTCCGTGAATCGAGCATCGCCCGCCCTTGCTGCGACCATTAGCGGAGTTTTTTTCCATTTGTCTACTGCATTGGGGTCAGCTTTGTTTTCGAGGAGGAGCTTGATAATCTGGTGATGACGCCACTTACAAGCGTAATGGAGCGCAGTCCAGTGGTCCTCGTCTCTCTGACTGACGTCGGCGCCATGTTCTAACAGCAGCTCTATTGATTCGGCATTACTAACTGTTGCTGCGACAATTAGCGGAGTTTTTTTCCATTTGTCTACTGCATTGGGGTCAGCTTTGTTTTCGAGGAGGAGCTTCATAATCTGGTGATGACGCCACTTACAAGCGTAATGGAGCGCAGTCCAGTGGTCCTCGTCTCTCTGACTGACGTCGGTGCCATGTTCTAACAGCAGCTCTGTTGATTGGGCATCACCATATCTTGCTGCGACCATTAGCGGAGTTTTTTTCCATTTGTCTACTGCATTGGGGTCAGCTTTGTTTTCGAGGAGGAGCTTGATAATCTGGTGATGATGCCACTTACAAGCGTAATGGAGCGCAGTGCAGTGGTCCTCGTCTCTCTGACTGACGTCGGCGCCATGTTCTAACAACAGCTCTGTTGATTGGGCATCACCATATCTTGCTGCGACCATTAGCGGAGTTTTTTTCCATTTGTCTACTGCTTTGTGGTCAGATTTGTTTTCGAGGAGGAGCTTCATAATCTGGTGATGATGCCACTTACAAGCGTAATGGAGCGCAGTCCAGTGGTCCTCGTCTCTCATACTGACGTCGGCGCCATGTTCTAACAGCAGCTCTGTTGATTGGGCATCACCATCTCTTGCTGCGACCATTAGCGGAGTTTTTTCCCATTTGTCTACTGCATTGGGGTCAGCTTTGTTTTCGAAGAGGAGCTTGATAATCTGGTGATGATGCCACTTACAAGCGTAATGGAGCGCAGTCCAGTGGTCCTCGTCTCTCATACTGACGTCGGCGCCATGTTCTAACAGCAGTTCTGTTGATTGGGCATCACCACCTCTTGCTGCGACCATTAGCGGAGTTTTTTTCCATTTGTCTACTGCACTGAGGTCAGCTTTGTTTTCGAGGAGGAGCTTAGCTATCTCAATTTGTCGACCACTGAATGCAAAATGAATGGGTTGTCTGTTAAAAACGTCTTTTTTTGCGATATCTGCACCATACTTTAATAAAATCTTTACAGTTTTTGTGTGTCCATTTTCTGCTGCTATCATTATTGGTGTTTTCATTCCTTCGAATCGAGCGTTTGTATAACTTCCTTTTTCCTTTAAGATCATCTTCATTATCTGCCAAAAAATGACAAAATATAAATTTTATAAATACGATTTTTATTTGACATTTTATTCTGAATTAAGTATGTTAAATTTACCTTCTATTAAAATGATTATATTTCGTTTTTATAACGTGGCGGGTCAGGGCAGGTCATCACGATGGAATATTTCACTGCATTTCACGTGTTTCTCGGTCGTGCCGCTAGGTGTCGCATGACCGCGACCGTACCAAGCAGGGCCTCTAGTGGTGCATCCGAGAAAGAAGCGAAATGCCTTCGTGAAGACACACCCTGACGCGCGATATTATAAAAACCGAAGTATAGTTTGTATGTATTATGTATTCTGTTAAGACATTCGTAAGTTCTATTCTTATTACAAATAGAAGTTAATAGAAAATTGCTAATTTGCATTGTGACAATCCTGTATAGCTTTCCAGTTAATACAAGTAATTGCATTTTTACATAAAAATGCCTGAAAGTCAAGTAGAATCCAAACTGTTTTGCTTAACGTAGAAATTGATTAGGTACTGGTTAGTGATGATTATGTATTCGACGCTCATGTTCAAAAACTACTGTATACAGAAAATGCTAAAATTTGAGAACTAGGGCCAAAAAATGGCAAAATGCCTTTACACTTTTGTATGATACGTCCGTATATACGGAGTTGAAAATATTGTATAGAGGAAGTTAATGTGGGATGCTTGGTGAAATTGATTACATTTTAAAGCAAGAGGTCTCCTTGTACCAAAGAAGGTGTTTTTTTCAAAACGTCCTTCCGGTTTCACGTCGTATGAGAACAACACTAATGCCTAGACTATTCGTGGAAATTTGGCAAAATTAATATTTTTCGTTTTCTATGAATTACCTGAAGACCCAGGGAATTTGAAAATAATTCTTTGAATTTTGAGGGTACTTTTATTCAGACTTTAGGCTATTTTAAAAATGTTCTAAAAATATGGTTCAGTTTTTAAAAATACATACAAGAATAGAGTGAAGTAACTCATTTAGATATCATAGGTACAATTACCATTGTGCACTCGGAATTTTGGAAAATTGGAATCATTTGATAATATCAATGTCATAATGGTTTGAAAATATTAGACGTTTTTCCACAGTTTTGAGTGAAATAAGGAATGTTTAAAAAATCCTAAAAACATCTTCAAATTCTTTCCTTAAATTTTTGTACGAATAGTGCTGAATGCTCTGAATGAAATTATATAACTAAAATTTGATGTTTTTTATTTTTAAAAAATAGCATACATGCATTTTATAAATATCTCTTACGTCGTTAATATTTATTTTTCGAGCGATTTTAAACAACATAGCATTTGTGAGTGGCAGTGCTTCAATGGACTTCTTATCAATATTCTCGGAACTCAACACTTTTCTGTGAAAGTGTGATCAATAGGGAGAGGATTTTTATGGCATAAGAATCATGAAATAAGCTTGTAAATACATTCATTTACGAGCTAAAAAGTCTGAAATATGCACTTCAATATGCAATAAAATTAACAATGTTTCATTTCCTCTATAAACCTTTCGTGATAAAATTCAGAAGAAGCATGCTTGGAATAAGAGATACATTTTTGTGCAAATATAATCTACATATTTCACGGGAGAAATAATTCAAGTTAATATTCACTTTAGTGAAGAATATTGTATGTTTATTGAATTTCTTCAGCCTGGTTTAAAACATGTTATATCAAGAAATATTCTATATTTGCACAAGTATTTTATCTTCTGTAGAAAAGACGAACGGCACAGACTGTGACTTCTGAAAGCTCTTTATAATCAATGAACGTCCATGAATAAATATATTCAATGGAAAAATGAAAAGTTCTAGATATGTCTTTGTTTTAACAAAATATGTGCCTTTAATTACACGAATATGTCCCAACAGGAGAAAGCGACCAAATATGCACTAAAAAAAGAATCTACAAAGCATCCAATTCTAACCAAATGTCAAGAAATTTCACACAGCTATGCCCTGTCGCAATCATTGAAATCCGACCCCTAGTGATCAAATTGCGCATTTTCAGAAACGCTGAAATGTCATTTTCTCAAAAACTTTTGAATGCATATTTGGATATAGAATATATTTTTACTTTCTCGCCTTAGAAATACTTCGTAAGAAGAAAACGTTATGTAATCGTGCGCCACAAAACGGCAAATTTTCGGCAGAAAAACTCTTACTGTCGGGCCCTGGTAACGAAAGAGTGGATAAATCCTGATTACATGTATACATAACCTGTCATATCATACATAACCTAACATATCACAAATCCTGTATGTTATGTTTATTAAATTTGAACCAATTACATTGAAAATAATCATAAACCCGTGGTTTATAAAGAATTCACCTTTTTCCTCTTTCACACCGATTGAATATGAAGAAATGCCAGGTCTTCGCTAGTTGTACATAATAGCTTTCCCTATAATTCTACGTTCTCAGACTTTTATTTTCGGATGTTGCTCTATAAAATGTGACTTTCTCTTACTGCTGGGTATCCCCGCTCTGCCGCTTCGAACACAAGATCTCGGTCGTCGACGTGTTTGACAAAGTGTTCGGGGTCGGCGCCCGCCTGCAGCAGTCGCTCCGCCGCCTCGAGGTGGCCGCAGGCACTGGCGTAGCGCAGCGCCGTCCAGCCCAGCAGCGCGTCCCCGCGCCCGGGGTCGCAGCCCTTGGCGAGCAGCGCGCCCACGGCGTCGGCGCGGCCCAGCGACGCCGCCTGCACCAGCGCCGTGCGGCCGAAGCGGTCGCTCTCGTCGGGGTCGCCTCCAGCCTGCAGCGCCGCCTCCAGCGTGCCCTGGCTGCCCTCCAGCGCGGCCCGGTGCAGCGGAAGCCCGTCCGACAGCATGTGCTCCAGGATGTGCCTCACCCCCACGCCCACATCGCGGTTCAGGATGCTATGCCACACATATGCAACCTCGGTCCCTTTCTCTCGGTTTTCCAACAGCCAGCTCGCCGCAAAGTATTCGATGAAGGTGTAATGAAGGAAATGCGGCATATCATCTTTACCTTCTCCTAACCATAGGATTCCGGTTTTCTCTTTGATCAGATTTTGTCTGTTTCTGTGTAGGTAGTCTCTGAACGGTGAGTGATCAACTGTGCTGAATGTGCCATCGGAGACCTGCGAAGAAATGTCGGTCTTATATGGTATATCATTTACACACTGGTGCAAACTAGACTTCAATCCGAGAATTAGTTTCGGAATTACGCGGAAAACAAAATTGAGCTGATATTAAGAAATTTGTTGGAAAAATTGGAAAAATAATAAATTTCTTCGTTCACTTCTGAAACCACGTATGTGAGTAGAACTCTCGACGAAAAAATCATTGTTGCAAATTAGACTTGTATCCGAGTATAGTTCCGGAAATGCGCGTAAAACAAAATTGAGCGGATATTAATAAATTTGGTGAAAAAATAGGAAAAAAGTGAAATTCATCACTCACTTCTGAAACCACGTGTGTGAATAGAACTCTTGACGAGAAATTCATTGGTGCAAACTAGAGAAATTCATTGGTGCAATCCGAGAATCAGTTTCGGAAATACGCGTAAAACAAAATTGAGCTGATATTAAGAAATTTGGTGAAAAAATAGGAAAAAAAGTAAATTTCATCGCGTCCTTTTTAATCACATATGTGAGTAGAACTCTCGACGAGAAATTCATTGGTGGAAACTAGACTTCAATCCGAGTATTAGTTTCGTAAATACGCGTAAGAAAAATTAAGCTAATATTAGGAAATTACGTGAAAATTTTTTTAAAAAAGGTAAATTTCATCGCTTACTTCTGAAATCACGTGTGTATTTTGAACTCGCGACGAGAAATTCATTGGTGCAAACTAGACTTAAATCCGAGAAACAGTTTCGGAAATACGCGTAAATAAAAATTGAGCTTATATTAAAAAAATTGGTGAAAAAATTGGAAAAAAGTAAATTTCATCGCGTCCCTTTTAATCACATATGTGAGTAGAACTCTCGACGAGAAATTCATTGGTGGAAACTAGACTTCAATCCGAGTATTAGTTTCGGAAATACGCGTAAGAAAAATTAAGCTGATATTAGGAAATTACGTGAAAAAATTGGAAATACTCGGCACACTTATGAAGATATTTATTCTAGATGTATAATCTATTGTATATTTTACATACGAAATTATATAAACCAATTTGACCTTTAATAACTGATAAGTACGCGGTTTTCTCTTGTTCTTCAACAGTTTACAAATTATCCAAAAATAAGTTTTGAGCAATTTGTGAACCAAGTATCTTAGTGTCTAGACACATTTTGGTATCCAAGAGTCCCGGAGTTCGGCGAGTCTTACACCAAATGTTTTCCTCCAAATTCGTACGATTATAGCATTCAACCATGCAAACACCTGTGATCGCCTTTCTGGGGTATCAGTATCAGAAATAATACACCAAGGTCGTTCTAAGGGTTCTAATCGAGCAACGAGAAAAAGTCCGAGGCCTTTGGACCGACGGCTTTTTGTCACTTGAGAAATTAGGATCAGTTTACGCCGCGATACGTACAGGATTTTATTTTTTCCTAATTTTTTGATTCATAATTACTTATTAAAAATTAAAAAGATGGAAACTTGACTCGGTTTGTCCTTTCATTTCTCTCTCGCATAATTCCCTCCAAAAGGGAACATTCCCTCATAACCATGAACCTTTGGAGATGGGTAAGTTCTGCAGTGTCTGTCGAGCTCCGTATGGAAGGACAACAGCAATAACGCCTCAGTAAAAAAATGCTAGTTATTTTAGTTCCAAACAAATTCTGAATATTCAATATTTTGTGCGCAATATCAGGCCCGCGCAGCGGAGAGCAATGGCCGCGTATGACTGCGTTCTCGCGGGATCCGAACACCAGCCGTCGGCGTACTTGTGCGTCGGCAGGGGGGGTGCGGGTAAAGGCGAAAAGCTTAGACGCCCACCCCGGGGAGAAATCCCACTAGTAGAACAAGGAACAGTGTGGCGGGGTAGGTCACGCGAGGCATATGCGTGTGCAGTATCAAAAATATCGCGTAGGTTCTGAAAACATTGTGTATAAATAATTAACTCACAAGTACAAGCATAGCGCAGTTTTGATGAACCACTTCAAAATTGTCTGCAGATGGTAGATTCGCGGAATTCGCATCATTCAGTCCAAAGCGTCTCTCGTACAAGTCCCTCTTCCTCTCCACGAAGCGGCGGTAGAGCTGGTAGAGACTGATGCCGGACTGCGGGAGCAGGCTGACCCCTGTGCCCAGGGCCCGTGCCGCCTGCGTTGCATACGCCTCCGCCGCCATCTGCGCGTGCAGCGGGACGTCCAGCAGGCTGCGTTGGCCGCGCCCCGCTGCGCCGTGCAGGGCTGCCACCATCTCGGCGGCGAGGTCCTCGAACGCCGCAGGGGGGCGGTTGCGTGGGTCGACAGACGACCATTGTCCACAGAGGTGGTTCTTCTGCTCCTCTTCGGAGAACGGGCGAAGCGACGATGTGGCGCAACGTAACGCCTTAGTGAGAACAAGCTCAGCCTGAAGTTCAATTAATTATTCATTACACTGCGTTCTTTTTATATTAATAACCAAAAACAGTCAAAATTTCGAATTCCTTTCACATTATTGGTGTTTTAATGTATATATTGGTGTTGAAGAAATGAACTGTCTGCGGATTCATTTTATGATGGAATTTCACACTAGATTACTTCTGTTTTAGGGAAGAATAAAAAAACTACGGAAAAAATTTATTTCTTTCAAAATAAAACAGTTATGTATTCAAATTTAAATTTTTTAATAGATATTTGACCGTCAGTATTGTGTTAATAGGAAATGCTTGTATTGGTACTTATTATCAAAAATTTATTCTTCCACTTTTATGCAAAACTCTATAAATTTTGTTTTAAAGTTGTATAGCAATATTTCTCTCTTTATTGAAACTTTATTCTCACTTGAAATTATAAAAGAAACAAGAATGAAGTAATTTTTGGAAAGTTGAAATCATTTCTTACCTCCGGGCGTGATGAGACCCACACGAGCTTCACTTTTGTCTCCAGCAACATCTCCAAGAGTCGGACGAGTTTGTTTGTGTAGGAAGGGCAGATCTCGTCCACCCCGTCGATGAAGACTGCGATGTCCCCCGAGTCGTAAAGCGCAGCCTTGAGGCACCTCTGCGTGGACTCAGCCGAACTCGATGTCGCGACGCCCGCCGCCGCAGCCAGCAGCTGCACTAAGTGCTCTTGCGTCAAGTCTATCACGCAAAGAAGTAGATGTAAGACTCATAGGTTCAACATCACTGATCCGGTGCTTAGAAAGAGGAATAATTTCTCTCGCCCTCTATCATCGTCAGCAACTGCACCAAGTGCTCCTGCGTCAAATCTGTCATCCAAGAATTTGAAGTAAGAGCTGTTAACAGGTAAAGATGCTCTTAGTGCCAACACATTACGCCCTTAACAACTTTATTATTTTTTTGTTTTCGTCTTTATTTTAAGAACATATTGGGTATCCAAGGGAAATAATTCTCTCTTCTATTTATATTACCTAGGACTATATTACAGGTTTGTGGGGTTTATGAGGTGACATCCGTACATAACTTCGTAAATTTCCTACTGTTAGATTGGATATATCTATAAATGTGCATCGAACAGATATAGAACATGAAAGTAGAAATTGAAATTTTATAAACAATGCTTTAAAAATCACTATGCGGACATGCAAATACAATTTACATTCCACTGTGAGACTTTCATAGTAGAAAAATATTTCCTCATTCGTGTTGAAAGTACACGTCCTAGCTATTCTGAACATTCTATCACATTTTGAGAGATTTACCTTACGCAAAATAAAATCGACAATTTGATTTTTAGCGCGATTTAATTGCACGGGCTAACTGCTTTTCGAAACAAGTTTAATAATTCTGAAATGTTTAATTACGCTTAGTAGTTGACGTGCAAATTCTCACAATTGAAGACGTAGCCATAGGAAGTGCCAGTGAGTGTTGGGGCCTTTTCTCCCCGGACATATCTTCTTTTTAAAGTGATAAAAACTGTTGGAGTGTATTTTACAAGAATAGATGACGTCCTCTTTTTTATTGGAAAGGGGAAACTACTTTTAATGGCAACCTAGACAAATGATGTAAGAAGTATATTGCATTTTTCTCAACTTTTTCGAGTCTCTGACATCATAACATTTCGTCGTTGTATGACATTTAAAATACATTAAACTTCAACTATCTATTCTAACAACCTCTAAAATCAATAGAAAACTATACTTCATTAACGTTCTTAACTCCAGGAAATACGACTGTGCTGCCATCAGCTGGCACAACATTGTACAACTTCAACTTAGTGTGTGCTAGTCTTCGTTATAAATTCTGTGCTTTGAGGTGTTAATACTGTTCTGCTGGCACTGTGAAGTTCATACTATTAGTTAATATCAATATTACAGTCTCCAAATCTTGTCATTCTGAACTCCTATAAATTGACGAATTTTATTTTGCATCCCAAGTCACAATGCTAACTCAATTGCAAGATTGAAATTTCAACATCCATCAAATTCTTATGGTATAAAAGTTGAAAAGATGAAATTGAAGTAGGCCTATTGTGTGATTGTGAAAGTGATAACAATGATTGAAGTATTTATTTTGTCACTAGTATTTTGTCTTTGAGAAAAATAATAGTAGTTTATGCAATTTGTTTATAATGTTAAGCTTTATTGCGTAAGTACATGTTTTGAAAACGAGCGACTTTAGGAGCGAGTTTTCAAATTTTTACGAATGTAATAAAACAACATTATAAACGAGTTGCATATTATATTTTTTTGTATAACAGCATTATACATTTATAAGAGAATCAAACTTAATTTTGCGAAACAACTTCCTAGTGACGACTCGGGTATTTGACAACGTGCGAGTAAACGGTGGTCGGCTGTTCCGTTTAGCTCAACCTCCTCCCGATTCTCTCGCTATGATTGGCTCAATGTGTGATGACGCAATCATTCGTGACATAAAATATAATACGATATCATGTGAGCCGTAAAATGGCCGATTATGAACGAACTCTTGAAACACAAGAGGCTCTTTTATAATGCTGGAATACAAACAAAATATTATATTAGAACCCCTTTCATGAAGTGTTCTTTTCTTGTAAGAAATGGCAACCCTAAGTGAGTTGTGTGAGTGGTACCTGGCGGTTGCGGGAAGTCCCTGAGGAGGTTGCGGTGGTCGAGCGCCTGCAGCAGCACCGCCCACCGCTGCGCAGCCTCGGCCGTCAGGCGCTGCAGGAAGCGGCTCTTGCCCATCCCGGGCTCCCCCACCAGCAGCCCCACGCGCTGCCTCCACGCGGCCGCGTGCCGCACGGCCTCCGCCGCGTGCACGCACGCGGGCGCACGCCCACACGCGTCGCTCGCCCGCTGCACGAACGGCGCCACGGCCTGCGTCGCCCCTCGCGTGGTCTTCCACACCACCGCCCCCGCGCCCACGCCCACGCCCACGCAGTGCAGCCAGTGCACGTTGAGGCCCCTCTCCTCCGCGCGGGTGGCGACGCGCAGGAAGGCGGCTTCTTGGGCGCTGCTGCCCCCGGCGCCAGGCAGCACCGTCCACCTGCGCTTCCGCCAAACCTTTTCACCTCCAAGCCACCTCTTATCAAATTCCCCCATCAAGTACAATCTAATTGTAGATTCTATGCCTGTATTCTATAGGTTATGCGTTATGAAGAAGGAACTCAATTTGGTAGACCCAACTGAAAATTCACATCTTTCACCAAAGCTTGCTTCATTATCAAAATTAAGCAGTTCTACTGATACAATTTAACTTTCCTGAATAAAAAACAAAACAAAAAAGAACAAAAAAACAAAAAAAACACAAGAAAGCGACGACCGTCCAGGGTGGTTGTCCTGAGCCCACAGATGAGCAAAGAAGGTTATTGCGAGTGCTCCAAAGAGCCGTGGAGGCTCACCGCCGATTAGGCGATCAGCCGACGGGGAGCAATTGTGAGCTCTCAGCCGAGAATTCGCTCGTCCCTAAGAGGCCAGAGAATCGCTCGGTGGACAAGAGCAGTGGAAGAGTGCAACCTC
Source organism: Gryllus longicercus (assembly GCA_038098605.1). Classification (NCBI taxonomy): domain Eukaryota; kingdom Metazoa; phylum Arthropoda; class Insecta; order Orthoptera; family Gryllidae; genus Gryllus; species Gryllus longicercus. Next base: position 237,582 of record JAZDUA010000977.1, on the reverse strand, counting down.
CACGTGCGGAGACTGCGGTTTCTACGAAGCGCTGGGCAAACCACCCCTTATAAAGCAGCGTACCATCAGAACAAGTGCCTGGAGATATTCTAGTGCCGGACTCTCTTGCACAACAGTCCCGTCCTGCGAAAAGTGGTACCGAGTTAACCCTGCGCGTTAACCTGTCCGCTGCGCACTGGGAGAGGTGGCTCAGGGCATCAACTGATGTCGCTCTGAACGGGAGGTCCTTGCGTTTCGAGACCCGGCGGTGGCAGGATTTTCCCCAATCTTCGTTGCGAGGTCGAATTCAGTTGCTGTCTGGAGGAGAACTCTAGGAGCCGGCTGCTCTGATCAATAGCTTTCCGATTTTTCTACGCTCAACACCAGGCGAATGCCGGAGCAGTACCCTACCAAAGGGGCCGTTTATCTATCATGGACGTGAATAAGCACTTTCTGCCTCCGATATATACTATACAGTATAGTTGAATCTACTACGTGTAATTGTATGAACTAAACCTTTCCCTCCTTGTCGCTTAATTAAGAAGTTTTCAATTTTCATAAACAATTACATAAGCATCAAATTTCGATAATTACAAACTAGAAAAAAACTCCATTCTTTTGTAACAATTTCAAACAAACAGCATTTTTATACTTTCAGTCATTTAGCACATTTGTATTAAAATTAACTGAGGAAACCAAATTAAATTAGTATTTAAAGTAGTAAATTAGTATTAGTAATTAAATTTCGAAATTTCGAAACAACATAAATTAATTTAATTAAACACATAATTATCACAACTGAATATTTTTTATACATTGGAATCTATACTCACCATTTGTTATTTTCTATAGCTGCATCGTTCTCTGAAGGTTCTTTTTCGCTATTGTCCTGTACACTTCCTTGTCTTTTGTACGACTCAGGTTTTCCGCTTCGGACATCTTTAGACATGAGCTTTTTGTACAGCTTCTCAAGAAAAGGCGCTGGAAATCCGCTGAGGACGAGGTGGTCGCTCCGCGGGTCCAGCCCCCCCAGAACGGCCGGGTCGAGGGTGGCGGGGTGCTCCAGGGTGCGCGGGAGGTCGAGGTGGGCGTCTCCCGGGGCGGGCCGCGCCGCGCCCATCGCCGCCTCCCCGCGCACCAGGGCGCTGAGCAGGGCGCCGTCCACGTCCCCGCGCACGGAGCGCCACGAGGGCTCCAGGGCACGCAAGGGCACCGGGCGACCCTGCACAGACACACGCTCTATGAGGCACATCCCTTGGATAGACATCGTCACACTCATACTACTCATTTCATCCCCCAGGGCGCCGTCCACGTCCCCTCGCTCGGAGCGCCACGAGGGCTCCAGGGCACGCAAGGGCACCGGGCGACCCTGCACAGACACACGCTCTATGAGGCACATCCCTTGGATAGACATCGTCACACTCATACTACTCATTTTATCCCCCAAAGCGCCGTCCACGTCCCCTCGCACGGAGCGCCACGAGGGCTCCAGGGCACGCAAGGGCACCGGACGACCCTGCACAGGCACACGCTCTATGAGGCACTTCCCTTGGATAGACATCGTCACACTCATACTACTCATTTCATCCCCCAGGGCGCCGTCCACGTCCCCTCGCTCGGAGCGCCACGAGGGCTCCAGGGCACGCAAGGGCACCGGGCGACCCTGCACAGGCACACGCTCTATGAGGCACTTCCCTTGGATAGACATCGTCACACTCATACTACTCATTTCATCCCCCAGGGCGCCGTCCACGTCCCCTCCCTCGGAGCGCCACGAGGGCTCCAGGGCACGCAAGGGCACCGGGCGACCCTGCACAGACACACGCTCTATGAGGCACATCCCTTGGATAGACATCGTCACACTCATACTACTCATTTTATCCCCCAAAGCGCCGTCCACGTCCCCTCGCACGGAGCGCCACGAGGGCTCCAGGGCACGCAAGGGCACCGGACGACCCTGCACAGACACACGCTCTATGAGGCACATCCCTTGGATAGACATCGTCACACTCATACTACTCATTTTATCCCCCAAAGCGCCGTCCACGTCCCCTCGCACGGAGCGCCACGAGGGCTCCAGGGCACGCAAGGGCACCGGGCGACCCTGCACAGACACACGCTCTATGAGGCACATCCCTTGGATAGACATCGTCACACTCATACTACTCATTTTATCCCCCAAAGCGCCGTCCACGTCCCCTCGCACGGAGCGCCACGAGGGCTCCAGGGCACGCAAGGGCACCGGACGACCCTGCACAGGCACACGCTCTATGAGGCACTTCCCTTGGATAGACATCGTCACACTCATACTACTCATTTCATCCCCCAGGGCGCCGTCCACGTCCCCTCGCTCGGAGCGCCACGAGGGCTCCAGGGCACGCAAGGGCACCGGGCGACCCTGCACAGGCACACGCTCTATGAGGCACTTCCCTTGGATAGACATCGTCACACTCATACTACTCATTTCATCCCCCAGGGCGCCGTCCACGTCCCCTCGCTCGGAGCGCCACGAGGGCTCCAGGGCACGCACGGGCACCGGGCGACCCTGCACAGACACACGCTCTATGAGGCACATCCCTTGGATAGACATCGTCACACTCATACTACTCATTTCATCCCCCAGGGCGCCGTCCACGTCCCCTCGCTCGGAGCGCCACGAGGGCTCCAGGGCACGCACGGGCACCGGGCGACCCTGCACAGACACACGCTCTATGAGGCACATCCCTTGGATAGACATCGTCACACTCATACTACTCATTTCATCCCCCAGGGCGCCGTCCACGTCCCCTCGCTCGGAGCGCCACGAGGGCTCCAGGGCACGCACGGGCACCGGGCGACCCTGCACAGACACACGCTCTATGAGGCACATCCCTTGGATAGACATCGTCACACTCATACTACTCATTTCATCCCCCAGGGCGCCGTCCACGTCCCCTCGCTCGGAGCGCCACGAGGGCTCCAGGGCACGCACGGGCACCGGGCGACCCTGCACAGACACACGCTCTATGAGGCACATCCCTTGGATAGACATCGTCACACTCATACTACTCATTTCATCCCCCAGGGCGCCGTCCACGTCCCCTCGCTCGGAGCGCCACGAGGGCTCCAGGGCACGCACGGGCACCGGACGACCCTGCACAGGCACACGCTCTATGAGGCACTTCCCAGGGCTAGACATCCGCACACTCATACTACTCATTTCATCCCCCAGGGCGCCGTCCACGTCCCCTCGCTCGGAGCGCCACGAGGGCTCCAGGGCACGCAAGGGCACCGGGCGACCCTGCACAGACACACGCTCTATGAGGCACATCCCTTGGATAGACATCGTCACACTCATACTACTCATTTTATCCCCCAAAGCGCCGTCCACGTCCCCTCGCACGGAGCGCCACGAGGGCTCCAGGGCACGCAAGGGCACCGGACGACCCTGCACAGGCACACGCTCTATGAGGCACTTCCCAGGGCTAGACATCCGCACACTCATACTACTCATTTCATCCCCCAGGGCGCCGTCCACGTCCCCTCGCTCGGAGCGCCACGAGGGCTCCAGGGCACGCACGGGCACCGGACGACCCTGCACAGGCACACGCTCTATGAGGCACTTCCCAGGGCTAGACATCCGCACACTCATACTACTCATTTCATCCCCCAGGGCGCCGTCCACGTCCCCTCGCTCGGAGCGCCACGAGGGCTCCAGGGCACGCACGGGCACCGGGCGACCCTGCACAGACACACGCACACACACACACGCGCGCTCTGTGAGGCATTTCCCAGTGCGAAAGGGTATTAGTTATAAGTTGAAGTCCATATATACATATATATATATATATATATATATATATATATATATATATAGAGAGAGAGAGAGAGAGAGAGAGAGAGAGAGAGAGAGAGAGAGAGAGAGAGAGAGAGAGACGCCTGCGGATGCCTACGCTTCTTCCTGTCTCGCCCTGTAGCCCGGATCTCGCCTCCTTTCATGCAATGAAATTTTGTTGACGACCTATGGAAACTTACGTTTCATATGTGTCTCGAAAATCATGTACTGACCTGGAACTGGAGAGTCCTGTCCAAGATGGCCTCTTGAGCCTCCAGTGTGAGGTGGTCCATCCTCCAGTCCTCCTCCTGACGGATTGTCACATCGCCCCTCAAAGGGCCCGCGCCGTGGCCGGAGGAGACGGCGACCACCTTGACGCTGCAGCCGACGGCGGCGACCAGGGCCCGCGCCGCCGCCACCTCCTCCTCCGCGTCCAGCAGCAGGACCTCCACGTGGCCGCCGCCGCACGCGGCCTCCAGCGCGGCGCGCGGCAGCTCCCGCAACTGGCGGTCGCCCACGTAGGCCCAGCGGCCGGCGTACTCCTCGTCCAGCACCTGGATGGCCTTGGCCGCGCGGTGGCCCGCTGGCACGCCACGCACCGTCACGGCCTCCTCCCCCTGGCCGCCCCCCAGCGCCCGTCTCAGGGGGACGCAGTGCTCCGCTTGGAAGCGCAGCGCCCCGCTGCCCGCCGCCGCCCGCCCCTGCTTGGCCAGCTCCTCCGCCAAAAGCGACTCCACTTCTCCAGAGCTCTCTGTGAGCGGGGCGCCGCGCGAGTCGACCAGAGCCCACTTCTTGACGGTAGCGACGTAGTTGGGGAGGAGGGTCTCGATTTGCGTCATCGGAGCTCCAAACATTGTGTCGAGTTCGCGTTTAATGAGATCCGTTAGATCGTTCGCGTGCGCTTGGTCAGAAAACACCCGCAGGCGTGGAAGAAACTCGTGCTGGTAGACGTCTTCCAGCGGATCGTTGTTGTACAGTTTCCACACCTGCGACAGATTATTCTAATTGTGAGTAAATCTAATCTACCATCAGTTTCACTGTACGTATACAGCAAAATTGTTAGTGGAGAAATTGGCAGACGTATTTTGCAAGTAATATAATGCTGAATTCATTATTATTCACATTCAAAGAATTCATAATGTAAGGCACTTTGCACATTTCTCAAGAACAGTAGCGCAAATTTTAGTATAAAATTTTATACATTTTATAACTTATTTTTCCTTATGAAACCTTCCAATATGACTCGATTAAATTTAGAAACGTTAAAAAATGTATATAAAGGAGCAAAATGCTCCTGCGTTATTATTTAGGGATATTTGTTCGTTAAATTGATTAAATTGAACTTTACCAAGCAATAGCGAATAGTAAAGAAGCTACTCTTTAGCGAGAAAGTTATCATTGAGGTTTCCAGATTGTCCTGTTGGCAGGACTGACTGCAGGGTGATGGCAAAGTGCCGGTGGAAGTTTTCTAGTAAAACACATTAGGGAAGATCTATGTTTATTTGATAAACAATTTTTTTCCAAAACAGATCATTCTAGACTCCGGATGAAACATCTCCCCAGAATCACGCTCTATTCACTTGATAGAGAAATATTTTTGTGGATTTCTTGTGTCGCTGTATCGGCGAGTAAAAGTAACTAACACATTTCCAAGTACAGAAAGAAAAAATACATATTTTCTAATAACAGTACAAAGAATAAAAATACTTTCATCAAGAAATGTTCCATAAATGGTAGAATTTATTAATAAAGAATTAGGTATTTTTAAGATTAAGAAGGTAGGTACTTTTAACTACATAGTTTCTCAAATCATCTCTGAACGGGATAGAGTGAATACAGAATATGCCGCTTCCTGTCTTAAAAAATCCACTCTACGCCACTGCTCAACAGCCCTTCTCCATTCTCTTAATTTGTTACTAGATAGTCGTTGTGTAATCTCCATGTGAATGCCAAATCCTCGGCTCGTCCTGCGGAGTGGCACGTACCTCTTGGTCGCCGTCGCCGAAGGAGAAGACGGAGTTGGGTGCGGCGGAGTCGCCGGTGCGCAGGAGGTCCTCGTGCTGGAAGTGCAGGTGCGGGCCGTCGGTTGCCTCCTTGCGACGAACCACGGGGCGATTCGTATAAATCACCATCCGCACGTCCTCCAAAGAACAACAGTGGAGCAAATATTCGTCTTTCGTCTGGAAGCAGCCAGGTGTCGTGTGCTTGCTCTTGAAGTTGTTGTAAAACTCAAAATATTTTTGTAAGCTGAAGTCGCCCTTTGAGGTTGTGAAAGCCTGAGCAGAAGAGAAAATAATAATAACAATAATAATAATAATAATAATAATAATAATAATTTGTAAGGTATAGATTTTTTAACCGGTTGGTCACCGAAGTCCTGAGGGGGAACTTGAGCTTCAAAGTGTTTAGTGACTTTGGTTCAGGGTATTTACACTGGTCACCGAAAGAGTTGAACTAGTACCGACTTGCTCAAGTTGCATGCAAGAACATTGGTAGTCACTGAAGGAGCTACAACTGTGCTCGAGCTCGCTGAAAGCGGCATTTTCTCAGCGTATTTACCTGTGTGGTTATCGAAGGAGCTGCACCAGTCCTGTTGGCGTGCTTGAGCTGGAAGAAGACGGTCAGTGGCTGCGGCTTCAGCACGCGCAGCACGAGATCGTCCATGGGACGCGCAGCGGCCACATTGGAGAACAGTTGAAACGAGAGGCCCCTTCTGCGCGCGCGCAGCGCCCACAGGCCGCCGAGGAAGATCTCGTATTCTGTTCCGAAGGTCGTCGCTGCGCCCTTCAGTCGCCCCAAGACGGGTGACTCGGCACTGAAACAATTGCCGCTGCACAACCTTCGCACTGAAACTTTCATCTGCGTTTCCATCTTTTTCTTCGGAATTTAATAGAATGTCCACCTGTTTAAACGTTTTTGCCCTGCCTGAAATTTTATTTTTTAAATAAAAATACATATGAATGGTTAAAACCAGATCGGCATAAGTGACATTTTATAAATTCTGATAAATCTGTTTAATAGCAGCAGTAATACTGAATGTTTACGATGAGGTTCGGAGTGGTCGGCCTTCTGTTGTCACCGATGAAGTTAAAGTTAAAGTAATTCATAAGAACAGGCGCTACACATTGACAACGCTTTCAGAGGAATTTCCACAAACTTTCATGTACTTTTTTGTTTAAAAACTGTTACTGATCGCTTGCGTTATCGCAAACTCTGTTCCCGATGGGTTCGTAAAACAAAGCGATTTGGTAGTATTTTGACTATCGTCTAAGAGATTGCCCCGTGACAAAATCTGTGAAGACTTCGTTTACAGAACCCGGAGCCCTAATTTCATGTCCTAGCCCTTCCAAATGCTCTTCCTGTTTGGAAATAATTTTCCGAGTTCACGTAGCACTACATTAATTGGCAGTTATGATTTAAACGAGAACATATGTGTTACTATAGCACCACTAATTATCGATATGAAATTCCTAAGAGGATCATTGCAAGAAACTTCAAGCCAAATGGACATGAACTAATTTTAGAACATGGACAGAACATGGACTAATTTTAAATTATCTAGTGTCTTTAAATAATGTTTTAAAAATATTTTTCCTCACTTACCTGGAATATGGTGTTCTCGCCATTTTATCTGAAAAACAAACATAATGTTTATTTTAAGCGTTATAACTATTTTCTTCTTTAGAATTATTAGAGAAATACCGTTCACATTTCGAATGTTAAAATCGAAGGATAGACGAAGGTTACGACCATTCGGAGCATTGATTCTGTTTGCTGATCAATTCCTTTTGTATTATAACGTTATAAGAAACATTCATGTTGATACATTACTGGGCTGCCGACATTAACAAATTTTCTCTTTTTTCTCTGCCATCCTGTAGGTAAAATATACCTTTGCATCGATTGAAATAACTCATACATTTTTCACCACAACTCGTTTATTTATTCAATTTCTGTCGTAGATTACTTGAATCCCTAACAGCCACTGGCTTGGAAGGGAGCGGAGAAAACATTACGTTAGGTGACAAGGGCGTTGTTTGTATTTTAAAGCGTATGTGTCATAGATTATATTTTGCGGCATTTTGCAAGATTGAATTTGATTTGACATTCGCTGCCCAGGTAATTTTCAACACGAAGAGTTGCGTCATCCAGTACTTGGTTTGTTCAGTGTAAGATTTGGTCGCCAGCGAAGAGGGCGGGAGAGATGTTTGGAGTGGTCATTGCGTCATACGTGAAGATATTACAGAGCAACAAGGGCCTTGGTGTACACCTGCCAGAATAGGAGAAGAGACAGTAAGCACACGGAGAATAACCTATTTGTGAGGACGATTTTAATAAGGAGAATGAGATACTGTGGAATGCCGAGTTTTTGGAGTTTGAGTAATAAGCGAGGATGCCAAACTGAATCGAAGGCTTATTTGACATAGAAAAAAGTGAATCTGGGTTTCATCAGCCAAATAACGCTTCTAAAGACTTCAAATCGTTTTCTCAGGACCATTACCAAAGCACCGTGGTTCATACCCAATGATCTTCAGCCGAACTGGTTTATAATTTATTTTCACTTCTTGCATTTACAAGCGGGGAACAACTGGCGAAAGCGTTACGTAATTTTTAGACGCGCGTTACGGGTGCTTTAGAAGGGGCAGATGGGAGAATTGAAAGTACTCTAAATTTGCGTCACGTATTTTATGGACGGACCCCAAGGCAATAGCCTCAGTGTTGCCAGGTCCGATGGACATTCGGCCGCTAGATGGCACGCGTAATTCCGCTAAATTCCGCTAAATTTAAAACTTCTTGCCGCTAACTTCCGCTAAATCAAGATATTTAATTTTATATATAATAACAGTTGTTTTTAATAAATAATATTCATAATATCGAGTAATTGTTTATATAAATACTTTATAAATATTAAATGAATATGTGATACAAAGGTATTAAAAATGAAAATATTTGAAATTTATGAATCAGAACTAGGGTGATAAATATGCCATGTAAGAAATAATATTAATTACGCGTGTAGAATAAATAATTTATAATTTTTTATTTTATTACATGATAATAAAAATACAAATTCGATATTTACAACTTATTTTAAATATATATAAAATATACAAATATGAGCAATGATTAAATATTGCACATGTTTGTGTAATTATATTTATAATTTATAACTTAAATCTAACTATATAACAGACGAATCGCAGTAATAATTGAATAATAATATTGATTTATTATTACTATAATTTTACATTACTATTCACTACTATTAAGTTCTGAAACAAGCTCGTGTATTATTTGGACTTCATTATTGCCCTCATTTACATGCTTATTATATTTCGCATTTGAACCTATAAGCCTAAGAACATCTGGAAATCGAAAATTATTACAACATTTTCCATGCCGTTTTAAACTAAATCGAATGTTTAAAACAGCATTCACCATTTCGGTTTTCATACGATTTCTTAGCTTACTTTTCACGATATTCTTATGTCTACTAAAATAATACTTTTTAAATATTAGTTTCATAATTTAATATGATAGAATATAAATGCGGATGTAGAAAAAATATTAAAGTATATTACTGCAATATTATTAAAATATTGTTCTGATAGAGACTTGAATTTGCAGGCTGAATATTTATTTATTTATTCACAAACTATTACGCTTAGCATTTCAAAAACTGTACAAAGAGATATTGCATATTTAAAGAGAACGCGGATAATATTTTCTCCACGTTTGATTGGATATTTGGTGGAGAATCTCCGGCCGCTAGCCAATGAGAAAGGCACCACGCGCCTAGTTGAGGGTTAAGGTAATATGACTCAGATATCAGATTTATGGTTCCAGCGGTATTTGTTTACTTTGGATAAAAAGGGACGGAATACTTTGCACGTCCCCATTAGTTTTTGGTCATCGAAACAAAAGTTTATAAATGGAAACATGTTTCAACCTTATCGCTAGAAATTCCGCCAATTTGCTTTCATTCCGCTAGATTTTCCGCTAGCCGCTAAATCATTATTTCTCGCCGCCAGAACGGTTGAAATTCCGCTAGATCTAGCGGCCAATCCGCTAAACTGGCAACACTGAATAGCCTATGCTTGTTCTTGAGATTGCGCGAATGGTCCTTTTTAACTCTACCGGGAAGGCCTGACAATGCGCAAGATTGTTACAAGACAAGAGCGTATGCCTTTCCTTTTGTATAAGAGGCTGCGTGAACATACCTGTCGTGACGTCTTCTAAGCGAAAGCTGCGGGTCTCAGTACTGCGTGATGAAGGTTCGCCCAGCACCTCCAATATCCTTTTCGAGTCTGAATCTTCGCTTTGAATCGAAATGATATTACGCCCTGCCGTAGTGTGTTTTCCTTTGATGGACATGCAACTTTGCAGAAGCTTCTGACGTTTAAAGGAAGTGACAAAACAGCTAATCGTAAAAAACAGGAAGTGGCTAGACGATAAAATATGTTTTCCGACGACAACGAAGCTGCAGCTATACGATTTTATATTCACAAATATTACTAACGGTGGTATATATTACAAGAATCTAATCGTTAATCTCCTTTCAACCTAATCTACAATGATTATATTTGATTTTCGGTATTCTTTTCAAGATATGATTATTATATTAATATAATCTTTACTTAAGGTGACCAGCCATCCCGTTTTCAGCGGGACAGTTCTGTTTTGAAGTAAGATGTCTCGCTCTCATTTTAATTATTGTGAGATCGTTTGAAAATCCCACTATTAGAATTTGAATGTATACCCTGTTTTAGTGGCCGACCAAGTTGATCATGTGCTACGGAAGAATTAGCATTTGATGTGGTATTATAGTGGACCGTGTAATTGCACCATGATGTCAAACACACGTATACATATGAAGGGCTCTAAGGAATAACATAACAGAAAATGGTTCTCGTTATGTGGCACATATTTCGAGAAAATGTCAAGTGTGGTAACCAACGATATTGCTAATAACGTTACTAAAGAGCTAGTTAGTTAATTGAAAATTCAAAAGATGGCAGAGCAATCCATATTTTGCTGTCCCACGTCCGTCTAATTTGAAGCAAACAACGTGTTTAAAATTATGACTAGGGGAACTACATTATATTAACAAATGCACTTTCGTACAATTGAGCGACCATTTAAAGAAATTGCCGTCATTGTGTAAAAACTGCGTTGCAAAATGTTGTAGAAACTTTTGAAAATGTCACAGGGATTTCATGTAAAATACTCCTCAAAATTAAAATATCTTAATGATCAATGGATACAAGGTAGCAAGTTTTGACCTATAAATTTACTCAATATATAATATTAAATAATATAATTATACATAAAAATATATAATGTTATAAACGTCTAACCATGTCGGGGTGTCGCGTGAAAATGTAGTGAGAAATTCCATATAACGTGTAAATGTTCCGTATGTAACATTTGCCCCTATTTGGTAGGCAACTCGGCGTACTTTGGTGTGTGTTGACAGGGTCATGAAATCTTTTTGACTGCGTCAGAACCAGGGTCCAGGGTATAGAGGAGGCCTTAGTCAAAACATTTTTAATATGAATAATAAATGAAGTTTTCAAAATGTTAGCTCCATGAAATTCGATTGCACGGCGAGTCATTCTTGTTTTCTTAGTTGCAGCAATACATCACCAGAGCGTGCCACGATTCTTGATCCCTCAAATTGCTATTAGGTGCGAGAGGAGTGGAGCAGGTTTGTTTATTTGGTTATTTTAACGATCGGTCTATTATATTGAATCTGTAGATATTTTTTGATTCAAAATTGTTTCTTTTACAGGAAAGCGAACTCATTTGTTTATCTGATTGTGTTAATAACGCTCGTTACCATCCATTATTCTGAATTTAACTAGTGTTGGTAGAGGAGTGGGGGTAGGTAAACCGGGGCTTCAGAAAACGCGCGCGTAAAATGAAGCAGCAGTTGGCGACCGTCTCTTCTGTTTCGGTATGTATTTGTGAAAAGTAAAAATCTAAGAAAAATGTCGTAGTACTTTTTTGTGCAGTGAGTTTTGAACTGTCATCATACTCAAGTATAAGTCTGATAATTATGAAGTGAAAGCAGTATCTTTTTAAATTCTGTTCAAAATGTTCTTTATTCAATTGTTTTTTGAGTATTCTCGATTTGGTAGTTTCGCCAAGTATTCTGTGGTATATTTGATTTTACTAGGCTTTACTGGTGAGTCATTAAGAAAATTATAAATACATGACATGTTTGAGTTATGTATTTCTAAAATAAATAATGTATTTGAGTATAAGTATAGTGAGTTTCAAAATAAGTATTGTATTTCACTGTTCAATTCTATTGCATAAAAATGACATGAGAAAGTAGTTTGAAATTTAATATGAAATTTGTGTACTTCAGTGAGAGGTGGCTACTGTTAATTGTTTAATTTTTGTTTTATAATAGTTTGTTCTTTTCTTTCTCTCTAGGTTTCAGGTTAAAACAGCCAGAATACCATATAAGGGATGTGTCTAGAAATGCATATTGAGTTATTATTTTTAATACTACATTCAACTTATTTGTTTGTCTGTATTGTACAGCTTTTCTAAAGCACTCTCTCAGCAATGTAGGTTTCTGTATCTCCCTTTAAAAATAACTCTTTGGATTTCTCAGTTGGGCAGAGGAAACATAAACAGTTTGGTGTCTACTGTAGCATCGAAGGATGAGAATTGATGGGGATGCCAGCAATGGTTCTCCCCTCCCCATGAGTTGTATTTCCCGTACTGGAGATGTATTCTCCTCAAAATTCTTCCTAATACTCCTCAAAATTAATCCACATTAGGTCCCATATTTATGATTTCCTCACCAAAATTTTGAAATGAAAGAATCCAAAAGACAAATCGGCCAAGAAAGCATTCTCAAGAACATTATGAGGATTCATTCAAATTGTGTTGCATAAATAAAGATTGTATTTGTTTTACTATTGATTTTTCAGTCATCCCCTCTTAAAGTTTTGAAGAAAATTAGATCTATTTAAAATTAAGTTGTAGGTTTTTTTTTTATTTTTTTTATGTCAAAAACAATTTACTGACTTGATAGTAAAGGGAGGTAGTATACCTACATTTCCTGCCCAGAAGCTACAAAAAAAGAGAATCTCAAAATTTAGTCAAATATTTGGTGGAGAAAATAAGCTTTAAATCTTTTCATGCACATTTTATTGAATGAACTAATTTTAATTTGAAATAGAATTTCTTAAAGAACTCAAATGAACCAATTAAATTAAAAAGATTGTTTTTAATTTTCTCCCAAGTTTAAAAATTTATTGAAATGCAAAGATTTTATTTCGAGAATTTGAAGAATTCTTGGAACATCTCAAAACAAATTATGCATTCAAAAATCTTTAACCTTCTTCAATCTTCTATAATCTTCAAAAGTATTAAATGTTTTAATGATTTTTAATTATCTAGTATAGCTATCTCAAATTTCATTGCAACTATTCAAAATCAATGTTCATATTTAATTTATCGTATAATTAGAAAATAAAATATAATTTATACTAATAAATAAAGAGAGTAGTGTGTTGAACTACAGTGCAAAAATCTCGGGATGTTTTGAACTAATATCTACGAAACTTTTGTGCGAACTTCTTTTGAAGGACTGGAGTACTACAGACTGTGATTTACAACCATAAACCTTAATATATTTACAAAAACAATTTCTTTTTTGGACGTCCTTTGTCTCGCATTACATCAGAGATTCAAGAGTGCATCAGTGGTCAATAGTTTAGCCAGGGTGCTATCCGAGAATGAAAGACTGACATTGCTAATAAATGCCAAGAATTTATCTTGAAAAATAAATCAAATATTATGGGAGTCCATTGTTTGCAATATTCACATATCATGCTGCAAAGCATCTAGCATGTCAGATCAAATAATGTAGCTAACATTTTTTTGCTGTTTCAGCTTATTCTCAAATTATTGTGTTCATGCATTGCACGTGTTGGAAGAGCAGAATTTTTCTAATGTTTCAACGGCATGATGAATAAATGAAACTAGGCAAATGTTTGATATTACATGGTACTTTCTCATCGGTCTTTAAACATACGTTTCTGTTGTATTTAAAATAATTATAAAATCTTCAGCATAGATATTTTTATTTACCTATTGTGATTGTTTCATGAACTATGATTCAACATAGAGAATAAGAATTTGAGGATTAGATAAGATTATTTATTTAATCGCACTGGCCATAATATATGACATGGGACGAGTCATTTTTATATAATACAGAACAATAATATAATACAAAATAATAAAGAAACAAAACATACCCACAATAGAAACATATTAACATTATACATACTTAACATAAGGAATCCTTCAACCCCCTAGATCCAATTAATATATTTCCAAAACACTTCTCAAAGACAACCAAAGCTTACATACGATGACATCTGTGCAAATGTGGCTTAACCCACTTTTCATTTTGGGGTCTCTATGGTAATCACAACTTACTCTGCTTAACTTCAATATGTAAAAGTTTCAGTGCATTTTTATCAATACTATTCACTGTAAATCCAGGAAGTCCACTTAACTTAGGATTACATTACTTTGTGCAATAGTGGCCTATGCAGTACAGCCCATTCTTTTGTCGAAACAATCATAATGTTTATTTTATTTATAAAACTTTAACCTATATTATTTCTGACCATTATTATTTCTACTTTTTATAAATGATATAGCTTCTATGTTCTCATATAGTAAATTTTACTTGTTTGCGGATGATCTCAAACCTAGTTGTATTATAAAGTCTAATGATGATTGTTTCAAATTACAAAAAGACCTAGACTCTTTATCAATATGGTGTAATGTGAAAAAACTTAATTTAAATGTCTTGAAATGTAAAACTATGAGGTACACAAGATCCAGAAACTCCATCATCTTCCCTTATGAAATTGGAAATTTTGTGCTGGATTCTGTTTCTCACATTAAAGACCTTGGTGTTATGTTTGATGATAAATTGAAATTTGATTTACATATCGATTTTATTTTGAAAAAGTCAAATCAAATGTTAGGATTTGTGAAGCGCAATACTACAGATTTTAAAGAGCTTAAAACCTTGAAAATGTTATATTTAACTTTAGTAAGACCGAATTTATTGTATTCTTCTCAACTATGGTCCCCACATTACATTAAATATATTTAAAAAATAGAAACTAAACAGCACAAATTTTTCAGTTATGTAGCGTTTAAACTTGGACTTCCATCTCCCTCAAGAGACCATAATTATGAACAAATAGCTAAAATTCTAAATCTAAGTTCTTTACGCTCTTATAGAGATTTTTTTGATATCTTATTTCTATATAATCTTTTAAATTTTCATATAGATTCACCGGAAATTTATCACATATATCTGTGGTTACTATAAATAGAACTGTTCGCTCTAATGATAAAATTAGATTTTATACACCTGTCGGAAAAACCAATTTATACCATTTTGCGCCTATCTGGAACATGTGTAGAAAAGCAAATAATACTCAACTTGACGTGACTAAATCTTCATATAGTTTTTATAATTTGGCACACCAAAAACTACTTAATGATTATAGTTGATGAAATTGTACAATTTGAAATTCAAATGTATACTCTACTGTGTAGTGATTAAAAAATGGTATTATTATGTAAATTGGGCGATTGCCTGTTTTGAAATTGATTAAATAAATAAATAAATAACCTAGCTGATAGATTATATCATAAATAAAATTCAATCAAAAAATCATAATTAAAATTAAAAGTAAATTCAATCGGGATAGTAAAGAAGAGAGATTTCATGACTTCAATGAATTTTATACTGCCTTTGTATAACATTTTAGATAGATTCCATTCTCCCTCCTTTTTAGGTAGATGTAAAATCTTCTGTAGAAGAAGTGCAGAAATTTTGTCTGTTAATGAATAATTAGATTAAAATAAATCTGGCTGCCTACTTCTCAATTAATATTTGTTGCGAAAATGGCCGAACTTCATTTATTCCAGTTGTCTGTAAAATTTGTTATGCAATAGTGGGCTAACACACACAGAAAATTGCATTTTCCATCTTTCATTATTGGCATTATTATGAATAGTAAGGTACAACACCAAAGTAATTATTCATTAAAATTTCTGCATTTGCAGCATCATAAAACACTAGCAAATTAATTTTAATATTGCGAGTAACTTCATTAGCCATTTACTCCAAACCCAGAATCTGAAAATTGGCCACTTCTGTGCCAATATCCTCATGAACAATAATTGCCTATCGATTCAAAACAGGATGTATACAAACTCCAGCCTTACACACATATTATGCTAAATAGCCTTATATTTTACAAATTCATCAACGCTGTAAAAGCCATGGCAAGATAAGAATGAATAAAAACATCTTTCAAATGCACCTGGCTCAGGCAAATCTTTGAGGTGCTTAGGTAGAAGATTGTACAAACAAAGTCCAGTATGGAAGTTATTTTGACATAAGTGATTTTTAACAGGTGTTACAATCAGATCTTCTTTATTCCTTGTATTATGACAATGAACTAGAGATTTCTTTGAATACAGATGTGACTTGTATTTTACAAACATTAAGATTTCATAAATATGCCTATGTGGTAATGATAGTGTGTGTTATGTTTTCAAAAGTTGTCCAAAACTTTTGTTTCTACTCACTCACATCTTCATTCTAATTGCTCTTTTTTGAAGTTCAAAAATTTGTTGGACATGAGATTTGGTACCCGAGAACATTATGCCATGAAATTGATGGAGTGAAAGAGAGCAAAGTACAATATACAAGCTGATTCAATTCGCAATGCTCTTCTGGTGTAACATAAAGCAAAAGCGACTTTATTCAACTTTTTGATACTTCTTGAAAAAAAGGGGTTTCCATTTCAATGTGTGCGATCGGCTCAGGACGTGCTCCCACTCAGCCCCAGCGGGAAGGAAATGAAATGTTTATTGTTTCGCTTTCATTTCCCATTTCCACGCAAAAGCCCCTTTCTGCTAAGGGCAATTGGAGCCAGCGACAACACAAAAGCCTCCCAGAGGGCAGTTCCAACGCCATCTACACCACTGTAAGAGTGGATGGCTTTGGCTCATAAATACCCGGGGATGAACCTCAATGAACGATAAGTCCGAAAAATTCGGAATACCTGATTCTCGGTGCTTGAGACTCTGCCCGTGCCGCCGTTATCTCGAACCTACGACGCAAAGTTGATGACCCCGCCGAGTTGAAGAGTTAAACAATGAGTTCACTCTGGGAGAAAAGGAGGTTTATCATGGGCTGGATGATACACAAGTAGCACAAATATTCTGTACCTCTGATACAAATGCAACTAGCGGTGCATCAGCAGCATATATTTTCTTCGATTATTTCTAACTCTTGAAATTTTCTCTGCAATTTCAAAAATTCAGAGTTCAATGTAAATATGACATTGTTATTCTTGTAACCAGTCCTCGTGAATAATGGAGATAAACTTTGGAGAGGTTTTTAAGAAAACGCTTTTCAGTAATTTTGCATATAGTTCAAGCACAAATTACAAAAAAATCTGCTTGTGTTTTTTAAAAAATTGTACACTACATTTATTAAAGAGTTGACTTTTAGAATATATTTTGTTGAAAGAAAAATTCAATTCAATTTTGTAATTTTCATATATTAATATTTTGCAGTTTTGGAAAATATAGAGCTCGTCGGCAATGAAAATAGAATCAACTTTTCTAAGGGCTTTTGATATACATGTCCAGAGAATTTAAAAAACATTAAAAAACAATTACAAAATTAAATATTTCCTAGATTTCTAGAGAAAATTAAGCAAAAACTACTCATATTCAAAAAATTGTACATGATTGTATTTTAAGATGTCTTTAATGAACAGATATCATTCAGAAAAATCTCTGTATGTTCAGTATTGTAGTTGTAGGATGAAACTGAACTTTTGCAAATTTGTATTTTTAATAGTGATTGGTTAAAATTAAGACATTTTCATTCACATTATTTTAAGATCTAGTTAAAATAATTTCATTTAGCAAAATATCTTTATCCTAAAAATTGTAACTGAGAGGTGGTTCAGGGCTGCAATGCCTCTGACCGTGAGGTCCTAGATTCGCGTCCCGGCTGTGGTGACTGAAAATTAAAACAGTCATCATTATGCACCACATTAGCTTTGCATTTTTTAAATACTAATTTTCGTTTTCGTCTATGACTTTCCTCTTTGCTAATTTCCTGCTCTAAAAGGCGTTTTGTGGCGTCACTTGCGGTTCCAGTGACGCAATTTCCTGTTTGCGCAGAATGAAATGAGGAGAATCGTGGCTTATCCTCCTCGAGATCCTTCAACAACGGACGACTCAAAGTGGGCTTTTGAAATAGATAGGCAGTTGCGTGAGATAGATTCGCCTGCGTCTAGTATTAATAATATATAATTTTAAAAAATGCAACTGGCTGACACAACAACGGGCTCTGAGAACGGCTGAAGTTAGAAAAGTGAATTTTGAAGTACAGGTTTCCCTTAAAATTTTTATAGCCTCTTATTGTATTTATTATCAAAAATAGTTAAAAATTGTGTAAAATACTGTGGGGAGAAGTGCAAAAATTATATATATATATATATATATATATATAATTTTTATTAAGTTGAATACATGTACAAACGAGCGTTTTGGGTAGAAATTAATATGACTGTTCCACTCGTGAAATTAAAACTAAGTGTTTAACTATACATAAAAAATGCCCCAATGAGGGCGGTGTATCTAAAAATATTTATCGCTTTTCTATTCAATTTTTCTTATTGTTTTTCCTCGTGGACAATCATGAAGTGAGAGTCGCTCATCTCAGGAGGCGATGTACATCGATAGCTATGTCAATGCCCAATAATACGCGCGTGTACTGTAACAGTATCTTTTTATTTTACCGTAGCTTTCAGTTATTTCCGATATTTGGCGCATTTTAGAAGTCTGTCGGTCATAGTGTCCTTCGTGGAATAGTCCTATTACATACCACTCGTGCCATGGAAATTCTCAGATAAATTCCAAAGCACTCGTGGTATTACCTATGAAAATGTTCGCTCTCGTATAATAAAAACTATTTGTAAAAGCAAATTAGCTTCAGATTTATACAGTTATTGCTAGTGCTTTACGTGAAGGAATCGGCTTATCGCCGCGATACAATAGAAAACGATTATTCGATTCCCACTCAGGCAATGAAACGACATTTGTGTCTAGAGGCAAATGCCCAAAGGGTCAGGGAGACTGGACGAAAAACGTGAAGAAGGTGGGGGCATTGACTCAGAAGCTGAGAAGTGAAGGTTCTTGCGCTGCGTTTGCAGTGCTCGCCCGAGGCACATCCCTTGACACTCACTGCACTTGCTGTGCTAATGCCATTAGGGCGTAAAGGGCCCCTGAAGCAAATGAGAACCCAAAAGTGTTAAGAATTTTGTAATGGTTGCAAGTCGCGCAAGTGGCTCTTCGTGCGAGCACCGCTTTGCGGACGCTGATGGCGGCGACGGAAGTGTCGGCGGCCGCAGCTGAGGCGACGCCAGGGCGGGCGACACGTTCTGTTCACGCCAACCGCTGCTCTCAATAGTCCCGTGAGCGTAGTGAGTGCTGTCCCCCAGATGGCAGCGGAGAACCTCCTCCTGCTAGATGGCGCGATCACCTGGCGGGGTTTTTCCCATCCAGGTATCTCCTCCCTGCGAAGCAGCGCTGTTTGTTAGGGTGCTGCTCCGACACTCACTTGATATTTATCGGAGGAACTCACGGAGACTACCAATCAGAGCAATTGGCGGGAATTCCTGTCAAGGCAGTGCCTGAATTCGACATACATAAGTTTCCATAACTCAGTAATATATTTTCCTATCCATTTACATTTGCTTGAGAGCGATTTTTCAGGATAGCTGCTGCTTGAAATAAATGATGAACTATTATTTAAAAAAAATGTTTATTGTCCTTTGTTGGCAATTGTTACCCACAAAAAACTTCCAACAAAATACATTGAAAACAAAACACATTTTTTAGAGTTGTTTAGGAAGGAACATCTAATTAACAAATAACATGTATATTTTTAATTAAAACAATGTAGATTTGTAAAAGCAAGACTCTATAGTAAATAAAATTAAATACAAATTATGGAAGAGAGAGAAGGTTATTTTGTGTGTACGAGTTTGCATTCTAGGAAAGGGATATAAATTTAATTATTGCCAGATTAAATTTCAAAGTAAAAGAACAGAAAGGGAAGAGGGGAATAAAATCGTAGTTATAATTTCGAAATAGCCTTTAAGGGTTAGATGCAAAGTTATTATTGAAGTAGAAAATAATTTCGAATAAACTATTAATTTTATCAACGGCTACAATACGCATTCTCCATTTTTAATCCATTTTTATTCGTGGATATGCTCAAACTATGATCATACTGAATTGAATAGAAGAATATTTTATTTAAAAAACTTGAACGAAAAAATGTATTTTTCTCGCTTTTTAAGTAATATCTGAATTGAAAGGCAGAAATTGTCATTTAAGACAGAATGTTTCATAAAGTTTTGCAGTATTACAAAAATATTGGTCCTGTTAGAGCACCACTTCTAATATACAAAAACGAGATTTTGGCGCTGAATACCTGGACCATTTCTTACTACTATTGTTATGTCTGTCGAAAGAAATGTTCGATTAGTAATTTGAGTGAGATCATCTACATTTGGTACTGTAATTAACCATAAATATTATTGTAAAAGTTACTGTTTATAAATGAACCTTCAAACGTTGGGAGTTGAACTTCTGAGTGTGCGCGTAGAACCACTGTCCTCGTTCAACCGTAGAGTTGGCGAGGAGAGCTTTGGAGCGCCGTTGCGCAGAGGTTAAGCGAGCGTGTGCGCTCTGCTCGCCAGGAGGCGCCCTGGTCGGGGCTCCTCTACGCAACGTTGTGCTTCCTTCAGCCTGCGCTGCCTGCTCCCGCAGACTTCTCTCTCTCTCTTTCACTGTCAGGGTTGGCAGGTGAGCTTTGGACCGCCGTTGCGCAGAGGGTAAGCGAGCGTGTGCGCTCTGCTCGCCAGGAGGCGCCCTGGTCGGGGCTCCTCTACGCAACGTTTTGCTTCCTTCTGCCTGCTCCCGCTGACTTCTCTCTCTCTCTTTCACTGTCAGGGTTGGCAGGTGAGCTTTGGAGCGCCGTTGCGCAGAGGGTAAGCGAGCGTGTGCGCTCTGCTCGCCAGGAGGCGCCCTGGTCGGGGCTCCTCTACGCAACGTTTTGCTTCCTTCTGCCTGCTCCCGCTGACTTCTCTCTCTCTCTTTCACTGTCAGGGTTGGCAGGTGAGCTTTGGAGCGCCGTTGCGCAGAGGGTAAGCGAGCGTGTGCGCTCTGCTCGCCAGGAGGCGCCCTGGTCGGGGCTCCTCTACGCAACGTTGTGCTTCCTTCAGCCTGCGCTGCCTGATCCCGCTGACTTCTCTCTCTCTTTCACTGTCAGGGTTGGCAGGTGAGCTTTGGAGCGCCGTTGCGCAGAGGGTAAGCGAGCGTGTGCGCTCTGCTCGCCAGGAGGCGCCCTGGTCGGGGCTCCTCTACGCAACGTTTTGCTTCCTTCTGCCTGCTCCCGCTGACTTCTCTCTCTCTCTTTCACTGTCAGGGTTGGCAGGTGAGCTTTGGAGCGCCGTTGCGCAGAGGGTAAGCGAGCGTGTGCGCTCTGCTCGCCAGGAGGCGCCCTGGTCGGGGCTCCTCTACGCAACGTTTTGCTTCCTTCTGCCTGCTCCCGCTGACTTCTCTCTCTCTCTTTCACTGTCAGGGTTGGCAGGTGAGCTTTGGAGCGCCGTTGCGCAGAGGGTAAGCGAGCGTGTGCGCTCTGCTCGCCAGGAGGCGCCCTGGTCGGGGCTCCTCTACGCAACGTTGTGCTTCCTTCTGCCTGCGCTGCCTGCTCCCGCTGACTTCTCTCTCTCTCTTTCACTGTCAGGGTTGGCAGGTGAGCTTTGGAGCGCCGTTGCGCAGAGGGTAAGCGAGCGTGTGCGCTCTGCTCGCCAGGAGGCGCCCTGGTCGGGGCTCCTCTACGCAACGTTGTGCTTCCTTCTGCCTGCGCTGCCTGCTCCCGCAGACTTCTCTCTCTCTCTTTCACTGTCAGGGTTGGCAGGTGAGCTTTGGAGCGCCGTTGCGCAGAGGGTAAGCGAGCGTGTGCGCTCTGCTCGCCAGGAGGCGCCCTGGTCGGGGCTCCTCTACGCAACGTTGTGCTTCCTTCTGCCTGCGCTGCCTGCTCCCGCAGACTTCTCTCTCTCTCTTTCACTGTCAGGGTTGGCAGGTGAGCTTTGGAGCGCCGTTGCGCAGAGGGTAAGCGAGCGTGTGCGCTCTGCTCGCCAGGAGGCGCCCTGGTCGGGGCTCCTCTACGCAACGTTGTGCTTCCTTCAGCCTGCGCTGCCTGCTCCCGCAGACTTCTCT
Source organism: Gryllus longicercus (assembly GCA_038098605.1). NCBI lineage: Eukaryota > Metazoa > Arthropoda > Insecta > Orthoptera > Gryllidae > Gryllus > Gryllus longicercus. The sequence continues at coordinate 215,411 of JAZDUA010000977.1, read as the reverse complement.
CTCTCTCTTTCACTGTCAGGGTTGGCAGGTGAGCTTTGGAGCGCCGTTGCGCAGAGGGTAAGCGAGCGTGTGCGCTCTGCTCGCCAGGAGGCGCCCTGGTCGGGGCTCCTCTACGCAACGTTGTGCTTCCTTCTGCCTGCGCTGCCTGCTCCCGCAGACTTCTCTCTCTCTCTTTCACTGTCAGGGTTGGCGAGGAGAGCTTTGGAGCGCCGTTGCGCAGAGGGTAAGCGAGCGTGTGCGCTCTGCTCGCCAGGAGGCGCCCTGGTCGGGGCTCCTCTACGCAGCGTTGTGCTTCCTTCTGCCTGCTCCCGCTGACTTCTCTCTCTCTCTTTCACTGTCAGGGTTGGCAGGTGAGCTTTGGAGCGCCGTTGCGCAGAGGGTAAGCGAGCGTGTGCGCTCTGCTCGCCAGGAGGCGCCCTGGTCGGGGCTCCTCTACGCAACGTTGTGCTTCCTTCTGCCTGCGCTGCCTGCTCCCGCTGACTTCTCTCTCTCTCTTTCACTGTCAGGGTTGGCAGGTGAGCTTTGGAGCGCCGTTGCGCAGAGGGTAAGCGAGCGTGTGCGCTCTGCTCGCCAGGAGGCGCCCTGGTCGGGGCTCCTCTACGCAACGTTGTGCTTCCTTCTGCCTGCGCTGCCTGCTCCCGCAGACTTCTCTCTCTCTCTTTCACTGTCAGGGTTGGCAGGTGAGCTTTGGAGCGCCGTTGCGCAGAGGGTAAGCGAGCGTGTGCGCTCTGCTCGCCAGGAGGCGCCCTGGTCGGGGCTCCTCTACGCAACGTTGTGCTTCCTTCAGCCTGCGCTGCCTGCTCCCGCTGACTTCTCTCTCTCTCTCTTTCACTGTCAGGGTTGGCGAGGAGAGCTTTGGAGCGCCGTTGCGTAGAGGGTAAGCGAGCGTGTGCGCTCTGCTCGCCAGGAGGCGCCCTGGTCGGGGCTCCTCTACGCAGCGTTGTGCTTCCTTCTGCCTGCTCCCGCTGACTTCTCTCTCTCTCTTTCACTGTCAGGGTTGGCAGGTGAGCTTTGGAGCGCCGTTGCGCAGAGGGTAAGCGAGCGTGTGCGCTCTGCTCGCCAGGAGGCGCCCTGGTCGGGGCTCCTCTACGCAGCGTTGTGCTTCCTTCTGCCTGCTCCCGCTGACTTCTCTCTCTCTCTTTCACTGTCAGGGTTGGCAGGTGAGCTTTGGAGCGCCGTTGCGCAGAGGGTAAGCGAGCGTGTGCGCTCTGCTCGCCAGGAGGCGCCCTGGTCGGGGCTCCTCCACGCAACGTTGTGCTTCCTTCTGCCTGCGCTGCCTGCTCCCGCTGACTTCTCTCTCTCTCTCTTTCACTGTTAGGGTTGGCGAGGAGAGCTTTGGAGCGCCGTTGCGCAGAGGGTAAGCGAGCGTGTGCGCTCTGCTCGCCAGGAGGCGCCCTGGTCGGGGCTCCTCTACGCAACGTTTTGCTTCCTTCTGCCTGCGCTGCCTGCTCCCGCTGACTTCTCTCTCTCTCTCTTTCACTGTCAGGGTTGGCAGGTGAGCTTTGGAGCGCCGTTGCGCAGAGGGTAAGCGAGCGTGTGCGCTCTGCTCGCCAGGAGGCGCCCTGGTCGGGGCTCCTCTACGCAGCGTTGTGCTTCCTTCTGCCTGCTCCCGCTGACTTCTCACTCTCTCTCTTTCACTGTCAGGGTTGGCAGGTGAGCTTTGGAGCGCCGTTGCGCAGAGGGTAAGCGAGCGTGTGCGCTCTGCTCGCCAGGAGGCGCCCTGGTCGGGGCTCCTCTACGCAACGTTTTGCTTCCTTCTGCCTGCGCTGCCTGCTCCCGCTGACTTCTCTCTCTCTCTCTCTCTCACTGTCAGGGTTGGCAGGTGAGCTTTGGAGCGCCGTTGCGCAGAGGGTAAGCGAGCGTGTGCGCTCCGCTCGCCAGGAGGCGCCCTGGTCGGGGCTCCTCTACGCAACGTTGTGCTTCCTTCAGCCTGCGCTGCCTGCTCCCGCAGACTTCTCTCTCTCTCTTTCACTGTCAGGGTTGGCGAGGAGAGCTTTGGAGCGCCGTTGCGGAGAGGGTAAGCGAGCGTGTGCGCTCTGCTCGCCAGGAGGCGCCCTGGTCGGGGCTCCTCTACGCAACGTTGTGCTTCCTTCAGCCTGCGCTGCCTGCTCCCGCAGACTTCTCTCTCTCTCTTTCACTGTCAGGGTTGGCAGGTGAGCTTTGGAGCGCCGTTGCGCAGAGGGTAAGCGAGCGTGTGCGCTCTGCTCGCCAGGAGGCGCCCTGGTCGGGGCTCCTCCACGCAACGTTGTGCTTCCTTCTGCCTGCGCTGCCTGCTCCCGCTGACTTCTCTCTCTCTCTCTTTCACTGTTAGGGTTGGCGAGGAGAGCTTTGGAGCGCCGTTGCGCAGAGGGTAAGCGAGCGTGTGCGCTCTGCTCGCCAGGAGGCGCCCTGGTCGGGGCTCCTCTACGCAACGTTGTGCTTCCTTCTGCCTGCGCTGCCTGCTCCCGCAGACTTCTCTCTCTCTCTTTCACTGTCAGGGTTGGCAGGTGAGCTTTGGAGCGCCGTTGCGCAGAGGGTAAGCGAGCGTGTGCGCTCTGCTCGCCAGGAGGCGCCCTGGTCGGGGCTCCTCTACGCAACGTTGTGCTTCCTTCTTCCTGCGCTGCCTGCTCCCGCAGACTTCTCTCTCTCTCTTTCACTGTCAGGGTTGGCAGGTGAGCTTTGGTGCGCCGTTGCGCAGAGGGTAAGCGAGCGTGTGCGCTCTGCTCGCCAGGAGGCGCCCTGGTCGGGGCTCCTCTACGCAACGTTGTGCTTCCTTCTGCCTGCGCTGCCTGCTCCCGCTGACTTCTCTCTCTCTTTCACTGTCAGGGTTGGCAGGTGAGCTTTGGAGCGCCGTTGCGCAGAGGGTAAGCGAGCGTGTGCGCTCTGCTCGCCAGGAGGCGCCCTGGTCGGGGCTCCTCTACGCAACGTTGTGCTTCCTTCTTCCTGCGCTGCCTGCTCCCGCTGACTCCTCTCTCTCTCTCTCTTTCACTGTCAGGGTTGGCAGGTGAGCTTTGGAGCGCCGTTGCGCAGAGGGTAAGCGAGCGTGTGCGCTCTGCTCGCCAGGAGGCGCCCTGGTCGGGGCTCCTCTACGCAACGTTGTGCTTCCTTCTGCCTGCTCCCGCAGACTTCTCTCTCTCTCTTTCACTGTCAGGGTTGGCAGGTGAGCTTTGGAGCGCCGTTGCGCAGAGGGTAAGCGAGCGTGTGCGCTCTGCTCGCCAGGAGGCGCCCTGGTCGGGGCTCCTCTACGCAACGTTGTGCTTCCTTCTTCCTGCGCTGCCTGCTCCCGCAGACTTCTCTCTCTCTCTTTCACTGTCAGGGTTGGCAGGTGAGCTTTGGAGCGCCGTTGCGCAGAGGGTAAGCGAGCGTGTGCGCTCTGCTCGCCAGGAGGCGCCCTGGTCGGGGCTCCTCTACGCAACGTTGTGCTTCCTTCTGCCTGCGCTGCCTGCTCCCGCAGACTTCTCTCTCTCTCTTTCACTGTCAGGGTTGGCGAGGAGAGCTTTGGAGCGCCGTTGCGCAGAGGGTAAGCGAGCGTGTGCGCTCTGCTCGCCAGGAGGCGCCCTGGTCGGGGCTCCTCTACGCAACGTTGTGCTTCCTTCTTCCTGCGCTGCCTGCTCCCGCTGACTCCTCTCTCTCTCTCTCTTTCACTGTCAGGGTTGGCAGGTGAGCTTTGGAGCGCCGTTGCGCAGAGGGTAAGCGAGCGTGTGCGCTCTGCTCGCCAGGAGGCGCCCTGGTCGGGGCTCCTCTACGCAACGTTGTGCTTCCTTCTTCCTGCGCTGCCTGCTCCCGCAGACTTCTCTCTCTCTCTTTCACTGTCAGGGTTGGCAGGTGAGCTTTGGAGCGCCGTTGCGCAGAGGGTAAGCGAGCGTGTGCGCTCTGCTCGCCAGGAGGCGCCCTGGTCGGGGCTCCTCTACGCAACGTTGTGCTTCCTTCTGCCTGCGCTGCCTGCTCCCGCAGACTTCTCTCTCTCTCTTTCACTGTCAGGGTTGGCGAGGAGAGCTTTGGAGCGCCGTTGCGCAGAGGGTAAGCGAGCGTGTGCGCTCTGCTCGCCAGGAGGCGCCCTGGTCGGGGCTCCTCTACGCAGCGTTGTGCTTCCTTCTGCCTGCTCCCGCTGACTTCTCTCTCTCTCTTTCACTGTCAGGGTTGGCAGGTGAGCTTTGGAGCGCCGTTGCGCAGAGGGTAAGCGAGCGTGTGCGCTCTGCTCGCCAGGAGGCGCCCTGGTCGGGGCTCCTCTACGCAACGTTGTGCTTCCTTCTTCCTGCGCTGCCTGCTCCCGCAGACTTCTCTCTCTCTCTTTCACTGTCAGGGTTGGCAGGTGAGCTTTGGAGCGCCGTTGCGCAGAGGGTAAGCGAGCGTGTGCGCTCTGCTCGCCAGGAGGCGCCCTGGTCGGGGCTCCTCTACGCAACGTTGTGCTTCCTTCTTCCTGCGCTGCCTGCTCCCGCTGACTTCTCTCTCTCTCTCTTTCACTGTCAGGGTTGGCAGGTGAGCTTTGGAGCGCCGTTGCGCAGAGGGTAAGCGAGCGTGTGCGCTCTGCTCGCCAGGAGGCGCCCTGGTCGGGGCTCCTCTACGCAACGTTGTGCTTCCTTCAGCCTGCGCTGCCTGCTCCCGCAGACTTCTCTCTCTCTCTTTCACTGTCAGGGTTGGCAGGTGAGCTTTGGAGCGCCGTTGCGCAGAGGGTAAGCGAGCGTGTGCGCTCTGCTCGCCAGGAGGCGCCCTGGTCGGGGCTCCTCTACGCAACGTTGTGCTTCCTTCTTCCTGCGCTGCCTGCTCCCGCAGACTTCTCTCTCTCTCTTTCACTGTCAGGGTTGGCAGGTGAGCTTTGGAGCACCGTTGCGCAGAGGGTAAGCGAGCGTGTGCGCTCTGCTCGCCAGGAGGCGCCCTGGTCGGGGCTCCTCTACGCAACGTTGTGCTTCCTTCAGCCTGCGCTGCCTGCTCCCGCAGACTTCTCTCTCTCTCTTTCACTGTCAGGGTTGGCAGGTGAGCTTTGGAGCGCCGTTGCGCAGAGGGTAAGCGAGCGTGTGCGCTCTGCTCGCCAGGAGGCGCCCTGGTCGGGGCTCCTCTACGCAACGTTGTGCTTCCTTCTTCCTGCGCTGCCTGCTCCCGCAGACTTCTCTCTCTCACTTTCACTGTCAGGGTTGGCAGGTGAGCTTTGGAGCGCCGTTGCGCAGAGGGTAAGCGAGCGTGTGCGCTCTGCTCGCCAGGAGGCGCCCTGGTCGGGGCTCCTCTACGCAACGTTGTGCTTCCTTCTGCCTGCTCCCGCTGACTTCTCTCTCTCTCTCTTTCACTGTCAGGGTTGGCAGGTGAGCTTTGGAGCGCCGTTGCGCAGAGGGTAAGCGAGCGTGTGCGCTCTGCTCGCCAGGAGGCGCCCTGGTCGGGGCTCCTCTACGCAACGTTGTGCTTCCTTCTTCCTGCGCTGCCTGCTCCCGCTGACTTCTCTCTCTCTCTCTTTCACTGTCAGGGTTGGCAGGTGAGCTTTGGAGCGCCGTTGCGCAGAGGGTAAGCGAGCGTGTGCGCTCTGCTCGCCAGGAGGCGCCCTGGTCGGGGCTCCTCTACGCAACGTTGTGCTTCCTTCAGCCTGCGCTGCCTGCTCCCGCAGACTTCTCTCTCTCTCTTTCACTGTCAGGGTTGGCAGGTGAGCTTTGGAGCGCCGTTGCGCAGAGGGTAAGCGAGCGTGTGCGCTCTGCTCGCCAGGAGGCGCCCTGGTCGGGGCTCCTCTACGCAACGTTGTGCTTCCTTCTTCCTGCGCTGCCTGCTCCCGCAGACTTCTCTCTCTCTCTTTCACTGTCAGGGTTGGCAGGTGAGCTTTGGAGCACCGTTGCGCAGAGGGTAAGCGAGCGTGTGCGCTCTGCTCGCCAGGAGGCGCCCTGGTCGGGGCTCCTCTACGCAACGTTGTGCTTCCTTCAGCCTGCGCTGCCTGCTCCCGCAGACTTCTCTCTCTCTCTTTCACTGTCAGGGTTGGCAGGTGAGCTTTGGAGCGCCGTTGCGCAGAGGGTAAGCGAGCGTGTGCGCTCTGCTCGCCAGGAGGCGCCCTGGTCGGGGCTCCTCTACGCAACGTTGTGCTTCCTTCTTCCTGCGCTGCCTGCTCCCGCAGACTTCTCTCTCTCACTTTCACTGTCAGGGTTGGCAGGTGAGCTTTGGAGCGCCGTTGCGCAGAGGGTAAGCGAGCGTGTGCGCTCTGCTCGCCAGGAGGCGCCCTGGTCGGGGCTCCTCTACGCAACGTTGTGCTTCCTTCTGCCTGCTCCCGCTGACTTCTCTCTCTCTCTCTTTCACTGTCAGGGTTGGCAGGTGAGCTTTGAAGCGCCGTTGCGCAGAGGGTAAGCGAGCGTGTGCGCTCTGCTCGCCAGGAGGCGCCCTGGTCGGGGCTCCTCTACGCAACGTTGTGCTTCCTTCAGCCTGCGCTGCCTGCTCCCGCAGACTTCTCTCTCTCTCTTTCACTGTCAGGGTTGGCAGGTGAGCTTTGGAGCGCCGTTGCGCAGAGGGTAAGCGAGCGTGTGCGCTCTGCTCGCCAGGAGGCGCCCTGGTCGGGGCTCCTCTACGCAACGTTGTGCTTCCTTCTGCCTGCGCTGCCTGCTCCCGCTGACTTCTCTCTCTCTCTTTCACTGTCAGGGTTGGCAGGTGAGCTTTGGAGCGCCGTTGCGCAGAGGGTAAGCGAGCGTGTGCGCTCTGCTCGCCAGGAGGCGCCCTGGTCGGGGCTCCTCTACGCAACGTTGTGCTTCCTTCTTCCTGCGCTGCCTGCTCCCGCAGACTTCTCTCTCTCTCTTTCACTGTCAGGGTTGGCAGGTGAGCTTTGGAGCGCCGTTGCGCAGAGGGTAAGCGAGCGTTTGCGCTCTGCTCGCCAGGAGGCGCCCTGGTCGGGGCTCCTCTACGCAACGTTGTGCTTCCTTCAGCCTGCGCTGCCTGCTCCCGCAGACTTCTCTCTCTCTCTTTCACTGTCAGGGTTGGCAGGTGAGCTTTGGAGCGCCGGTGCGCAGAGGGTAAGCGAGCGTGTGCGCTCTGCTCGCCAGGAGGCGCCCTGGTCGGGGCTCCTCTACGCAACGTTGTGCTTCCTTCTGCCTGCGCTGCCTGCTCCCGCAGACTTCTCTCTCTCTCTTTCACTGTCAGGGTTGGCAGGTGAGCTTTGGAGCGCCGTTGCGCAGAGGGTAAGCGAGCGTGTGCGCTCTGCTCGCCAGGAGGCGCCCTGGTCGGGGCTCCTCTACGCAACGTTGTGCTTCCTTCTTCCTGCGCTGCCTGCTCCCGCAGACTTCTCTCTCTCTCTTTCACTGTCAGGGTTGGCAGGTGAGCTTTGGAGCGCCGTTGCGCAGAGGGTAAGCGAGCGTGTGCGCTCTGCTCGCCAGGAGGCGCCCTGGTCGGGGCTCCTCTACGCAACGTTGTGCTTCCTTCTGCCTGCGCTGCCTGCTCCCGCAGACTTCTCTCTCTCTCTTTCACTGTCAGGGTTGGCAGGTGAGCTTTGGAGCGCCGTTGCGCAGAGGGTAAGCGAGCGTGTGCGCTCTGCTCGCCAGGAGGCGCCCTGGTCGGGGCTCCTCTACGCAACGTTGTGCTTCCTTCTGCCTGCTCCCGCTGACTTCTCTCTCTCTCTCTTTCACTGTCAGGGTTGGCAGGTGAGCTTTGGAGCGCCGTTGCGCAGAGGGTAAGCGAGCGTGTGCGCTCTGCTCGCCAGGAGGCGCCCTGGTCGGGGCTCCTCTACGCAACGTTGTGCTTCCTTCTTCCTGCGCTGCCTGCTCCCGCAGACTTCTCTCTCTCTCTTTCACTGTCAGGGTTGGCAGGTGAGCTTTGGAGCGCCGTTGCGCAGAGGGTAAGCGAGCGTGTGCGCTCTGCTCGCCAGGAGGCGCCCTGGTCGGGGCTCCTCTACGCAACGTTGTGCTTCCTTCTGCCTGCGCTGCCTGCTCCCACTGACTTCTCTCTCTCTCTTTCACTGTCAGGGTTGGCAGGTGAGCTTTGGAGCGCCGTTGCGCAGAGGGTAAGCGAGCGTGTGCGCTCTGCTCGCCAGGAGGCGCCCTGGTCGGGGCTCCTCTACGCAACGTTGTGCTTCCTTCTTCCTGCGCTGCCTGCTCCCGCTGACTTCTCTCTCTCTCTTTCACTGTCAGGGTTGGCAGGTGAGCTTTGGAGCGCCGTTGCGCAGAGGGTAAGCGAGCGTGTGCGCTCTGCTCGCCAGGAGGCGCCCTGGTCGGGGCTCCTCTACGCAACGTTGTGCTTCCTTCTGCCTGCGCTGCCTGCTCCCACTGACTTCTCTCTCTCTCTTTCACTGTCAGGGTTGGCAGGTGAGCTTTGGAGCGCCGTTGCGCAGAGGGTAAGCGAGCGTGTGCGCTCTGCTCGCCAGGAGGCGCCCTGGTCGGGGCTCCTCTACGCAACGTTGTGCTTCCTTCTTCCTGCGCTGCCTGCTCCCGCTGACTTCTCTCTCTCTCTTTCACTGTCAGGGTTGGCAGGTGAGCTTTGGAGCGCCGTTGCGCAGAGGGTAAGCGAGCGTGTGCGCTCTGCTCGCCAGGAGGCGCCCTGGTCGGGGCTCCTCTACGCAACGTTGTGCTTCCTTCTTCCTGCGCTGCCTGCTCCCGCTGACTTCTCTCTCTCTCTTTCACTGTCAGGGTTGGCAGGTAAGCTTTGGAGCGCCGTTGCGCAGAGGGTAAGCGAGCGTGTGCGCTCTGCTCGCCAGGAGGCGCCCTGGTCGGGGCTCCTCTACGCAACGTTGTGCTTCCTTCAGCCTGCGCTGCCTGCTCCCGCAGACTTCTCTCTCTCTCTTTCACTGTCAGGGTTGGCAGGTGAGCTTTGGAGCGCCGTTGCGCAGAGGGTAAGCGAGCGTGTGCGCTCTGCTCGCCAGGAGGCGCCCTGGTCGGGGCTCCTCTACGCAACGTTGTGCTTCCTTCTGCCTGCTCCCGCTGACTTCTCTCTCTCTCTTTCACTGTCAGGGTTGGCAGGTGAGCTTTGGAGCGCCGTTGCGCAGAGGGTAAGCGAGCGTGTGCGCTCTGCTCGCCAGGAGGCGCCCTGGTCGGGGCTCCTCTACGCAACGTTGTGCTTCCTTCTTCCTGCGCTGCCTGCTCCCGCAGACTTCTCTCTCTCTCTTTCACTGTCAGGGTTGGCAGGTGAGCTTTGGAGCGCCGTTGCGCAGAGGGTAAGCGAGCGTGTGCGCTCTGCTCGCCAGGAGGCGCCCTGGTCGGGGCTCCTCTACGCAACGTTGTGCTTCCTTCAGCCTGCGCTGCCTGCTCCCGCAGACTTCTCTCTCTCTCTTTCACTGTCAGGGTTGGCAGGTGAGCTTTGGAGCGCCGTTGCGCAGAGGGTAAGCGAGCGTGTGCGCTCTGCTCGCCAGGAGGCGCCCTGGTCGGGGCTCCTCTACGCAACGTTGTGCTTCCTTCAGCCTGCGCTGCCTGCTCCCGCAGACTTCTCTCTCTCTCTCTCTCTTTCACTGTCAGGGTTGGCAGGTGAGCTTTGGAGCGCCCTTGCGCAGAGGGTAAGCGAGCGTGTGCGCTCTGCTCGCCAGGAGGCGCCCTGGTCGGGGCTCCTCTACGCAACGTTGTGCTTCCTTCTGCCTGCTCCCGCTGACTTCTCTCTCTCTCTTTCACTGTCAGGGTTGGCAGGTGAGCTTTGGAGCGCCGTTGCGCAGAGGGTAAGCGAGCGTGTGCGCTCTGCTCGCCAGGAGGCGCCCTGGTCGGGGCTCCTCTACGCAGCGTTGTGCTTCCTTCTGCCTGCTCCCGCAGACTTCTCTCTCTCTCTTTCACTGTCAGGGTTGGCAGGTGAGCTTTGGAGCGCCCTTGCGCAGAGGGTAAGCGAGCGTGTGCGCTCTGCTCGCCAGGAGGCGCCCTGGTCGGGGCTCCTCTACGCAGCGTTGTGCTTCCTTCTGCCTGCTCCCGCAGACTTCTCTCTCTCTCTTTCACTGTCAGGGTTGGCAGGTGAGCTTTGGAGCGCCCTTGCGCAGAGGGTAAGCGAGCGTGTGCGCTCTGCTCGCCAGGAGGCGCCCTGGTCGGGGCTCCTCTACGCAACGTTGTGCTTCCTTCTGCCTGCTCCCGCTGACTTCTCTCTCTCTCTCTCTTTCACTGTCAGGGTTGGCAGGTGAGCTTTGGAGCGCCGTTGCGCAGAGGGTAAGCGAGCGTGTGCGCTCTGCTCGCCAGGAGGCGCCCTGGTCGGGGCTCCTCTACGCAACGTTGTGCTTCCTTCTGCCTGCGCTGCCTGCTCCCGCTGACTCCTCTCTCTCTCTCTCTTTCACTGTCAGGGTTGGCAGGTGAGCTTTGGAGCGCCGTTGCGCAGAGGGTAAGCGAGCGTGTGCGCTCTGCTCGCCAGGAGGCGCCCTGGTCGGGGCTCCTCTACGCAACGTTGTGCTTCCTTCTGCCTGCTCCCGCTGACTTCTCTCTCTCTCTCTCTTTCACTGTCAGGGTTGGCAGGTGAGCTTTGGAGCGCCGTTGCGCAGAGGGTAAGCGAGCGTGTGCGCTCTGCTCGCCAGGAGGCGCCCTGGTCGGGGCTCCTCTACGCAACGTTGTGCTTCCTTCAGCCTGCGCTGCCTGCTCCCGCAGACTTCTCTCTCTCTCTTTCACTGTCAGGGTTGGCAGGTGAGCTTTGGAGCGCCGTTGCGCAGAGGGTAAGCGAGCGTGTGCGCTCTGCTCGCCAGGAGGCGCCCTGGTCGGGGCTCCTCTACGCAACGTTGTGCTTCCTTCTGCCTGCGCTGCCTGCTCCCGCTGACTTCTCTCTCTTTCCTCGTCGCAGCAGCCCCATTAAAAGACCCACGTAGCCCCCTTCAGGAGCGGCCAACCAAGTGACGACCGCCGCCCGGAAGAAGCCCGTAACGTAACCAGCTGCGCGAGAAGCCATGTCCCTATCCAAATTGAATAAAGATTTGTATTTCCGCTTAAAATAGAATCCTGAACATTGTCGTGTGTACTGAACCACATTATAACCTCAGTGAGGAGTTCAAAACCTCCGGAAAGAAGTACTATTTTAATATAAAGTTTAATTCTGTACCAAAAAAACAACAACAAAAAACAATGATAAAATTTTTGTATTTTACTAATATTCTTTGGTTTTATAGAATAATCAAATAATATCTTACGTTCTCGCATCAACTGAAGTGCCACTTCTGTTCCTGCCCTGTGGTGTCTGTCCCTTATCCGTCGCAGTGTATGTCGAGGGAAGGTTGTTACCCTCCGCATGTCTCTGACCAAGGGGGATCTGGTCCTCCTCTCGGCGTAGTACAGAGTTGCCTTGCTTGATGTAGTGAACCTTCCTCAAAGTCAGCACCAGGCAGATAATATTACTCATTACTAGACAGCACACAGGGCCATAGTAGAACAGTGCGGTTCCAGATTTTAAAAAAGGAACGTCTTCTACACAAACTGAAACATCAAAGTGTTTAGAATAACATATATTAGAATTACCTCAAAATATAGAATTTACTTTCACTTACTTCGTAAGAAAAGAAAGTATGTAATCGTACGCCGCGAAATGGGGGAATTTTTGGCAGAAAAACTCTAATTGATGGCCCTGGTAACGAAAAAGTGGATAAATTATGTTGCTGTATATAGTAAATTACTCCTCTAAGATGTGATTTAGCCAGAATCCATGTTTTGTAGGTCCATGATACCGAACATTTGATTGACTGCAAAATGTCTCTCTTTCTGTCTCTCTCAGTCCATCTGTGTTCAGCGAATAAACCGTTCAGCCGATTTTCTCCAAAATTGATATTACCGATATCATTTCCTTGGGAGTTTCAATCGTGTATTTTTATTTTTGATTGTACTTTACATGATGCGACCAACACATTTTCAATTTGCATTCGTAGGCTTCCGAGTCAATACATTCTTGGCTATCCGGGATGAGCCGCGTCTCGGACAATTGTGCTGATGTTTCGGCCATCTTGCTGTAGTCCTCTTCAGAGCTATACTGTTGGCAGTTGTAATTGGTCCATAAACTCATAACAGTACGAGAGGGTGCACATTGCAAGGCATCCCGGATATGCTCAATAACGTTCACGTCTGGGGAGTTTGGCGGCCAGTGGACGTGTTTAAATTCAGAAGAGTTTTCCTGGAGCCACTCTGTAGCAATTCTGGACGTGTGGGCTGTCGCATTGTCCTGAATACGTGAATGATGTGAATCCCCTTCATGAATAAGTGCAGGTGCTTACGTACACTCTTCGAAACCTTAAGTTTTGCGGTGAAACTGTCTTGGCCCGAGACGTTGATGGCGCTGGACATCCCTGCTTGCCGACAGCGCTATCGTACGTTTATTTTCCAAACTACGTTCTGTACATCGTACTATGAAGCTTAAATTTATTTTATTGGAGAGCGTACAGAATACATTAATGTCCATTGAGAGCTAAATACGAGTAGTACAGAAGAAAAACACTTTCGTGATTCCTGCCCATGAAACTGAATTGACAATAATTTCTATAAACGTAATGTTGCTTTCAAGTTGAATGTAAAATGTTTATTCAGAATTCAAAGATTCCCCTTCTTTGCGAAAGCGATCGCTTTATGCAGACAATTGTCAACAGAAATTTAAAGTGTTGTAATTTAGTGGGCTCTAAGGCACTGTACGTATGTACATGGATACGTACACCGGGAATCGAACCCGCTGCTTCAGGAGATCTAGAACAACACTTCGATACTGAGCTAATATTTCGCTCTTCCAACATTACTCTTTTAACAAAACATTGTATATTAACGAAACTTGAAGCAACATTACGTTTATAAAAGTTAATGACTATTCAGTTTCATGGGCAGGAGTCACGGAAGTTTTTTCATCTGTTCTATTACTATTTACCATGTCAATGGACATTAAAGTAATGCATACGCTCTCTAATAAAATAAATCTATTCTTCATAGTTCGATTTACAGAACGTAGTTTCGAAAATAAACGTACGATAGCGCTGTCGAAAAGCAGGGGTATCCAACGCCATCAACCTCTCAGGCCAAAGCATTTTCAACGCCAAACCTAATGTTTAACAAAATACTTACTGGTGTACAACCTTTTTGCATGGGGTTTGAATGTAATCAATTCAGAGTTTTAGAACCAGAGTGTATTTGAGAGACCCATCACTGGCTGAGAGTTCTTTTGGAGAAGGGGCTAGAGAACATTGGAAATTTCTGGGTGTTTTTGCGCGGTTACGTAGCGTTTTATTGCCTAGTTGGAAGAGGAGAGCTTATGGATTTGAGAGAATTTTGTGAGAAGCTTCTTGTGATTTGAGATTTTCTTCATTTTTTAAGTTTATTGGCTTATTGGTTTGCAACCTTTTTGCAAAGGGTTTGATTGTAATGGATACAGAGTTTTAGAACTAGATTTTCTTTGAGATGCTCATCACTGGCTGAGAAGGAATGCTATTAGAGAGAATGGGAAATTTGTGGGTATTTTCTTGCGGTTACGTATTCTTTTCGTTTGCGTAGTTGGAAGAGGAGAGGTTAATGAGTTTGGGATTAGCCATTGTAGGCGAGGCCGTAAGGTTTCAGACACTTGATTGAGATTTTAAATATTTGTAAACGTTTATTGGCTTATTGGTGTACAACCTTTTTGCAAAAGGTATTTATAAAACTTTAACCTAGCTGATGGATTATATCATGAATAAAATTAAATCATAAAAAATCATAACTAAAATTAAAAGTAAATTCAATCGGGATAGTAAAGAAGAGAGATTTCATGACTTCAATGAATTTTATACTGCCTATGTATAACATTTTAGATAGATTCCATTCTCCCCCCTTTTTAGGTAGATGTAAGATGTTCTGTAGAAGAAAGTGCAGAAATTTTGTCTGTTAATGAATAATTAGATTAAAATAAATCTGGCTGCCTACTTCTCAATTAATATTTGTTGCGAAAATGGCCGAACTTCATTTATTCCAGTTGTCTGTAAAATTTGTTATGCAATAGTGGCCTAACACACACAGAAAATTGCATTTTCCATCTTTCATTATTGGAACTATTATGAATAGTAAGGTACAACACCAAAGTAATTATTCATTAAAATTTCTGCATTTGCAGCATCATAAAACACTTGCAAATTAATTTTAATATTGCGAGTAACTTCATTAGCCATTTACTCCAAACCCAGAATCTGAGAATTGGCCACTTCTGTGCCAATATCCTCATGAACAATAATTGCCTATCGATTCAAAACAGGATGTATACAAACTCCAGCCTTACACACATATTATGCTAAATAGCCTTATATTTTACAAATTCATCAACGCTGTAAAAGCCATGGCAAGATAAGAATGAATAAAGACATCTTTCAAATGCACCTAGCTCAGGCAGACCTTTGAGGTGCTTAGGTAGAAAATTGTGCAAACAAAGTCCAGTATGGAAGTTATTTTGACATAAGTGATTGTTACAATCAGATCTTCTTTATTCCTAGTATTATAACAATGACCTAGAGATTTCTTTGTATACAGAAGTGAATTGTATTTTATAAACATTAAGATTTCATAAATATGCCTACATGGTAATGATAGTGTGTGTAATGTTTTAAAAAGTTGTCCAAAACATTTGTTTCTACTCACTCACATCTTTATTCCAATTGCTCTTTTTTGAAGTTCAAAAATTTGTTGGACATGAGATGAGTTGCCCGAGAACATTATTCCATGAAATCGATGGAGTGAAAAAGAGCAAAGTACAATATACAAGCTGATTCAATACGCAATGCTCTTCTGGTGTGACATAAAGCAAAACCGACTTTACTCATCCTTTTTGATATTTCTTGAATAGAAAAAAAATGTGGTTTCCATTTCAATGTGTTGTTCAGCCAAATTCCCCAAAATTTTGATTGGTCCTTAGGTGATGTCTTTGTTTTGAATTTTTGGCAGGTGGATATTCAAAATTGAAAGAAATTGTAAGAGTTTTATCTTTGTTTATCACTATCTTATTTATAGAAGATAAAATAGACATAGAATATTTTATTTTAAGGTAATTTTGATTTGATGTAATCTAAAAATGATAGTAGAAAAGACACAACTTGTGAAATTCACCACAGAAGAAATCTCCTCTAGATGGAAAATTATTTTGAGGATGATTTTCGAATGTGGTGAATTGTTTAACATTGTTGATGGAACTTTCCCAGAACCTGGTAATACTAATGAAATATTATTAGATAAATGGAATAAAGAAAATGGTATGGTTAAAAAATGTATTATTCTATAGCTTGATACAAAACATTTGCTATGTTTTGTAAGATGTGAAATAGCAAAAAAGTGTAAGAGATAAGTTGCATCAATTTTTTTTTGTCACAACCTAAAGAGAATATTGATTTGTTGACACACAAATTTCATAATATATAATAGGATTGGGCAACAAGAGTACAGGGACATTGCGAAAATTAGATGATATTCAAATTTAAATGTCATTATTTACAATGCCAATAAATTAAATTGATTTATGTGCAATATTTTTACAGACTTCACCTAAGGAATTTGATCATACCTATATTACATGGCCCGATCTAATACACAATGATAATAAGGACATATTTTGAAAGATTGTAGAATTGGATTGGTCTGTTTTAAATCCAAAAATTAGAATCATGGTTCTAATGATTGTAAAAATCAAGATAAAGCTAAGGAATGTGCAGAGTTATCTATTATAAGAAATTGAAATTCAATATATTATTTGTGACTCTCTGGTTTGAAATTTTGTAAATTTTGTCCAATAATTTATTTTATGCCCTCAATAATAATTTATTTCATGCAGTTTTTGTTTTATAAAGACTAATGTTAATGCATATGTGCAGAGTTTTATTCTCAACGTTGCAAATGAGTGAGTTCGCTTACCTCCAGGAGATAAAGATACATTATATTATATTAAAGTTATTGGCACGCCATTGTATAATAATAATTACATAAAATCTTAGTAGCTAAAATTTTTTGATATCAAGTAGAAGAATTTAAGAAAATAGAGACACTTACTTAAATTCTCATGAGATTTTATGTAATTATTATAATACAATGACAAGCTAATAGCTAAGAATAAGATTGTTATGACCTAAAAAGTCCAAAATATGCCCTTTAGTATTTAATAAAAATTAATAATATTTCATTTTCTGTATAGAACTCTTGATAAAATTTCGGAGATGAATACTTTACTTGAAAAAAAAATTTTTTTGTGCAAACATGAAACAATCTGATGTACTTCATGGGAGAAATAATTGATGTAAATATTCACCTTAGTGAAGTACATTGTATGTCTTGGTGCATTTCTTCTGCCTGGTTATTTTATCATCTGTAGAAAAGAAAAGAAAAAACACAAACTGTGACAAGCTCTTTGTAATAAATAAATAATTTGAATCGAAATTGAAAACAAAAAAAACAAACAAAAAAAAAGAGATTGCATGAAAAATTGATACATATCAGAGGTAAGTCTTTATTTTAATGAAATATGCAATACATGCCCCTATAAATACACAAATATATACCAACATATTACACAACATATTATCCAATTATGCAAAATCATAGAAATCTGCTCCCTAAAAATGACAAAACAAATGTAATGTATCTTTATATCTCCTGCAGATGAGCGAACTTACATGCTCAAAATGCCAAGGATAAAACTCTGCACATATGCATTAATGTTTGCATTGTATAATAAAAAGTTCATAAAATAAATTATATAAATGAAATTGTGATGAATTGTTTACAGACAATAGGGCTACTCACATTACAATGGACATTACTGGTTTTCTTCATGTAAACCGTTACAGTACTTTAGAAAAAGGGCCAGTGCTTATCAAGGGGAGCAGATTGAAGCACTTGGTTCTGGTTGCATGGATGCGAAAACATTGGATGGAGAGAAATGGACAGATCATTATTTTGATGGTGTTTGGTATTTTCCTCAAGTAACTTGCAATTTATTTTCAGTTAAAAGGGCTGGCCAAAGGGCTGATCAAATGGTTCAATTTAAGGAAAATAATGGATTTTTTATAAAGCAGGAATTCTTATTGAAATGGTTTTATCAGATGACTCGAAAGATCTTTGTAGATTATTAGTAAAAGTCAACCATCAAGAAAAATCAAATTGCATTTCTAATAATGATCTTAATATATAAACAATGCAGTGATAGATGGCAGCTGAGCTTGGAAAACCTAGCCTAGACCAATGAAATTAGAAAACAAACTAGTATGAGAAAGTCTATGTCATTCTGTAGCACTGCTAGTTTAAAAATGCATATATTGTTCATGATCGGCAATTACTGCCTTAAAAAGGCATTCAACAAAATACGTTGAAAACTAATAAAATATATTAACTTTTTGAGGGATATTTAGGAAAGAACCTCAAATTAACATAATTTCTTTTTTTTTAATTTACAGCAGAATAGTTGAATTTTTAATGGATATATAAAAGCTATACATGTTATAATAAAAAAAAATTATATATGAATTATGGATGATTTTTACTGTGATGAGTTTAATTCTTGGAAAGGAATTTTAAGAATTCTTAAGATTAAATATTCTAGTAGAAGGACAGAACGGAAGAGAGAAATAAAATCTTAATAATAACTTTGAAATACAATTCTTAAAAGCTGAATAGAAAGTTCTTTTTGAAATGGATATTTTCAAATAAACAATTCATTTTATTTGGTGTTCAAATACAAATCCTTAATCTTTGATATGTTTATGCCCATGAAAAATGAAAACAAGAATGCATTGAGTTCAATGGAATACTGATTTTCATTTCAACTTTTGAATTAATACCTCTCTCTCTTTCTCTTTCTCTCTCTTTCTATCTTTCTCTCTCTCTTTCTATCTCTTTCTCTGTCTCTCTTTCTCTGTCTCTCTTTCTCTGTCTCTTTCTCTCTCCCTCCTCCTCTGTCCTTCACCCCCCTTCTCACCCCTTTCTCTCTTTCTCTCTCTTTCACTCTCTCTTTCTCTTTCTCACTCTCTTTCTCTCTCCCTCCTCCTCTCACCTTCACCCCCTTCTCTCCCCTTCTAACCCCTTTCTCTCTCCCCTTTCTCTCTCCTCTCTCTTTCTCTCTTTTATATCTCTCTCTTTCACTCTCTCTCACTCTCTCTCACTCTCTCTCTCTCTCTTCATCTCTTTGACAAACGTTTTTAAAAGTAAAAGTTTTTGTGATAATGATATAGCATTACAGCTGATGAAGGGGCGTTTGCTTGTCGAACTGTCCAGTACATAAATCTTTCAGAGCCATGGATTGTACTTCCAAACTTATCTTGTGTACTTTTGGAATACAATTTCCGTGTAGCTGTAGAAAAACCGTGGCAAGTGTACTAATTGTTTTAACACCATTTGTTGTTTGTGAACTAAAACAAGATTAAATAAAACAAACTTTATTTCAGTAATGACGGATGTATCGAATCATAAGGACACAAACATTTTTCCATTGCTTGTCAGGTACTTTAATTCTACTGGGGAGATTCAAGTTAAAATGCTTAATTTTAAATCTTAGCCTCGAGAAACTTCAGAAACCACTGCTACGATCTTGAGTAAATATTTAGAAAATGTGAACTTTAAAGAAAAAAAGAGAATAGCGCTTCGTTCAGATAACACGAACTGTAATTTTGAAGGTGTATCTAGAAAGGCCTTCACAACATTGAAAGGAAATGTGGGGCATAACTTACTTGGGGTTGGGTGATCCGCATACGTGCTACTTCACAACACTCCAGGTGGCTGCTGATGTTCTTCCAGTAGATATCGAAGGCATTGTTTCTAAAATATATTGCTTTTTCTATGTCTATACAGTAAGGGTAGAAAAAGTCTCAAAGAATTTTGTGAATTTGTGGACCAAAGGAACAAACAAGTTGTAGGGTACAGCAAATGAGATGGCTTGCTTTTTTGTCTCCCTGCAATCGAACGTCTTGTGACTAAGTTCGTCCCCCTGAAGTCATATTTTGAAACTCAAAATAAATGCCCATTTATTATTAAGTCATTTATTGAAAATCCTCTATCAGAAGTATGACTGTATTTTTTTCAAAACCAAGCATTAACTTTTCACTCAGCAGTTCAAAGAGTACAGGGTCAAACCATTCCAGTTTTGAGATTATTTCTGTGTTAAACGATTTAAAAGTTAATTTAATTTCCAAAGATGAAGATTGCTTCATAACGTAAGTTGTCAGATCAATTTTTAGAAAATTAGAAAATGAGGGTTTTTCATCAAAGTTCGCAAAATTTAAACAGTATATCCATACACTTTACCAAAGTACAGCTGAACAAATGGGTTGCAACCATCGAAAACTTGGGAGAGCACAGTTGGATAACAGTGAAGGCAGGGATACCCCACTGGAAGGATATCGAGAGGACTGAAGATTTCATTTGCAATGAGGCTCCTTAAACAAAAATAGAAAGTATCAGTTTGTACGATGAGAATGTGTACTTTAAACAATACTTATCTCCGGGAAAATGGAAGCTGGAAAGAACATCACGGAGCCATTGCTGGGTAAAAATTATTTCACATTTTAATGCCAACAATGTCCATACATTCAATATGTTTTTAAATATTGGAATTTCTTCAGTTTACCTGGAACTAACGACACCCTCTGAACGAGTACTTTCTTCCATGAATGGTTTGTGGACACGTGACACGAACGCTCTTTCAGTGCAAACTCTAAAGGCCATGTTGGCTAATAAGGTGAACTTTACTCAGACTTGTGCAAACTTCTACAAAATGATTAGTGATAAAAAAGTCTTACTGAAGATAATTCATTCTTCAGAAAAATACCAATAAATGCTACACTAATAATTCTAAAGGAGTTTTGGTTGGCGTAAACTGTATATTACTGTATCATGTTACACTTATTTATTTGCTTATCACAAATATCAAACCTTCAGCTTTTGTGACAAAATAGTGTGAAACATCATCCTTTAGTGTTGAAATAAAAACAAATAGTCTTGTTTTCAGGTTTTTGAAATATGGTCACCTTGCATGGTTGGCGATGAGAGCTTTCGAGTGCCGTTGCGCAGAGGGTAAGCGAGCGTGTGCGCTCTGCTCGCCAGGAGGCGCCCTGGTCGGGGCTCCTCTACGCAACATTGTGCTTCCTTCTGCCTGCTCCCGCTGACTTCTTTCTCTCTCTTTCACTCGCAGGGTTGGCAGGTGAGCTTTGGAGCGCCGTTGCGCAGAGATAATGCGAGCGTGTGCGCTCTGCTCGCCAGGATATGTAAATAAGGAATATTAAATTTCCTTTCAATTATAGATTACTCTGGGGGTACAAAGGCACATATTGTGCACATTATTTATAACGACTACGGATTGTTGTAATATTACGCAACACGCGTTGGGAATGGAACTTTGGTTCCTTAGAATGAACATTCTTATTACCCCATTCAACCCCATTCATGCACTATATCACGAGATCCGTAGCTATTCTCAAGTTTTCTATCGCTTCAAAAGTGTTGAAAATAAGAATCAGCAGTATTAAAGAATTCAGAGATGATCACTTTCCTTATTTCTTGTTTTAAAGAACAGATTTCATTCAGGATAAAACTAATATATCTATAAGACGGGCAAAGACGGACAGACGTATACGTTTTTGGAAGAGTGGCCCGAAAAACAAAGCTTTTACCGTCATTACATTTTTTGTATCAATGACCTACAAACCTTGTATTTCGGCTGCACAAGTTAGAGGAAGTAATTTACTACATATGGGAATATAATGTATCCACTTCTTCGATACCAGGGCCTCAAAACTCGAGTTTTTTTAATGCTTATCTTTCCCATCATTACAATTGTTTTTCTTTACTACTTAAGAACACAGAAGCGTGAGCAAATAAAAACCGATGATCATTTTTATGTGTATTAGTTTAAAAAATCAAATAATTAATACGTTTGTGGTAAATGAATCCATTTTTAAGAGCCTCTGGAATATGCCTGACTTGCGTGAGACACGAAAAACAAATAATTTGTGAAGTCGTGGTAAATTATATTTCCATACTCAGGCATTTTTGAATGTTCTACCTACTTTCTGCACCACGGGCCGTACATTATATTGTGGCGATACCGATTTCTTCATGCCAGGAATATTAAATTAAACAAACAGACTCGGCCACCATGGGTTCTACTGGGAACAGATTGCGACATGGCCTCACGCGCGCAACCCTGCTTATCGTGACAGCCAGTTGCGCCTCCGGCACATTAAGAAAGTCGTTACAAGGGTCAGTCGTCGACAGATTTACTGTGGAGCACGTGTTCGCATGGCCAGCTGCGCGAACCTTCTAGATCGCTTTTGAAATCGACATCCAGTGAATCCCAGAGCGATAAATTCTTTCACGGACAACGCCCGTCTTGTGCGAGCATGTTCTAGAAGGGCAAAGAAAATTCTGGACGCTCACAGTTATGCAAAGAGTCGGAACTCCATTCACTACCCCTGTCACCATTGGTCGAAATAACGTAATGCGCCATTTCTTTCGGCCAATAGCGGCGCAACTATCTTAAGGAGCTAGAACATGCGAGAAAACGAGTGGGGGGTAAAAGTTAACCTAATAAGATTTGACTTGTAAAATGGGCATTCAAAGCAGGGCAGTCGGGAGAGAAACTTCTCTGGGAGGGAGAGCTATTCACCGACCAGAGGCAAGTTCGCCTCTGATGGACTTAGAAAAAACTTCGGTGTGGGCTATTGTAAAAGAGCAGAGTAAAGTGGGCAGAGAAAATTCTCTGAAGTGGGAATCAGTTGCAAAGTGAAGCGAATGTGTCGCTGCAGGATCTCTAGACTTGCCAAAGTTGCAATTGTGAATATTCACGAGTATCAGAAGAATCCGTGACTGGTTACTACGCTCTTGAAATCGAGAGTGACTGCTGGCCGACCCCGAGCTCAACCAGACTGCCAGGCGCCGCTACAACGCCGCACCCTTGGCCGTGCCGCCGCCTCCCCTCGGCCGCGCCGCCGCCCCTTTGGGTGACGCCTTCAGACGGCTGACCAGCTGACGTGCGTGCCTGGGTGGGCACAAGGACATCGCCCGGGCCGCGCCCTCTGCGAAGGTTGCCGCCGCCTCCCCTCGACGGCAACGCGCCCGTTTCGGGCCCACAAAAGAAACTTTACCAAGGCAATATAATTCAGGGTATTCATCCCTGCGAAAATCCTGTAATGCGGTGTCGCGCTAAGACACACTGATCTGTAATATTTGTTACCATTGTGATGCTAATTATAAGTCTTCCTAATTTCTAAGCTTTACACTGGCTACTAATTTTTCATCTTCTTATCTGTCCACCTAATTTTCAGATTTCCGATTCTATTTACAAGTGTAACTTCCCTGGGGCATTTTAAATTATGTTGCCCAGGAATAAAAGTGATTTTACCAGTGATCAAAGTGTTTCTTTCATGTCACCAGTATCTGTTAACAATTCCTTCCATCACCGACTGAGCTAGTTAACCGGACCGCTTACCGGGCGTTCTCTCACGAGACGACCGGGAGTGTTACAATATATAATTATATAAATTATGAAAATAAGGACAGTATGAATACAAAATAATTGAATTAAAATGTAGTAATATAAAATAATACAATTCTAAAATTAGTAATAATAAATTAGAAGTAGAAGTATTAATAATAAATATTATGATAATATTAATAATAGTAATTTAATATCACTATAAGAATTAGCTAGATATGTAAGAATTAAAAATGTATAATTAAAAATCTTTTTGTTTTAAGAAAGAAAGATATTACATAGTCTTTTGCTCCAAGAGAGAACTAAATAGCGTAAAAGTAAGTGCGTCTGCGCGACGTGTCGCGAGCCTCATCTTCACTTGTGAGAGAAAATCGGGGCAGAGGGGTCCGGGAGTCAAGTGGCCATACACAATGGCTCGGGTTTGCTCATTGCATTTCAATTTGTTTTAAGGAGTCGGCGGATGTGAAAGGGACCTAACTTTTATTGTTTTGAGTAAAACAGCTTGCTTACCTTGCCTTCTTGGAATACGTCTTGGTGCGGTAGAATTTCCGTGTGGGAAGTCAGGGTGTCCGACTTACCCCGTTAAACCCGAGTGTTTGCGTTGCGTCCGAAAAGTGAGTTCACTTGAAAACTCTGCTTTCCCGCACTTTGTAAGAAGAGAAAGTTTAATAAGTAATCGTGAGTAGAAATCGAGATGATGGCGGGATAAAGCTGTTTTTTAGTCGAGATTGTGTTGCCAAATTAGCCTTTTAGAAATGATTTTAAAAATCAATTTAATAATCCATATTTTAGTCCATTTGCAAGGAATATAATATATATTTTTCACTGGTCGAATGGTCACTTATCTATATATATTTTAGCAAATCACCAGCAATACATTCCATATTATAGACTTTCAAAATTTCATTGAGTGTAAAGCAAAACAGTAGTACGTCGATTAACTGTTTTTATACAAATTAGGTTCGCTATTTTGAGTAAATATTTTGTGAGTTGAAAATTAAACAAGTGTTTCCAAAAGAGGAGGATTTATTTTATATTTTCACATAACATACACATTCTTTTATTCTGGGCTATAAAAAGTTAAAGGGTTCATTCTTCTATATTAAATGTTTATTATATTAAATGCGTGTGGTCGCAGACACTAGTTTGTAAAAATGAAATAAAAACACTGAAGCACGTTATTATAAACTTTAAAGGTTTATTTTCCGGCGCTTCGTTTGGGGCGATGTGCAGTCAACCTCAATACAGCCTCAGTGAGGAGATCAACATCTCTGGAAATGAGAACCATTTTAAATCTGTAACAAAAGAGAAGAGAAAATAATTGTATTTTACTAATATTCTTGTTCTTTCAGAAAATGATAAAATAATGTCTCACGTTTTATCGGGGATCGACTGTTGTGCTGCAGGCGCCCTGGTCGGGGCTCCTCTACACAACGTTTTGCTTCCTTCTGCCTGCGCTGCCTGCTCCCGCAGACTTCTCTCTCTCTCTCTCTTTCACTGTCAGGGTTGGCGAGGAGAGCTTTGGAGCGCCGTTGCGCAGAGGGTAAGCGAGCGTGTGCGCTCTGCTCGCCAGGAGGCGCCCTGGTCGGGGCTCCTCTACGCAGCGTTGTGCTTCCTTCTGCCTGCGCTGCCTGCTCCCGCTGACTTCTCTCTCTCTCTCTTTCACTGTCAGGGTTGGCAGGTGAGCTTTGGAGCGCCGTTGCGAAGACGGTAAGCGAGCATGTGCGCTCTGCTCGCCAGGAGGCGCCCTGGTCGGGGCTCCTCTACGCAACGTTTTGCTTCCTTCTGCCTGCGCTGCCTGCTCCCGCAGACTTCTCTCTCTCTCTTTCACTGTCAGGGTTGGCAGGTGAGCTTTGGAGCGCCGTTGCGCAGAGGGTAAGCGAGCGTGTGCGCTCTGCTCGCCAGGAGGCGCCCTGGTCGGGGCTCCTCTACGCAGCGTTGTGCTTCCTTCTGCCTGCTCCCGCTGACTTCTCTCTCTCTCTTTCACTGTCAGGGTTGGCGAGGTGAGCTTTGGAGCGCCGTTGCGCAGAGGGTAAGCGAGCGTGTGCGCTCTGCTCGCCAGGAGGCGCCCTGGTCGGGGCTCCTCTACGCAACGTTGTGCTTCCTTCTGCCTGCGTTGCCCGCTCCCGCTGACTTCTCTCTCTCTCTTTTACTGTCAGGGTTGGCAGGTGAGCTTTGGAGCGCCGTTGCGCAGAGGGTAAGCGAGCGTGTGCGCTCTGCTCGCCAGGAGGCGCCCTGGTCGGGGCTCCTCTACGCAACGTTGTGCTTCCTTCTGCCTGCGCTGCCTGCTCCCGCTGACTTCTCTCTCTCTCTCTTTCACTGTCAGGGTTGGCAGGTGAGCTTTGGAGCGCCGTTGCGCAGAGGGTAAGCGAGCGTGTGCGCTCTGCTCGCCAGGAGGCGCCCTGGTCGGGGCTCCTCTACGCAACGTTTTGCTTCCTTCTGCCAGCGCTGCCTGCTCCCGCTGACTTCTCTCTCTCTCTCTCTCTCTCTCTCTCTCTCTCTCTCTTTCACTGTCAGGGTTGGCAGGTGAGCTTTGGAGCGCCGTTGCGCAGAGGGTAAGCGAGCGTGTGCGCTCTGCTCGCCAGGAGGCGCCCTGGTCGGGGCTCCTCTACGCAACGTTGTGCTTCCTTCTGCCTGCTCCCGCTGACTTCTCTCTCTCTCTCTCTTTCACTGTCAGGGTTGGCAGGTGAGCTTTGGAGCGCCGTTGCGCAGAGGGTAAGCGAGCGTGTGCGCTCTGCTCGCCAGGAGGCGCCCTGGTCGGGGCTCCTCTACGCAACGTTGTGCTTCCTTCTGCCTGCGCTGCCTGCTCCCGCAGACTTCTCTCTCTCTCTTTCACTGTCAGGGTTGGCAGGTGAGCTTTGGAGCGCCGTTGCGCAGAGGGTAAGCGAGCGTGTGCGCTCTGCTCGCCAGGAGGCGCCCTGGTCGGGGCTCCTCTACGCAACGTTGTGCTTCCTTCTGCCTGCGCTGCCTGCTCCCGCTGACTTCTCTCTCTCTCACTGTCAGGGTTGGCAGGTGAGCTTTGGAGCGCCGTTGCGTAGAGGGTAAGCGAGCATGTGCGCTCTGCTCGCCAGGAGGCGCCCTGGTCGGGGCTCCTCTACGCAACGTTGTGCTTCCTTCTGCCTGCGCTGCCTGCTCCCGCTGACTTCTCTCTCTTTCCTCGACGCAGCATCCTCATGACGAGGCCCACGTAGCCCCCTTCAGGAGCGGCCAACCAAGTGACGACTGCCGCCCGCAAGAAGTCTGTGAGGTAACCCGCTGCACGATAAGCTAAGTCCGTATCATTACGAGCATAGGTATTGGAATCAGCAAAATAATGGATGATATTGTGTGTGGTCAACCACATTATAAGCTCAGTGAGCAGTTCAATTCCTCCGGAAAGAAGTACCATTTTGATATATAGTTTAATTCTGTAACAAAAATGACAAAACACATGTTTTACTGATATTCTTTAATGTTTTAAAGAGTGAAAAAATTATGTCTTACGTTTTCGCATCGACTGTAGTGCCACTTCTGTTTCTGTCCTGTGGCGTCCGTCCATTGCCCGTCGCAGTGTGTGCCGTGGGAGGGTTGTTTCGTTCTGTGTGTCTTTGACCCTGACGTATCTGGTCCTCCTCTCGGCGAAGTACAGAGTTGCCTCGCTTGAGGTAGTGAACCTTTTTCAAGGTCAGCGCGAGGCATATAATGTTACAGATGACCAGACAACACACAGGGCCATAATAGAACAGTGCAGTTCCAGATTTTACATAAGTAAAGTCCGACCCGATATCAGCTGAAACATCGAAATGATTAGAAAAACTTGCTTTGTTAGAATTACCTGATAACCGAAATCCTAGTTCAATAAATGAAATGGATATAAATGTTTTGATCTTTAATAATATTATAAAATTATAAAAGGCTTTTTAAATTTGTTTGAAGCATGAATGTATCACCAATTGTTTATATAAATTGTATGTCTAAAATTCTTCGAATTTTTCACATTCTGAATCCGTTTTATCATATGCTTAATTGTGTGTGTGTGTGAGAGAGTGAAAGGAATGAACAACGCTTCGTCAGGGCCCACGGCCGATAGTGTTCTCCTTCAGTGGAAGATAAAAAGATTAATGAACAGGGCCAGATGTAGCTATTGCGGGGTCCCCCAAACACAAAATTGTTTTCTTACTTATTTTATATTTATTACATTAAATGTATTTTACAAAATACGTTATGCATATATTTCCGCAGGGCATGGCCCCGAGCACCTTGCGTAGGCAAATCCCGCCCTGTTAAAGAATAATGCCAAGTAAGCAATTCGGTAAAAGTTGACAATCTCTTTAACCAAGACTTTTCGAAAACTGCGGTTGATCTCACAAAATGCAACAAATTTTAAAAAATCGTATCGTAAAAAAGGTGTCGTACGTTTCCCCCACAAACATTCGACTCGTTAGTTTTCAAAAAGTCTTTCTCTGCAACGCTCATAATAGTAAACTAAAAAATAATAATACGGCTGGTTTAGAAGATTTGTGGGGTTGTTTATTAAAACTTTGCTCAACTGCTCTTAAACGCCCTTTATCTCATATTTTTATTGCATCTTTATGCATAGGAATATTTCCAGGTATTTTCAAAAGAACAAAAATTAAATTCAAAAGTTTCGGAAAAAATTATTTTGTCAGTTTTCTTGGAAATATTAGAGAAGCATCGAGTGCTAAGAGATATGAGTGAAACAGTTCTCAGGAAATAAACCTGTGCTTTCTGACTCAATACGTATTTGTAAAATGAAAATCTACGGAAACTGACATTTTTTTGTTTATTAAAGATGTTGTTTTATCAAAGAATCAAAATGAAGCTCCTATTTGAATATTTTCAGATATGCCGAAAGGTTTTGGCGTCATTGTCAATAACATTTTTTTTTCTTAAAATTATCTTCATATTGAATTCACAGAATTCCCCTAGGTTAGATATCATCGGACCTTAAAAATCGATTCAAAAAAGTAGAAATATGCGAAATGTTTCCCCCAGCTAATCTTAATTGCATCGGACGAAGACGTCACAATTCTGACCCATGGTCGATACTACCCCACAGCAATACATGATCTCGATCGGTGAGGCTCGATGTGACGTCATCACTACCAGCTAAAATCGTTCGCTTCTACATAATGCAGAGTGGCCGTTCTTACGCCAATGGTCATATGTCGATTTGTTACTTGGGCGTAGAGCACAAACATAAAACGTTAATTTAGTTTTCCTTCTCCCTAATGTATTATCATACTGGTAGATTCTGCCCTAAGCCTCTTGACCAACTGCATTGATCATCCATTACCATCATCAGGGATATAAAGTTGTTCAACGTAACACACTCGTGTCTCCATTAGCGACGGGCTGTACCATGGTGTTATTGTCATATTCCAATTTGGTAGAGTAACCAAGATGCAACACGCTATTGTGAGCACTGCGGGCAGCCCCCAGGCGAAGGCTGAAATCGCCAGGAATTTCTTTCCGCTTCCTTTATCCAAGCGTGGCATGCGCAACCTACAGAAGGAACAGGAGTATTAGTTATTTACAACACAAATTGATTCCACTGATGATGTGGTAAAGCAAGGTTCTCTCTCCTTTCCGCAACTCTAAGAGCGATTGGAAAGGGACATGAACTCGCCAGCAATTAAGGCAACTCGCGAATTCCAAAAGACCGAAGAATCACTTTCTGTTCCCTTTGTTGCGTGTCCTGTGCAATGAGTAGAATGGTAAAACATTGATGCTATTATTATTTTCGGCGAACTCTGTATTTTTAAAAGTTCAAAAATTTTAACATTTAAAAATTAGAAAATTTAAGATTTAGATTTTTGTCTTAAACAAAATATATTCTAAAAATAGTTCTTTAAAAAGGTCATGCACATTTTTTGAGAAAAAATATTTTTTACGTAATTTGTGCTTGAAATTAATGCAATTACTGAAAGAAATATTTTCTCAAAAAAGGTCCAGAGCTTTTCTTCATTTGTTTTTCCACAGATACAACAGTATACGCTTAAAATAATGGTACAGATCTCGTTTTCGTCGAACTGTCCGTATTTTCGTAAAGCAAATACTTAATATTTGAAAACTACGAAACTGAGGATATAGATTTTTGCCTTTAGAAAAATCTTTAAAAAATAAGCTCATGAAAATGGTCTATAATTTATTTAAGAAAACCTGTAGTTTTCATGTAATTTCTGCTTGACATTAATGAAATACTCGGGTATTCAGGTGTTCTACCAACTCTGAGCAGCGAGAAAACGTTTTGGAGAACAGAAATGGATCTAAAGAAGATTAAAGTAATTAACGTTATTTTAATTATAATTTACTATTGATAATTTGTTATTACTACCGTGCGTGATGTTGCCACCCAATGCAGTGATGAATATTTGAGAAGTTATTCATTGTTACAAGAATTTCATTGTCATAGATGGACGAGAGAAGTCGGGTTTATTTACTGAACGTTAATGTTACAATGTGTTTATGTTTAGTAAAATGGTACATTTAACTTTCTTAAATTAGGGAAAATTTATACATACATACAAAAGCTGAATATTACATCACAGTGTCGTAATTTCGCATTCATTCATAAGGCGTTACATTTGACGGCAGTTATATTATTCTACATGTTCAATTTATTTGTGAAATTGTCTTTGCTCTTTTGTATAATGTACTGTAAATAATGCGAGAAAGTATCTGCATTACAGCACCACTAATTTCAGTTGTCATGGATCCTTTTTCAATATTTTTTGTTTTCTTGATTTCATTGATTCGATTATTACTTGTAGAACTATTTATTTGATTTGATTTATTTGGTCAAAAAGCAGTAAAAACTATGTGGCGTATGTGGGAGATGATCATCTGAGCACGTTTTTTTTTTTGAGTTCCAGATTTCCTTCCCAACATTTTAACTAGAAATAGTTGAATGATGAATAAAAGTTAAAATATAATTAGAATAAGATTAATAATAATAATAATAATAATAATTATTATTATTATTATTATTATTATTATTATTATTATTATTAACTTGCATCGGTAAATGAACTGCAGATTTGAATTTTCCGGATTGCTAACAAAATAGTAACTCACCCCTATCTCTAGTCCCAGCACCACAAACAAAAGGAAGGTTCAACAAAACGTGCGCAAAGTGTCGGATATTTCGTAGCACAAAAGCCAAGAAAGAATATATTTTGCAAACAACCATAAAAATATGGATGCAATCTACCACAACGAAAGCGTTTAGTTGTTCGAGCAGCTGATTTCTCTTCGTTTAGAAGCGAATATATTTTTCGTACCTGAAGCCGCACGCCATGTTTGCACACAGGGCCGTCAGCCAAAACCAGGAAGCTGTCAGCACGAAGTACATCGAGAGAGCTGCACACAAAAGACAGTCTAATTAGCGAATTGTTAGATTACTCTAAAGATAAGAACAAGACGAACACGCTAAAAAAAATCACAAACTGGTGGTGCTACAACTGCTTATAATTCCTCGCATTATTTATATCTTCTCCGCTGTATTATAATTATATTATAACCGCTCGAACTCAGTGCCTCCGAGTTAAGGCTAAATGCACCGAAAAATACATGTAGGAAAATTCAGTAGATCGCAGCACTATCACAGGGGAATTTACTTTACTGATAACGTCTGAATCAATGGTCCGATTTTCGCTTTGTAAGCGGAATTTGACGTTTTTGTAAAATAGAATTTTTGCTACGATGACCTTCTTCCAAAAATCTAGCAAAAACGCGAATTTGAAATTAGTTCTCAAACTTCCGAGAACAAATTTAAAAATGTGGCCTTATAGCGCGATGGCGACATGCTTCCTGAATCCAACGCCGTGACAATCATGCAAATCAGACGAATAGGAGCGTCGTAAAGTGAAATTTACGAAAACCTCTCGCCCCCACCCACTTCGCCTTCTGCGCCGTTGCGTCACCCACCCGCCTGTTGTGGGCCCTCTGTCAGCGCGGTGGCACGGCCAGCCCCGACGGACGGACGGAGGAGGCGGTACTTGCGCTACACGCAAGCCACACACTCGGTTTATGCGTTCGTCATTTTGCATCTCAATCTATTTTTCCACGGATATCAAACTAGAGATTCTATACTACTATTACAGACCGAGGTAAAGGGTCTGTAATAGTAGTACATAACTACCTTTTTCACATATTTCCGTCTTCCTTCGAATACCATTTTAAAATTTTTTGATGCATTACTCAAAATATTGATTCCGATTTTTAACTATTTGTTTAAAAAAATAACTAATTGCGTAAATAACTAATTGCGTCCATCTCCTCACATCTTATTTTAGATATATTTTACTTCTAAGGTCTTCTGTTATCACTCCACCTTGGTCTAAGATCTTCCGTTGTCAAATACCGTAAAAAATGAGCGGAGTATACGCACGAGTTCTTTTATCCTACAACTCGATTTTTGATCTCAAAACGACGTTTATCTGCTTTAAAGAGTTCATCTGGTGAATCTCTTTTCCCAAGTCCAATAGTCGAAGCTAATTTAAAAAATGTTTTCGTACTTTCGGACAAATTTAAAAAAATGCATTAACTTGGCTTTCCGTGTGACGTCGCGTCGAAGGCTGTTTTGCCGACGTTTCGATCATTTTGTCGTGGTCTTCCTCAGGACTGATGTGCCGATACATAAGATGGTATGGACATGGTAAGACCACGACAAGATGGTCGAAACGTCGGCAACAATCTTCGACGCGGCGTCACCCGGACAGCCAAGATCATTCACACGACTCTGGCCGAGGAAGCCTACGTCTTTAAATTTTAAAAAAGTGGTAAAATAGCGGTCTGGCGGGCTTTATCCTGACTCCAACGCCGTAACAAGCATCGAAATAAGATAGTATGAATCATGACTTATCCCAGCGTACTTGGTAAGTTATTTTGATATAAAATAAATTTGTTATATTCGTATAATTTTGAAGGGAATAAATAATTCCTGGTGAGTCATTTCATACTGACTACGTAAAAGAATAAAGGGTAATGATGCAATGGGATAACTCCTAGATGTTTGCTTGCATTTGGAGCGTGTTTTCCCTTCCATTTTCTTTGTTTTATAAAAAGTGGATTTTCTAGAAAAGTTATCTGTAGAAATTGCATCATGCAAAACCAGTTAGACGTGACTATTTCGTGACTTATCGGATACAATGATATCAATAATATGGAACATTCAAACAAGTTTAAAAACGAATGAAATCTTTTTCTGTGAGTATGATCTTAGGATATGCTTTACTCTAACGCTTACGCGACGTAATGCAATCTACACAACATTCCAGAGTAGATAGAAAATGAGGTTTCTTTCAACGTGAATTATCTTAAAGTATATGCTTACAGTAACAACATTTTTAAAATCCTTTTTTTTCTTTTTCGGAGGGATGAATTTTGCCGATTCACTGAATCACACGGTATTCATGCAATTGTATTGTTATTTGCACACTCTCGGCTGTCTCTGTTCTTTGGTAAGGGAATATTTATCGTGCGTTGCAAATCTGTTGTTCAGTGTTTAATTTTCCAGATCACAGTGCATAATTGTGTTAGTTTCGCCAAGATTTCTTCCCCTGTATCTTTGAATAGTTCGATTGGAATATTATCTACAGCCGGGTCTTCCCATTTTTCAGTTGTTTTGTCGCCCAATTCATTTCTTCGATCTCAGGTTCTTATTTGTAATCATCTATATTTATACACTACTCTATTTGTAAACCCTTATCATATAATTTCTTCGTATTCTTCCCATCTTTTCGTGATCTCTTCTTTTGTTGTATTTATTTTGTCGTTCTCGTTCTTAACATTAGCTATTGTTGGTTTACAGTCCGTGGTCATATTTCGGATGATCTGGAATATTTCTTACGATCTCCATTTGTTGTTATGTTCTTCCACTTCTTCGCTTTTTCCTTGAATAAACTTTTCTTTATCTTGTCTTGGTCTGGGCTGGAATCCCCGTAGAGTTTTCTGACTTTCGTCTGGTCATTTGCTTTCTTTGCAGAGAAATATAATGTTTGAAAAAAAAGAAATATAAGGACTCCGTTGTACATATTATTATTATTAATAATAATAATAATATTAATAATAGGCACGCGTTTGGAGTAAAAACCAAAGTATGTACACTATAGTATTGCTTATATCGTACTATAATCCATCGAATCTCACTTTGATGTCTGTGTTTCCAAGATTTTGTGAAACTTCTTTATATTTCACGGAGAAAATCTCTCTGAAGGTCTGATTCAGTCTGTCGATTGTGAAAACTATTGAGCATGTTGTTGCTCCAAATGCATCGGGCGGTTGGTCTTTCATCGCCACCTGCCGCAAAGGGATACAGCAGGGACTAGGGCACGAACTAGCCTGGACTCGCGTAAAGTGGCCGTGGGGGAGGGGGCGCCCGGATTTCCAAGTCCAATATGGCACTGGGACAGTGGTTCGCAAATTGACAACTTGGGGAATGCTCACACCAAGTTCACTGATGGGCTCGCTTACTCGGTGTTTCTCTCCGCTTTACACTTCCTGCTCCATGTCCACGTATCTACTACGTCTGTTCATCCCCGAGCCACCTCATTCTTATTGTTGGGAGTTGACTCGATTGCGAGGCTGAGGAATGCGCTCAATGTTGTTGAAAGCTGCCCCCCTCCTAATCTGCAACTACTATCTGTCCCAAATATATTACGCCAAGTATCCATAGGCAAGAATTAAAACATCATACGAGAATAAGGAAAACAAATAAGCAATAAGTGGATGTCATCAATGTGTAATTTTGTATCTTCACAATATGGCTTTTTCTTACGGAGAGTACTTAAGGCTGCCCCACAGGCTTCAAATCTTTCTTTTTTAATTGATGTCACAGTTCGAACAGATACTTCAGTATACTACCGGAAAATTGCTGTTATGCAGCGTGTGTTGAAGAACGCCCGAATTCTTTTTGTCACATTTCTTAATAACGAGACGTATATTTTCCCTAGCTTAACTGTGTATTGTTTTTACTACGAACAGAAGCCATACTGTTCCACCAAAAGTCACAAACCAAAATAAAATGAAAACGCTTTACACTTGTGTTACGAACAAGAAGCAAACAACATGTCACTCAATCATTGAGTTCATGTCTTCTCAGAACTAGAAACATTCTATATTGGATGAAGTGATATTAAACTTCATACAATGTTGTCAAAGCATATATACTATTTCCTCGACTGCTCGCGTAGGCGGCAAATTGTAAAACACGTCAATATGCTGAATACTTCGGCGAATTCTTTAGTTCTACTTCTTATGTACGATAGATGACAGTAATATTTAAATATGTGGTTCATTAAAGTTTGGGAAATATATTTATTTGTGCAATGTAATATAATTTTCCTCACTATTCAAGGGAGATTATTGTCAAATTGCCGCCTTGCGAAAGATGAGGCGTCAAAAATATTTATACTGGCGCAAGAAATATTCAACGATTTGAGTACGATAATTTTTCTACTATTTTATTTAGTTCGGTTTTGGTGTCTACATTTCTTTGAACATCTATTTGTCTTTAGAGTTACGATTTAAAATCGAACAATGTTTGTTAAAGGCATTTCCACTCACACTAATCTAAAAGGTTTATTTATTAGAGAGCTTTGATGTATGGTGATTAGTCTCGTGAATGCAGTGCATGTTAAATTGCAGGAAATGGGAGTCTTCTTGCCAACCAGGATTCTTGTTAAGCCAATCATGATCCTTGTTGAGCCAACCAATATCCTTGTTGAGCCAAACAAAATCTGTGTTCAGCCAACCACGATCCTTCTTGATCCAACCAATATATTAATTGAGCCAACCAATATATTAGTTGAGCCAACAAATATCCTTGTTGAACCAACCAATAACCATTATTAGCGAACCAATAACCATTTTGAGCCAAACAATATCCATGTTGAGCCAAACATGATACTTGTTGAGCCACCTATAATTGTTTTTGAGCTAACCATGATCCTTGTTGAGCCAACAATGAGCCTCGTTGAGACAACCAATTAATCCTTGTTAAGCCATCCAATATTCTATTTAAGCCAACCATGATCCTCCTTGAGTCAACCATAATCCTTTTTAAACCAACCAATACCCTTGTTGGCCAACCAATTTCCTTGTTAAGCCAACCAATTTCCTTGTTGAGCCAACCAATATCCGTGTTGATCCAACCAATATCCTTGTTGCGCCAACCAATATCCTTGTTGAGTCTACCAATATCCCTGTTGTGCCAACCCATATCCTTGTGTAGCCAACCCATATCCTTGTTAAGACACCCATGATCCTAGTTGAGCCAACTATGATCTTTGTTAAGCCAATTACCTTGTTGAGCCAAACAAATTCTGGTTGAGCCAACCAATATCGTTCTTGAACCAACAATGATACTTGTTAAGCATACCGCGATCCTAGTATGCAAACTATGATACTTGTTAAGCCAGCCATATTCCCTAAGTGGAAGATCAACCCAGCAATCGATCAAGTGAGAGATCGACTTATCAAAGCGATCAAGTGGGGGATCAACCCAGTAAGTTGATTAAGTGGAGGATCGACCTAGTAAGTCGATCAAGTGGGGGATCGACCAAACAAGTCGATCAAGTGGGGAATCGACCCAGCGAGTCGATCAAGTGGGGAATCGACACAGCAAGTCGACGAAGTGGGTGCTCGACCCAGCAAGTCGACGAAGTAGGTGATCCACCCAGCAAGTCGACGAAGTGGGTGATCGACCTTGCAAGTCCATCAAGGGAGGGATCGACCCAGCAAGTCTGTCAAGGGAGGGATCAACCCAGCAAGTTTATCAAGGGAGGGATCGACCCGGCAATTCGATCAAGTGGGCGATCGACTCAGAGTCGATGAAGTGGGCGATCGACCAAGCAAGTCGATCAATTGGGGATCGACCAAGCAAGTCGATCAAATGGGGGTTTGACCCATCAAGTAAATCAAGTGGGAAATAGACCCTGCAAGTCGATCAAGTGGGGGATAGACCCAGCAAGTAGACGAAGTGGGTGATCGACCCAGCAAGTCCACCAAGTGGGTGACCGACCCAGCAAGTCGATCAAGAGGAGGATCGACCCAACAAGTCGATCAAGTGGGGGATAGACCCAGCAAGTCGATCAGGGGGGGATCGACCCCGCAAGTCGATCAAGTTGGGGATGGTCCCAGCTAGTCGATCAAGTGGGCGATCGACCCAGCAAATCGATCAAGTGGGCCATCGACCCAGTAGGTTGATCAAGTTGGTGACCGACCCAGCAAGTCGATGAGGAGGGTGATCGACTCAGCAAGTCGATCAAGTGGAGGATGGACTCAGCAATTCGATCGAGTAGGAGTCGACCCAGCAAGTCGATTTAGTGGGTGATCGGCACAGCAAGTCGAGCAAGTGGGTGTCGACCAAGCAGACGGCCAATCAACTGACGGATCCTTTCAATAAGTCGATCTGACTATCCTTAGTATTATAACTATTTTGACTATATTAATTATTGTGACTATTTTGACTAATTTGTCAGTCAGTCAGTTTTTCTGCCAGTTTTTCCGGCAGTCCTTCCGTCAGTCCGTTATTCAGTTCATCCGTCATTTCTTCCGTCAGCCCGTCCGTCAGTCCGTCCGTTAAGCAGGTCGTCCGTCAGGTAGTCCGTCAGGCTAACCGTCCGTTCGTCAGGTCGACCTCCGTCCGTCAGGTCGACCGTCCGTCCGTCAGGCCGACTGTCCGTCCGTCAGGCCGACCGTCCGTCCGTCAGACCGACCGTCCGTCCGTCAGGCCGACCGTCCGTCGAACGAAGTTGGTCATTATGATTTGTTCGCAAGGAGCTCTATTGTCTGTTGAAAAAAAGTTAAAACATGTTGTCTTGTGCCATTCTAACAAACACATCTACGCAATGTCTGGATAATTAGACGCGTAAGCATAATAATTTCGCGTACGTTGTTTAATATGCGAGTCGTGTCTGTATATTCTTACCCAAATGTGTGCCAATAAAATATATGAATGTACTCACCAATATACTTGCATACAATCTCAAGGTCTGGCGGCATGACTTGTTTATCTTCTTCGTCCCGTCTGTCACTCACCGCGAAGTAGTACCAAATCTGCCCGACATTAAAAGCGAGCAGGCAGGCAGCGTGGGTAGCAAGGCATTGACCGTGGGCGTTTCGTCGCATGGTCTTGTCGCACGCGACACTCAGCAGCGACGCCGTCAACAGCAGCGCCGAGAGAACGCAGAGTGGCCGGAGCAGCCAGTAGACGCCTCTGGCGATTCGCGGATACTCGCAGCGGAAGAGCCCTTCTTTTAAGCTGGCGTTGCCGCTGCGGAAGAAGTCGACGCAAGTCTCCCAGGTGGAGAAGTGGAAGTGGCGGATCCAATGGGCGTACCGCTCCTCGAAGGGCAGAAGACGCGGGCTCTCGCACAATCTGTCCCTATATTCGTAAGGAAACTCGGAATCGACGGCTGCGAGGGAGGACTTGTACGGCTTCCAGGATTCCGGACCCACCTCTCCGCCACATCCCCAGTGCCCGTTGTCATCCTGCATCACATCATCGTACCTACAGCACTTGATTGCGCATTCCTCTTCATTGCATTTGGTTCTGAACTTCATCGCGAAGGGCCCCAGAGGCGGGGGTGCAGCGTCTATGCAGCAATACGCCTCCCTATACCCGCCTCCGGGCTTAGGCCTAGCTACATGCCAAGTGTCTGGGAGGAAGGCCGCAGAGCTCCTCGAGAGCTCTTCGTCTCGATGCACAACTGGATTGAAAAAGGAGGTCGAGTTCACGGAAGTGACACCGTTGAAAGTAAACAGCTGATTTCCTCGTACTCTTAGAAAACTCACGTTCTTCGCGGGACCGGGCGGTAGCCATCGCCGCACCCACCCGCTGTCCAGAGAATGCACAACCGCATAACCGGACTCTGAAAAGTTAATTGAGAAGTTCCTTGGCCAATCAGCGCCTTCGCACGACTCTCCATCGGCTGAGAGCATCTGGTATTCGCCGCAGCACTTATACAATACCATATCATGGATAAGATCAGCGCCCACTGCCCCTGCCAGGAGCACCAGCGTGAGCAGTGTGAAGCAATTCATCGCGGACGATCGGCGCTGGAGGGTGAATCAATATCTGCTTCGGTATGACCAGAGAAATAGAACGGTTGTCCACGAAGGGTTGCCTTCGACGACGAGAAGTGGCGTCGGTGGTTGAGCGAACCTCTCCCTCGTTGGCACCTCGAGCAGCGGAGTGGTTGCCTGCTGATGCTGATCCCCTCCTCACAAATATGGCGTGTGTGAGTTGGGTCGTATTGAAGACGATGGAGATGGGAGAACCAAGAATTGGATGCAGGAGTAGTCGCAGTAGCAGGGCGAAAGGCGTGTCGCGAGTGAGCGCTTGCTTGCGACGCAGAGAGGGGAAGTCTGCCTTCCGCCCGCAACGCCACTTCCTTCGTCCTCTTACGCGATCGGCTCAGGACGTGCTCCCACTCAGCCCCAGCGGTAAGGAAAAGAAATGTTTATTGTTTCGCTTTCATTTCCCATTTCCACGCAAAAGCCCCTTTCTGCTAAGGGCAATTGGAGCCAGCGACAACACAAAAGCCTCCCAGAGGGCAGTTCCAACGCCATCGACATCACTGTAAGAGTGGATGGCATTGGCTCATAAATACCCGGGGATGAACCTCAATGAACGATAAGTCCGAAAAATTCGGAATACCTGATTCTCGGTGCTTGAGACTCTGCCCGTGCCGCCGTTATCTCGAACCTCTGACGCAAAGTTGATGACACCGCCGAGTTGAAGAGTAAAACAATGAGTTCACTCTGGGAGAAAAGTAGGTTTATCATGGGCTGGATGATATACAAGTAGCACAAATATTCTGTACCTCTGATACAAATGCAACTAGCGGTGCAGCAACAGCATATATTTTCTTTCATTATTTCTAACTCTTGAAATTTTCTCTGCAATTTCAAAAATTCAGAGTTCAACGTAAATATGACTTTGTTATTCTTGTAACCACTCCTCGTGAATAATGGAGATAAACTCTGGAGAGGATTTTTACGAAAACGCTTTTCAGTAATTTTGCATAAAGTTCAAGCACAAATTACAAAAAAAATCTGGTTGTTTTTCCAAAAAATTGTACACTACATTTTTTAAAGAGTTGACTTTTAGAATATATTTTGTTGAAAGAAAAATTCAATTCAATTTTGTAATTTTCATATATTAATATTTTGCAGTTTTGGAAAATATAGAGCTCGTCGGCAATGAAAATAGAATCAACTTTTCTACGGGCTTTTGAGATACATGTCCAGAGAATTTAAAAAACATTAAAAAGCAATTACAAAATCAAATATTTCCTAGATTTCTAGCAAAAGTAAGCGAAAAATACTCATATTCAAAAAATTGTACATGGTTGTATTTTAAGATGTCTTTAATGAACAGATATCATTCAGAAAGATCTCTCTATGTTCAGTATTGTAGTTGTAGGATGAAACTGAACTTTTGCAAATTTGTATTTTTAATAGTGATTGATTAAAATTAAGGCATTTTCATTTACATTGTTTTAAGATGTAGTTAAAATAATTAATTTAGCAAAAAATCTTTATCATAAAAATTGTAACTGAGAGGTGGCTCAGGGCTGCAATGCCTCTGACCGTGAGGTCCTTGATTCGAGTCTCGGTGGTGGTGACTGAAAATTGAAACAGTCATCGTTATGAACCACATTAGCCTTGCATTTTTTAAACACTAATTTTCGTTTTCGTCTACGACTTTCCTCTTTGCTAATTTCCTGCTCTAAAAGGCGGTTTGTGGCGTCACTTGCGGATCCAGTGACGCAACTTCCTGTTTGCGCAGAATGAAATGAGGAGAATCGTGGCTTATCCTCCTCGAGATCCTGCAACAATTGACGACTCGAAGTGGGTTTTGAAATAGATAGGCAGTTGCGCCAGATAGATTCGCCTGCGTCTAGTATTAATAATATTTTATTTTAAAAAATGCAACTGGCTGACACAACAACGGGCTCTGAGAACGGCTGAAGTTAGAAAAGTGAATTTTGAAGTACAAGTTTCTCTTAAAATTTTTATAGCCTCTTATTGTATTTATTATCAAAAATAGTTAAAAATTGTGTTAAGAACTGTGGGGAGAAGTTCAATACGAGTATGTGCATGGTTTCTTAAACTCTTGGAACTCTATTTCAACTATCAACTTTTAACGTGTGTATATATATATATATATATATATATATATATATATATATGTATATATATATATATATATAATTATTATTAAGTTGAATACATGTACAAACGAGCGTTTTGGGTAGAAATTAATATGACTGTTCCACTCGTGAAATTAAAACTAACTGTTTAACTATACATACAAAATGCCCCAATCAGGGCGGTGTATCTAAAAATATTTATCGCTTTTTCTATTCAATTTTTCTTATCGTTTTTCCTAGTGGACAGTGATCAAGTGAGACTCGCCTACCTCAGGAGGCGATGTACATCGATAGCTGTGTCGATGCCCAATAAACCACGCGTGTACTGTAACAGAATCTTTTTATTTCACCGTTGCTTTCAGTTATTTCCAATATTTGGCGCATTTTAGAACTCTGTCGGTCATAGTGTCCTTCGTGGAATAGTCCTATTACATACCACTCGTGCTTTGGAAATTCTCAGATAAATTCCAAAGCACTCGTGGTATTACCTACGAAAATGTTCGCTCCCGTATAATAACAACAATTTGTAAAAGCAAATTAGCTTCAGATTTATACAGTTATTGCTAGAACTTTACGTGAAGGAATCGGCTTATCGCCGCGATACAATAGAAAACGATCATTCGATTCCCACTCAGGCAATGAAACTACATTTGTGTCTAGAGGCAAATGCCCAAAGGGTCAGGGAGACTGGACGAAAAACGTGATGAAGATGGGGGCATTGACTCAGAAGCTGAGAAGTGAAGGTTCTTGCGCTGCGTTTGCAGTGCTCGCCCGAGGCACATCCCTTGACACTCACTGCACTTGCTGTGCTAATGCCATTAGGGCGTAAAGGGCCCCTGAAGCAAATGAGAACCCCAAAGTGTTAAGAATTTTGTAATGGTTGCAAGTCGTGCAAGTGGCTCTTCGTGCGAGCACCGCTTTGCGGACGCTGACAGCGGCGACGGAAGTCTCGGCGGCCGCAGCTGAGGCGACGCCCGGGCGGGCGACACGTTCTATTCACGCCAACCGCTGCTCTCAATAGTCCCGTGAGCGTAGTGAGTGCTGTCTCCCAGATGGCAGCAGAGAACCTCCTCCTGCTAGATGGCGAGATCACCTGCCGGGTTTTTCCTATCCAGGTATCGCCTCCCTGCGAAGCAGCGCTGTTTGTTAGGGTGCTGCTCCGACACTCACTTGATATTTATCGGAGAAACTCACGGAGACTACCAATCAGAGCAGTTGACTGGAATTCTCGTCGAGGCAGTGCCTAAATTCGACATACATACGTTTCCATAACCCAATAATATATTTTCCTATCCATTTGCATTTGCTTGAGAGCGATTTTTCATGATTGCTGCTGCTTGTAATATATGATTAACTATTATTTTTAAAAAATGTTTATTGTCCTTTATTGGCAATTGTTGCCCACAAAAAACTTCCAACAAAATACATAGAAAACAAAACACATTTTTTAGAGTTGTTTAGGAAGGAACATCTAATTTAACAAATAACATGTATATTTTTAATTAAAACAATGTAGATTTGTAAAAGGAAGACTCTACGGTAAATAAAATTAAATACAAATTATGGAAGAGAGAAGATTTTTTTGTATGACGAGTTTGCATTCTAGGAAAGGGATATAAATTTAATTATTGCCACATTAAATATCAAAGTAAAAGAACAGAAAGGGAAGAGGGGAATAAAATCGTAATTATAATTTCGAAATAGCCTTTAAGAGTTAGATGCAAAGTTATTATTGAAGTTGAAAATAATTTTGAATAAACTATTAGTTTTATAAACGGCTACAATACGCATTCTACATTTTTAATCCATTTTTATTCGTTGATATGCTCAAAATATGATCATACTGAATTGAATAGAAGAATGATATTTTATTTAAAAACTTGAACGAAAAAATGTATTTTTCTCGTTTTTTTAAGTAATATCTGAATTGAAAGGCAGAAATTGCCATTTAAGACAGAATATTTCATAAACTTTTCCAGTATTACAAAAATATTGGTGCTGTTTGAGCACCACTTCTAATACAAAAACGAGATATTGGCGCTGAATACCTGGACCTTTTCTTGCTACTATTGTTTTGTCTGTCGAAAGAAATGTTCGATTAGTAATTTGAGTGAGATCATCTACATTTAGTACTGTAATTAACCATAAATATTATTGTGAAAGTTACTTTTTTAAATGAAGCTTCAAACGTTGGGAGTTTAACTTCTGAGTGTGCGCGTAGAACCACTGTCCTCGTTCAACCGTAGAGTTGGCGAGGAGAGCTTTGGAGCGCCGTTGCGCAGAGGGTAAGCGAGCGTGTGCGCTCTGCTCGCCAGGAGGCGCCCTGGTCGGGGCTCCTCTACGCAACGTTGTGCTTCCTTCTGTCTGCGCTGCCTGCTCCCGCTGACTTCTCTCTCTTTTCTCGTCGAAACAGCCCCATTAAAAGACCCACGTAGCTCCCTTCAGGAGCGGCCAACCAAGTGACGATCGCCGCCCGCAAGAAGTCCGTGAGGTAACCCGCTGCACGATAAGTCATGTCCCTATCCATATGTGAATAAAGATTTGTATTTCCGCTCTAAATAGAATCCTGGACATTGTCGTGTGTACTGAACCACATTATAACCTCAGTGAGGAGTTCAAAACCTCCGGAAGGAAGTTTTATTTTAATATAAAGTTTAATTCTCTAACAAAAAAAAACGACAACGATAAAATATTTGTATTTTACTAATATTCTTAGGTTTTATAGAATAATCAAATAATATCTTACGTTCTCGTATCAACTGGAGTGCCACTTCTGTTCCTGCCCTATGGTGTCTGTCCCTTATCCGTCGCAGTGTGTGTCGTGAGAAGGTTGTTACCCTCCGCGTGTCTCTGACCAAGGGGGATCTGGTCCTCCTCTCGGCGAAGTACAGAGTTGCCTTGCTTGAGGTAGTGAACCTTACTCAAAGACAGCACCAGGCAGATAATATTACTCATTACTAGACAGCACACAGGGCCATAGTAGAACAGTGCGGTTCCAGATTTAAAAAAAGGAACGTCTTCTACACAAACTGAAACATCAAAGTGATTAGAATAACATATATTAGAATTACTTGAAAATATAGGATTTACTTTCACTTACTTCGTAAGAAAAGAAATTATGTAATCGTACGCCGCGAAATGGGGGAATTTTTGGCAGAAAAACTCTTATTGATGGCCCTGGTAACGAAAAAGTGGATAAATTCTGTTGCTGTATATCATAAAATACTCCTCTAAGATGTGATTTAGCCAGAATCCATGTTTTGTAGGTCCATGATGCCGAACATTTGATTGACTGCAAAATGTCTGTCTTTCTGTCTCTCTCAGTCCATCTGTGGTCAGCGAATAAACCGTTCAGCCGATTTTCTCCAAAATTGATATTACCGATATCATTTCCTTGGGAGTTTCAATCGTATATTTTTATTTTTGATTGTACTTTACATGATGCGACCAACTCATTTTCAATTTGCATTCGTAGGCTTCCGAGTCAATACATTCTTGGCTATCCGGGGTGAGCCGCTGTAGTCCAATTCAGAGCTATACTGTTGGCAGTTGTAATTGGCCAAGACACGGCTCATCCCGTGTAGCGAAGAATGTACAATTTTCAATTTTTTTATTTAACTTAGTCCTCGGATAGCGTAAAAGGTGTAAGTTTCATGTTCGTTGATATCGTATTTCGAAAATAACAAAAGTGCAATTTTTGGGCATCTTCCTACAAGCACAACTACTCGAACAATATTGACGAAGATATTTTTTTCTCTAATGAAATAGGTTTTTTAAAGTAAGACTTTAAAATAAGGTCCTGTTGAACTTTTGTAAAACA
This sequence comes from Gryllus longicercus, assembly GCA_038098605.1. Classification (NCBI taxonomy): domain Eukaryota; kingdom Metazoa; phylum Arthropoda; class Insecta; order Orthoptera; family Gryllidae; genus Gryllus; species Gryllus longicercus. The sequence goes on along the minus strand of JAZDUA010000977.1, from coordinate 172,157 downwards.
CGAATTATTTTTGTGTAATTTTGTGCAAAATATATAGAACTTTTAATTTTTTAAAATATTTTTCTGAAAATCCGTTCCACATTTATTCTTAAAATTTTATTCTCATATGTAAACCTATATCAAAGCGGTAAACAGTGTGGTGCTAGTCCCTAAATGTTAGCTTTCTTTGAAAATTGCAAAAAGTTAACATTTCAACACTAGTGTATTAAAGTTAAAGATTTCATTTTTTCCTCGTATTTAACAAAGGGGGTTAAAAAATACTGCGCTTTTCTCTTTTTCGGTGAACTCCCCATATTTTAGAAAGTTGCAAAAAGTGACCTTTCGAAACTACAAGCCCGAATTCAGAGCTCATTGCGTTTGAAAAGCGTAGAGCTTCACGGCGAATTAACTTGGAGGGCATGAGTTCAATTCTCGGTGCGGAAAAGTGTTCGCTTTTCAACAAACACTTTTGGAGGATTTTGTAGGAGTATAATATATCGGAGCAGTTAGAAATAATGAGGGAAAGAATATGAGGTTGTAGCATTACTAATTAAAGTAATGGAGCTTGGAATTTAGTAATGGCTTTAATGGATACTTGAAAATGCAGTACTTTTCAAGGGCTTTAGAAAAACTGCTGCAATTCTTAAGAACAAAGCATGCGAGGATTAACTTGGAGTTCTCTCTTCCTATTTCACCCAGGGTTCGCAATGGGTCGTTTTGTTATTTGTGCATTAACATAAAACGTTAATTTTGTGTTTCGATCGCCTGGAGTCTATATATTGTCAGATACTGTTAGATTCTGTCTGAGTCTCTTAACCAAGTGATTGCCCTTACGATGATCGTCGTCCACTTACCAGAAGTGTGAACAAGTGGTTCGATGCAGCACGTTCTTGCCTCCATGAGCGCTGGGGTGTGCCAAGACGGCGTCTCTCCCTTTGTCGGTTGACTAAAGAAGGAGCACATTATTGTGAGCACTGCGGGCAGCCCCCAAGCAAAAGCTGAAATCGCCAGGAATTTCTTTCCGCTTCCTTTATCCAAGTGGCATGTGCAACCTACAGAAGGAAGAGAAGTATTAGTTATTTACGAGAAGTTAATTCTGTTAGAGACGTGGTATATCAAGACATAGAATTCCCTTTCCTTTCCACAAATGCATTTGTGATTGGAAAGGAAAATGAAATAGCCAGCAGTAAAGGCAACTCCCTTGCCAATGATGAGAGACCGAAGCATTCTTTCTGCTTTTTTTATTCAAGCGCGTACTGTGCAATGCATACAAGAAACAAAAATTGAACTCGTGGCGGTATAACTGCACATGCGTTTTTGCATTAGTAATTATTAATTGGTAGGAAATGGTGTGGATGTTACGATATTTCGTCATAATAATAGATTTCAACCGTAGTTTTGTTGTATGTTCTTATTTTTGCAGAAAGCCTTTTTTGTCGCATTGCGGCTATCTTCAGTGCTACAAAAACTAATTTCCAAATTACAAATAAAAGATAACCTATAACAGGATATTATTATGAATAAAATTAGAATTTAAGCAAATCTGAATAAGCTGAATTTGTCCAAATCCTTTCTTTGTTTTCTCCATTTTTTATATTTTGTCGCTACTGCTTAGGCACTATTCTAACGAGTTCTAATTAGATTAGATTAGATTTATTAATAATTCTGCAATTAAGTTTAAAAACTTGGTGCCGTAATATACTAACCTAACATTACAGAACTTAACAGCTTTACAAAATACACAAACTTTACAAATTAACGTGAACATTTCACTGTCCAATCTTTCATAGCTCTCCATTTCACACACTTCACCGCACTGCGAAACACCGAGCTGTAATGTCTTTCTTACACACTCGTTTCGCTCTGTTTCACAACGCCACTGCACTTCACGCCACTACACTGCACATAGTTAATAATAATAATAATAATAATAATAATAATAATACTTAATTACATAGACGACATAGTTACTTACACCGAATAATATTAAATATATTTATAACACACATATCATCATTCAGGAAACTAATTTATTTTTAAATTTGCTCAGGCTTCGAGGAAAGGGATCGAAGATTCTGACAGGCAAACCGTTCCAGTCTCTAATACTTCGATTCGCGAATGAATATTTCCCAACGCCCGTTTTCTAAATTCTTATCTGAATATTGTGCACGTGATCCGCGAGGACTTTTTTCTACTTTTATCAACACGATAGGTCGACTTTTTGGTTAGTAGGGCTTGGTAGTTTGAGAGTTTTTCTCCCGAAAATTTGCCCTTTTCCGCCGTACAATGGCATAAATTTCCCTCAAGAAGTACCTTTGTAGGGGACAAGAAAGTAAATATGGAAAGAAAATCAGAAGGGAAATACATTTTGTAGCCTGTAGCTTACTGTCGCCTTCCCTCCCATGGCCGCTGGGTGGAGGCCTGTGTTTATGCCTAAGCGCGTGTCCGAGACCACATCCTTAGGCTCGTGGCCAAGTGCACGCAGGACGTGCGTGTTATCTGGCGGAAGCGACGGAGACTAGCTCTTTAATGAAAACGAACAAATATTGTACTAACGCGTGGACAAAACACTCATAACTGCACTCATGGTAAATAAGAAAACCCTCCCCTACCGTCGCTCATTTTCTTAAACATACCATACATGCAATGATACCCCTCTTTATACACTCGTTTCGTTAATTACTATTTTATTACAACAATATATTGTCAATTGCAGTTAATTAGTAATTGACAGTCATACAAATTTCTGAACAATAACTATTGTAATGTATTTTAACAATATAGGTATAAACATTTTCACATATAAAGTGATATCTGAAAATATGTGTAACAGAGAAATGGTATATAGTTTAAAAACGATTGATTTTTTTAAACAAATCCTCATACCATGAACCCCTAGTTGGCGAATGTGTATATCCTGCAAAGGAAAACGGCCATTCAACTGGCGTGGATGAACATGTGGATGTATTTATAATACGTATTTTATACACAAATATTTAAATACTGCCCAACCCTGCTGATTACAACACTTACATTTGATGCAAAACCTACATATTTTCAAGCAAATGTCAACACATTGAAAATTAGAACTGCTTTTCATACAGGTAAATCATGTTTTAATAATAAGACGTAATTCACAAAAATGAACTTCGAGTCATTGCTGTCGAGTCATTGTAGCATTGCAATATGATATTCAAATAGGTTTTAATAATTCCTAAGAGTTTGTGTAAATGTACCCTGCAGAGCCAGAGAACTGGAATAATTGTCGAATATCGTGAAGGCGCCCCGCGAGTTCGCACAAGTGCCGCAACACGGCGCTGCAGGCGGTCCATGAACTCGTAAGAGCACGAGAGGGTGCACATTGCAAGGCATCCCAGATATGCTCAATAACGTTCACGTCTGGGGAGTTTGGTGGCCAGTGGACGTGTTTAAATTCAGAAGAGTGCTCCTGGAGCCACTCAGTAGCAATTCTGGACGTGTGGGCTGTCGCATTGTCCTGAATCCGTGAATGATGTGAATCTCCTTCATGAATAAGTGTATTTATAAAACTTTAACCTAGCTGATGGATTATATCATGAATAAAATTAAATCATAAAAATCATAATTAAAATTAAAAGTAAATTCAATCGGGATAGTAAAGAAGAGAGATTTCATGACTTCAATGAATTTTATACTGCCTATGTATAACATTTTAGATAGATTCCATTCTCCCTCCTTTTTAGGTAGATGTAAAATGTTCTGTAGAAGAAGTGCAGAAATTTTGTCTGTTAATGAATAATTAGATTAAAATAAATCTGGCTGCCTACTTCTCAATTAATATTTGTTGCGAAAATGGCCGAACTTCATTTATTCCAGTTGTCTGTAAAATTTGTTATGCAATAGTGGCCTAACACACACAGAAAATTGCATTTTCCATCTTTCATTATTGGAACTATTATGAATAGTAAGGTACAACAACAAAGTAATTATTCATTAAAAGTTCTGCATTTGCAGCATCATAAAACACTTGCAAATTAATTTTAATATTGCTAGTAACTTCATTAGCCATTTACTCCAAACCCAGAATCTGAAAATTGGCCACTTCTGTGCCAATATCCTCATGAACAATAATTGCCTATCGATTCAAAACAGGATGTATACAAACTCCAGCCTTACACACATATTATGCTAAATAGCCTTATATTTTACAAATTCATCAACGCTGTAAAAGCCATGGCAAGATAAGAATGAATAAAGACATCTTTCAAATGCACCTGGCTCAGGAAAATCTTTGAGGTGCTTAGGTAGAAGATTGTACAAACAAAGTCCAGTATGGAAGTTATTTTGACATAAGTGATTTTTAACAGGTGTTACAATCAGATCTTCTTTATTCTTTGTATTATGACAATGAACTAGAGATTTCTTTGAATACAGATGTGACTTGTATTTTACAACCATTAAGATTTCATAAATATGCCTATGTGGTAATGATAGTGTGTGTTATGTTTTCAAAAGTTGTCCAAAACTTTTGCTTCTACTCACTCACATCTTTATTCTAATTGCTCTTTTTTGAAGTTCAAAAATTTGTTGGACATGAGATGAGGTACCCGAGAACATTATGCCATGAAATTGATGGAGTGAAAGAGAGCAAAGTACAATATACACGCTGATTCAATTCGCAATGCTCTTCTGGTGTAACATAAAGCAAAAGCGACTTTATTCAACAAAAGGTTGAACTTCTTGAAAAAAAGGGGTTTCCATTTCAATGTGTGCGATCGGCTCAAGACGTGCTCCCACTCAGCCCCAGCGGTAAGGAAAAGAAATGTTTATTGTTTCGCTTTCATTTCCCATTTCCACGCAAAAGCCCCTTACTGCTAGGGGCAATTGGAGCCAGCGACAACACAAAAGCCTCCCAGAGGGCAGTTCCAACGCCATCTACACCACTGTAAGAGTGGATGGCTTTGGCTCATAAATACCCGGGGATGAACCTCAATGAACGATAAGTCCGAAAAATTCGGAATACCTGATTCTCGGTGCTTGAGACTCTGCCCGTGCCGCCGTTATCTCGAACCTACGACGCAAAGTTGATGACACCGCCGAGTTGAAGAGTTAAACAATGAGTTCACTCTGGGAGAAAAGTAGGTTTATCATGGGCTGGATGATATACAAGTAGCACAAATGTTCTGTACCTCTGATACAAATGCAACTAGCAGTGCATCAACAGCATATATTTTCTTCGATTATTTCTAACTCTTGAAATTTTCTCTGCAATTTCAAAAATTCAGAGTTCAACGTAAATATGACTTTGTTATTCTTGTAACCACTCCTCGTGAATAATGGAGATAAACTTTGGAGAGCATTTTAAGAAAACGCTTTTCAGTAATTTTGCATATAGTTCAAGCACAAATTACAAAAAAATCTGCTTGTGTTTTTTAAAAAATTGTACACTACATTTATTAAAGAGTTGACTTTTAGAATATATTTTGTTGAAAGAAAAATTCAATTCAATTTTGTAATTTTCATATATTAAAATTTTGCAGATTTGGAAAATATAGAGCTCGTCGGCAATGAAAATAGAATCAACTTTTCTGAGGGCTTTTGATATACATGTCCAGAGAATTTAAAAAACATTAAAAAACAATTACAAAATTAAATATTTCCTAGATTTCTAGCAAAATTAAGCGAAAACTACTCACATTCAAAAAATTGTACATGATTGTATTTTAAGATGTCTTTAATGAACGGATATCATTCTGAAATAATCTCTCTATGTTCAGTATTGTAGTTGTAGGATGAAACTGAACTTTTGCAAATTTGTATTTTTAATAGTGATTGATTAAAATTAAGACATTTTCATTCACATTATTTTAAGATCTAGTTGAAATAATTTCATTTAGCAAAAAATCTTTATCCTAAAAATTGTAACTGAGAGGTGGCTCAGGGCTGCAATGCCTCTGACCGTGAGGTCCTAGATTCCAGTCCCGGGGGTGGTGACTGAAAATTGAAACAGTCATCGTCATGCACCACATTAGCTTTGCGTTTTTTAAATACTAATTTTCGTTTTCGTCTATGACTTTCCTCTTTGCTAATTTCCTGCTCTAAAAGGCGTTTTGTGAAATTGTAACTGAGAGGTGGCTCAGGGCTGCAATGCCTCTGACCGTGAGGTCCTAGATTCCAGTCCCGGGGGTGGTGACTGAAAATTGAAACAGTCATCGTCATGCACCACATTAGCTTTGCGTTTTTTAAATACTAATTTTCGTTTTCGTCTATGACTTTCCTCTTTGCTAATTTCCTGCTCTAAAAGGCGTTTTGTAGCGTCACTTGCGGATCCAGTGACGCAACTTCCTGTTTGCGCAGAATGAAATGAGGAGAATCGTGGCTTATCCTCCTCGAGATCCGTCAACAACGGACGACTCTAAGTGGGCTTTTGAAATAGATAGGGAGTTGCGCCAGATAGATTCGCCTGCGTCTAGTATTAATAATATTTTATTTTAAAAAATGCAACTGGCTGACACAACAACGGGCTCTGAGAACGGCTGAAGTTAGAAAAGTGAATTTTGAAGTACAGGTTTCCCTTAACATTTTTATAGCCTCTTATTGTATTTATTATCAAAAATAGTTAAAAATTGTGTAATGTACTGTGGAGAGAAGTGCATTACGAGTATGTGCATGGTTTCTTGAGCTCTTGGAAGTCTACTTCAGCTATCAACTTTCAACGTTATATATATATATATATATATATATATATATATATATATATATATATAATTATTAAGTTGAATACATGTACAACGAGCGTTTTGGGTAGTAATTAATATGACTGTTCCACTCGTGAAATTAAAACTAACTGTTTAACTATACATACAAAATGCCCCAATGAGGGCGGTGTTACTAAAAATATTTATCGCTTTTTCTATTCAATTTTTCTTATCGTTTTTCCTAGTGGACAATCATGAAGTGAGACTCGCCTATCTCAGGAGGCGATGTACATCGATAGCTCTGTCGATGCCCAATAAACCGCAGTTAGAAATAATGGGGGAAAGTATATGAGGTTGTAGCATCACTAATTAAAGTAATGGAGCTTGGAATTTAGTAATGGCTTTAATGGATACTTGAAAATGCAGCACTTTTCAAGGGCTTTAGAATAACTGCTGCAATTCTTAAGAACAAATCACGCAAAGATTAACTTGGAGTTCACTCTTCCTATTTCACCCAGGTTTCGCAATGGGTCGTTTTGTTATTTGTGCATTAACATAAAACGTTAATTTTGTGTTTTGATCACCTGGAGTCTATATATTGTCAGATACTGTTAGATTCTGTCTGAGTCTCTTAACCAAGTGATTGCCCTTACGATGATCGTCGTCCACTTACCAGAAGTGTGAACAAGTGGTTCGATGCAGCACGTTCTTGTCTCCATGAGCGAAGGGGTGTGCCAAGACGGCGTCTCTCCCTTTGTCCCTTTGGTTGACTAAAGAAGAAGGAGCACGTGATTGTGAGCACTGCGGGCAGCCCCCAAGCAAAAGCTGAAATCGCCAGAAATTTCTTTCCGCTTCCTTTATCCAAGCGTGGCATGTGCAACCTACAGAAGGAAGAGAAGTATTAGTTATTTACGAGAAGTTAATTCTGTTAGAGACGTGGTATATCAAGACATAGAATTCCCTTTCCTTTCCACAAATGCATTTGTGATTGGAAAGGAAAATGAAATAGCCAGCAGTAAAGGCAACTCCCTTGCCAATGATGAGAGACCGAAGCATTTTTCTGCTTTTTTTATTCTAGCGCGTACTGTGCAATGCATACAAGAAACAAAAATTGAACTCGTGGTGGTATAACTGCACATGCGTTTTTGCATTAGTGATTATTAATTGGTAGGAAATGGTGTGGATGTTACGATATTTCGTCATTATAATAGATTTCAGCCGTAGTTTTGTTGTATGTTCTTATTTTTGCAAAAAGCCTTTTCCGTCGCATTGCGGTTATCTTCAGTTTCTACAAAAACTAATTTCCAAATTACAAATAAAAGATAACCTATAACAGAATATTATTATGAATGAAATTAGAATTTAAGCAAATCTGAATAAGCTGAATTTGTCCAAATCCTTTCTTTGTTTTCTCCATTTTTTAAATTTTGTCGCTACAGCTTAGGCACTATTGTAACGAGTTCTAATTAGATTAGATTAGATTTATTAATAATTCTGCAATTAAGTTTGAAAACTTGGTGCCATAATATACTAACTTAACATAACAGAACTTAACTACTTTACAAAATATACAAACTTTACAAATTAACGTGAACATTTCACTGTCCAATCTTTCATAGCTCTCCATTTCACACACTTCACCGCACTGCGAAACACCGAGCTGTAATGTCTTTATTACACACTCGTTTCGCTCTGTTTCACAACGCCACTGCACTTCACGCCACTACACTACACATAGTTAATAATAATAATAATAATAATAATAATAATAATAATAATAATATTAATAATAATACTTAATTACATAGACGACATAGTTACTTACACTGAATAATATTAAATATATTTATAATACACATATCATCATTCAGGAAACTAATTTATTTTTAAATTTGCTCAGGCTTTGAAGAAAGGGATCGAAACCGTTCCAGTCTCTAATAGTTCGATTCGCGAATGAATATTTCCCAACGTCCGTTTTCTAAATTCTTATCTGAATATTGTGCACGTGATCCGCGAGGACTTTTTTCTACTTTTATCAACACGATAGGTCGACTTTTTGGTTAGTAGGGCTTGGTAGTTTGAGAGTTTTTCTCCCGAAAATTTGCCGTTTTCCGCCGTACAATGACATAACTTTCCCTCACGAAGTACCTTCGTAGGGGACAAGAAAGTAAATATGAAAAGAAAATCAGAAGGGAAATACATTTTGTAGCCTGTAGCTTACTGTCGACTTCCCTCCCATGGCCACTAGGCTGAGGTCTGTGTTTATGCTTAAGCGCGTTTCCTACACCACATCCTTAGGCTCGTGGCCAAATGCACGCAGGACGTGCGTGTTATCTGGCGGAAGCGACGGAGACTAGCTCTTTAATGGAAACGAACAAATATTGTACTAACGCGTGGATAAAACACTCATAACTGCAGTCATGGTAAATAAGAAAACCCTCCCCTATCGTCGCTCATTTTCTTAAAAATACCATACATGCAATGATACCCCTCTTTATACACTCGTTTGGTTAATTACTATTTCATTACAACAATATATTGTCAATTGCAGTAAATTAGTAATTGACAGTCATACAAATTTCTGAACAATAACTATTGTAATGTATTTTAACAATATAGGTATAAACATTTTCACATATATAGTGATATCTGAAAATATGTGTAACAGAGACATGGTATATCGTTTAAAAACGATTGATTTTTTAAACAAATCCTCATACCATGAACCCCTAGTTGGCGAATGTGTAAATCCTGCAAAGGAAAACGGTCATTCAACTGGCGTGGATGAACATGTGGGTGTATTTAAAATACGTATTTTATATACAAATATTTAAATACTGCCCAACCCTGCTCATTACAAATCTTACATTTGATGCAAAACCTACATATTTTCAAGCAAATGGTAAATAATTGGCAAAAATGGCAAATGGTAACACATTGAAAATTAGAACTGCTTTTCATACAGGTAAATCATGTTCCAATAATAAGACGTAATTCACAAAAATGAACTTCGAGTCATTGCTGTCGAGTCATTGTAGCATTGCAATATGATATTCCCTGAAAGCTAGCAGTATTTCAAATAGGTTTTAATAATTCCTAAGAGTTCGCGTAAATGTACCCTGCAGAGCCAGAGAACTGGAATAATTGTCGAATATCGTGAAGGCGCCCCGCGAGTTCGCACAAGTGCCGCAACACGGCGCTGCAGGGCGGTCCATAAACTCATGAGTACGAGAGGGTGCACATTGCAAGGCATCCCAGATATGCTCAATAACGTTCACGTCTGGGGAGTTTGGTGGCCAGTGGACGTGTTTAAATTCAGAAGAGTGCTCCTGGAGCCACTCTGTAGCAATTCTGGACGTGTGGGCTGTCGCATTGTCCTGAATCCGGGAATGATGTGAATCCCCTTCATGAATAAGTGCAGGTGCTTACGTACACTCTTCGAAACCTTAAGTTTTGCGGTGAAACTGTCTTGGCCCGAGAGGTTGATGGCGCTGGACATCCCTGCTTGCTGACAGCGCTATCGTACGGTTATTTTCCGAACTACGTTCTGTACATCGTAGTATGAAGCTTAAATTTATTTTATTGGAGAGCGTACAGAATATATTAATGTCCATTGAGAGCTAAATACGTGTAGTAAAGAAGAAAAACACTTTCGTGATTTCTGCCCATGAAACTGAATTGACAATAATTCCTATAAACGTAATGTTGCTTTCAAGTTGAATGTAAAATGTTTATTCAGAATTCAAATATTCCCCTTCTTTGCGAAAGCGATCGCTTTATGCAGACAATTGTCAACAGAAATTTAGTGTTGTAATTTAGTGGGCTCTAAGGCACTGTAGAATGGATACGTACACCGGGAATCGAACCCGCTGCTTCAGGAGTTCTAGAACAACACTTCGATACTGAGCCAATCTTTCGCTCTTCCAACACTACTCTTTTAACAAAACATTGTATATTAACGGGACTTGAAGCAACATTACGTTTATAAAAGTTAATGTCTATTCAGTTTCATGGGCAGGAGTCACGGAAGTTTTTTCATCTGTTCTATTACTATTTAGCATGTCAATGGACATTAAAGTATTGCATACGCTCTCTAATAAAATAAATCTATTCTTCATAGTTCGATTTACAGAACGTAGTTTCGAAAATAAACGTACGATAGCGCTGTAGAAAAGCAGGGGTATCCAACGCCATCAACCTCTCAGGCCAAAGCATTTTCAACGCAAAACTTAATGTTTAACAAAATACTTACTGGTGTACAACCTTTTTGCATGGGGTTTGAATGTAATCAATTCAGAGTTTTAGAACCAGAGTGTATTTGAGAGACCCATCACTGGCTGAGAATTCTTTTGGAGAATGGGACTAGAGAACATTGGAAATTTCTGGGTGATTTTGTGCGGTTACGTAGCGTTTTATTGCCTAGTTGGAAGAGGAGAGATTATGGATTTGAGAGAATTTTGTGAGAAGCTTCTTGTGATTTGAGATTTTCTTCATTTTTTAAGTTTATTGGCTTATTGGTGTACAACCTTTTTGCAAAGGGTTTGAGTGTAATGTCTTCCTGAGGCTAGTTTTCACTGTTCTCGCTTATAAGCCCTGCAAATGTCTTGGGTATTTCTTCGGGAAGTTGGCGGGTAAAATGAGCAACCGATTTTAAATAGTGATGATTATAGTAATAAGCTTCGTTTCTTTAAGACTTCTTCGTTTTTCGTCCTCGTTTACAAATATCACTGCTATTGAATTTACTTCAACGATGAGACAGAATATGAAATTTAGGAAAAATATAATAAATATTATACGAGTGGACAAATGAAGGTTAAAAAGTTATTACTGTCTGTTTTGTGATACAAAATGCCCTTCAGCATGGGAACGCTGCGTACCTTGTTTTGTTCACAAACGCATCAGCTAGAAGCACAAGGCATGCGATGCGGTCTACAAAACAAATGGTTGACGCCCTCGCCATCCACACACGATAGAGCTGCTGTGCCATTGGCATTCCAGAAGCAAAACAAAGCGATGCAAGTCTAGGCCGCGATAAGAACTGCAGCTGACAGAACGACAGCGCCTCGCCTGCAGAACGACGGCGTCAAAAAGCGACGCGTCGTGACACGCCCTTGTGCGCATGGCATGCAACACCACCAACCTTCTCGCAACGGCTGCGGAACATTCAGGGCTAGAATTTTTTTTGAGTTTCATTTTTTACTTTCGATGAATTTGGCCACGGATTTTTTGACTGACAGTAGATAAAAAATCTATTTGAAATAAGCCAGAATCAAGAAATTTTAAACAAACAAGTTTTTATTCTTTGTCAGGTAGTGAAAGGTTGTTCTGCTCAGTTTCGAGAAGACGGAATTTCTCCCCTCTTTAGACTACCATGAATATACGAACATTAGAGGAAATTGGGGATTTTAAAGATTGGAAAAACAAGTCAATGACGTTAATACATAAACAATACAAATATAATGAAACACTAGCACTCGATATAAAAATCACATATAAAGACTCTCCCTTTAGAAAAACAAAAAAATTATTATACATTAAACTAATATACCACAGCCAGTGCAAAATCATGTCAAGCATGCCAGTCACATTATAGAATTCAAATGAACACAATGGAATTAACAAAACTTTTTGCCTGAAGTTATCTTCACTAGTTGCGATTAGGGAAGCCACCTCTCCGGGTTTGACCCGGAGTCTCCGGGTTCCGGGGTAATTTGGAAAATCACAGGGTAATACGAGCAATTAAGTTCCTCGTGAAAAATTATACGGAATATGATACGGATGTGATGCGCATGGTAGCGGTATTTTTGTCTTTGGCTCTAAGTATGCATATCAACGTGTCCAGCGCCAACAGCTGACGCCTGGATTGCGTTTCTGTTGACGGACGGCGACGCCGCATGCAAGCGGACGAGCGGCCGGGGCAGTGGGCCGCGGGCTGCTATCAGCGCTGCGGTGGCCGCCGGCCGCACCTCGGGAAGCGCCGCTCCCTCCCCCCACCGCAAGCTGCTCCTCGCTCTCGCAACATTCGCCCCCCCCCCCACGGCCCCATGCCCCCCCCCATGACCCCCCACGGCCCCATGGCCCCCCACGGCCCCACGGCCCCGCGTTCGCCACGGCCGTTCACGGCCCCCCACGACCCCACGACCTCACGGCTCCCTGGCCCCCACGGCCCCACAGCCCTACGCCCCCCCGGCCCCCCACGGCCCCCCAAGACCCCACTGATTTAACTGATAAATATGAATATTGACAAGCATTTACAGGGTTCTTTATATGAATTATTTGATCATTAAAAAATGCATTAAGGTATGGGATCAACAGAGGAAAGTTCAACAGACTCCAATATCCCAAACACTACATTTAGAAGAAAAGAACAAGTTATTGCAAGATTAAGAATTGACCATTCTTCCCTCAGCATATCTAATAAAAATACTCGACCCAGCCACCTGTCTAAATTGTGGAGGAATGTTATCAACGTCTCGTATTATCCTTGAATGTTTACGCCTGCAAAATCTACGAAACTCTCTTCGTATCGATAACGAAATTTATGAGATATTGAATTCAATTGAAGGTTCCAAGTCAATTTAAAATTATCTTATAATTGCTGTATGATCTGAATTATTATACAATTTATAGTATTTAATATTTCTGGTCATTCTAATTTATAAAATGTATCTCTGGTGTAAATCAATAGCAGCCCTTAGATGATTTTAAGCGACCTAAAAAAATAGATAAAAACACTGATTATGTAATCACTATTTCTTATTCTCCCTTTTTTTATTTTGCGTGTTGCGTCGCCCTTCAGCATTCGGTATCACTTCATCTACAAGTGCAGCTCCCAACAGGAAACAGATGAAAGTCTCGCTGTCGGCTGATCTCATTATTCTTCCCTTCACGACCTTTGCATTTCCTGGCCCTCGCCATAACCAGCGTGTTCAGTTCTTTTCCTCTTACTTCGTCATATTACATACATGGTATCGTCATGGAATGTAGAGTGTCATTAGACTTCTAATTTTATTGTCATTCTTCTTTTCTTTAACGCATTGAATGCAGATGTTGCTTTATTCTTAATACTGATTTATTATTACTCTTTAATTCCATCGTATGATTTTTAATGTTCACGCATTTACTTCTCTTGTATTCTTTCCATTTGTCTTTCGCCGCGCACCTTATTCGTGAATACATCTCATGTCCACGATGTTTTAAAAATGACTAGCCGCCCGTCAACGAAAACTCCCCACTTCGCAAATAATTGTCTTAAAAGAGAAAATAACTTCATGACTACTCCCTGAACTGTGTATTACAGCGTGCGACAGAAACCAATGTGATATTTCTAAATGATGAAATGAAATTGCACAGAAAATCAAACAGGCCCTGGAATCTTAGAGTAAAAAGATAATTTCTGCATTTTTTCCCTTCCTTTAAATTTTACTTACATATCGGGTTACAGTACTTTTCTTAACATATATGCTATGGAGTGGGAGTTCTCAAAGAGCTAAATGTACAAAAAGTCGTAGAAGGTTTAAAAAGACCTCATTTTGCATCACTGTTTAACATTCATAATTCGGACCCCCACTCACGACCCTTCATTTGCGCACCTGCTCACCACTTGTTACCCACCGGTTTCCCACCTGTCCCCACCTGTCCCAACTTGTTCCCCAACACTACAGTTTCCGCCCCGAACTCGCTTGCCTCCACAAAACTTGTGTCCAGCCAAAAAGAACTGGATTTTAAAGCCTAGGGCCGATCGTTTGCGAACCGTACTCGAGTATAATGTGTGTTTGCAGTGATTCGTTTTGTATGCGTCGATCGGCGAACTTAACATTTTTGGGGGATGGGGTCTTAAATCTGTTGGATGCAGGGCTGAAAGTAATGATGTGGCATCGATAACAAAATATTGATATTACCGAAGAACTATGTTCAAAAATAAAACATGGATGTTAATAATACATCGTCTAAAAACCATCAATTTTAAACATTCTTGTGTAAAAGCTGGTTTAGTAACCTCCAATAATGAATTCTGCGCAACAAAATTGAATTTGGCAGTGGCCGTGTTTATTAATAATTAATATTTTACTGAAAAAGTTGAAAAGTAATAGAAACAAAGGACAAAGCCTGAGCACCCAGGGTCATCTCAAAGGGTAAAATCTTCAGTTCGCCGAACAAAGGTACGGGAAGAAGGGGCAGGCCCACGGCTTATGCTTTGGACGCCTCAGCGTACGCAAAACACGAAGAAAGGAAACACCAAGACACCGATGCGTCTTCGAGGGCGAGAGAAAGGAAGCAGGAGGAGCGTTCGTTTGAGGCGATCTCATAAACCGACGGCGTTATCAATTGGTGTTGCCACAGCCCCGCGCCGCCCGGCAGCGAGAGCGGAGTGCTGTGCTTTCCCAGACCACAAGCGACGCCCTCGGCCTCAGTCTGCATAGGCGCCTCTGCTCCTGGAAATACGCGCAACTTTCCTCTCACGACATACGCTCTGCGACGAAATGGGAAAATTACAAAACGCACTTGCTAAAGAAATTGTATTATTACAGGCATTCTAATCATTTAGTGATTTCTTAGAAACGACGTCCGAGGTAATATTTTATTCTCTCTTCTTCTTCTTGTCCTTCTTCTTCTTGTCCTTCTTCTTCTTGTCCTTCTTCTTCTTGTCCTTCTTCATCTTCTTCTTGTCCTTCTTCTTCTTCTTGTCCTTCTTCTTCTTGTTCTTCTTCTTCTTCTTGTCCTTCTTCTTCTTCTTGTCCTTCTTCTTCTTCTTGTCCTTCTTCTTCTTCTTGTCCTTCTTCTTCTTCTTGTCCTTCTTCTTCTTCTTGTCCTTCTCCTCCTCCTCATTCTCCTTGTCCTCCTCGTCCTCATTATTCTTCTCCTCTCCTTCTATTTATTTTTGTACTAATAATTTGGTTTCCGTGAGTTGCTCAACTCTTCGCACAATACACCGCTAAACACATTACAAAAAATGATTGACGCATCAGAACATTTCAACAGGATACTTCCACACTAATACTTCAGTCAGAGTATAGAGTAGTCATTCCCAAAAACAGTTACAGCTGGGTAAAAGTTGCTTATGTTTCATAGAAATAATTACTCAGTGCCTACTTCAAATTTGAAAACGTTTTTATGTAAGTTAAATAATTTTGACTGATGACGAGGAAACGAGTTTCGACAAACGAAGTTTTTGTCTGAACGAGATTTCATAAAATGCTGTACTCTCTCCCCAAACCTTATAGAAAATTTTTACTGCACTGTTTCCATATTTTGCAAACATTTCAAAAATAGTGAGAAAATTATCTAAACTGAAATCAAAGTTCCCGAAAGCCCATAAAATTTCGTACCAACTGAATTTTGATTCATTCCAAAAGCGCAATTTGGTTCAGAATATTTGAAGGTCAAAAAACTGGACGTTTGCCAGGAGTATGCAGCAATGCATTTGTTTACTTCTACCCGAGCCAACAGTGATCATAACGAACATGGCAAGTGGCAGGGGGGGGGGGGGCAGGTGAAGATTATGGATTTTTCCTGAGTTCTTGGGTGTCTAGCGAAATCACAGACGCCTCTGACGTGGCCAGACACGTCAAAGGTTTCTTTCGGTTTCTGCGCGCGTTGAAATGTACTAAAGCAGTTGTTTCTGGACTTCTCCCGAGTTTCTGAGCAGGGCCAGGGCTTTCCTAAACCGCCATGTTCCAAATACAGAAATAACATTCTCACCAGAGGGGCTGAGGAGACAAAGTAGGAAGGGCGATGGTGGCAGTTGGGTCCGCCTGCAGATAGAAGGAAAGCGTTGCAACGGGGAGTCAGTACCAGAAACTGTTTTGTCTTTTAAGGTCGCATCAACTACTAGGTCATTAGCGATCACTACTACGTGTAACGGTATAGTAACACGATATGATGACGAACGAGGGTGAAAGGACGAACACAATACAACCATGCCCGAGACGGGACTCGATCGTTCCGTCAGAGATCGCTGCGGCACCACTGCGTCAGCGATCTCGGCCATCGGGACCGGCTGGTAAGAGAATTGCTTAACCACGGCCTGGCGTTAAGCCACTCGAGACCCTGCGTGTTCCTGGATGGGTGACCTTAGCAGTCGTCTCGCCCGGAGACGCGAACGCATCAATTGAATTGAATTTGCCTTATTTTACGTGGCGAGACTCGGGCCCGCTCTTCCGTCTGACCACGCAAATTTCGCTACGCTCCTTTCACCAACTAGCGGAGAAAGGAGGCATTTCTTGGGGGAGAAACAGGCGATTTGAATTTAGCTCAGCGGCGTCATTTAGGCTTGAGGATCTTTTACATGCAAGTAAATCTACTAACATGGGACAGCCGGCTTTACTTCCCCTCCGAAGGAAGGATTTTTTCGCCCTTAAAAATCCACGGTTTCGATCGGGTTTGAACCCGCCAACTTGGGTACAACAGTCCAGTACGCTAACCGTTACAGCATCGCCACCATCAATCATCGAATGATGGTGGTGAGTGCGAGTGTTTTGTTTTGCGCGCGCAGGGGCGGCTGCGCGGATGTCGGCCAAGGACCGGCGCCTGCTGCAGATGATCCTGGTGATCTTCGGCGCCTTCCTGGTGTGCTACCTGCCCATCACCGTGGCCAAGACCTTCTTCCGGAACAAGGACTGGCACGCGCTCAACATCGCCGCCTACGTGCTCGTCTACCTCGCCTCCTGCGTCAACCCCATCATCTACGTCGTCATGTCCTCCGAGTACAGACAGGTGAGGGCTACCCGGTTTTTTATAAATATTCGAGTTACGATTTATAAGTATTGAAATTATATAAATTCGAGTTATCGGCGTTTGATTTATGAATTTTTTGAATTACAATTATTCCAGTTATCGAGGTTTGTTAAATAAATATTTGATTAATATTCGTCTTACCGGGTTTTGTTGTATATATTGGAATTGTAAATATTCGAACTTTTGGGGTTCGTTTTATAAGTATGTCAAAAATATTCGAGTTACCGGGGTTTGATTTATAAATATTTGAATTATAAATATTCTAGTTATTGGTGTTAGATTTATGAATATTTAAATTATAATCATTAGATTTATCGGGGTTCGATTTATGAATTTTGAATTATAAATATTCGAGTTATCGATGTTCATTTATACTGATTTGAATTATAAATATTAGAATTATTGGGGTTTGATTTACCAATATTTTATTAGAAATATTCGAGTTATCTGGGTTCGATTGCAAATGTACGAGCTACCAAAAGGTCGCTGGTTCTTCTGCCTAGGCCTACACCGAGCTGCTGTGCTGTCGGCGCGGGTCCGGCGCTGGCGGCAGCGGCTGCGGCGGCCAAGACGGGGCGGCGGCGGCGGCGGCGGCGGCGGGGGCGGTGGGGGCGGCGGCGGCGGCGGCGGCGGCGGCGGCGGCGGCGGCGGCGGCGGCGGCGGCTGCGCGAACCCGCTCGCCGAGAGCCTGACGCCACGCCCCCGCCCCCGACCTCTCCACCGGCCCCGCCAGAGCGCTCTAGGGGCGGCCGCCACTAACTACCTGGCCAGACGCGCTGCGCTCTGGCGCCGGGAAGGAGAACTCTGTGGTGCCCGTGGACCGTCGGGGATGGGGGATGATCGCGTGAGAGACGTAGTGACTGAAGAAAGACCTTTCGTGTGTTGTGTCGGTGTAAATAATATATGTATATTTGCGTTTCTTTTTTTTTTTACATCTTCGGTCCCGTGAAGTGTCGTACTGTCGTAGCATGTGTTGATCGTGTTGGAATATTGTCGTGTTTCGTATGTTAATTTTTTGTTACCGCTTTTATTATTAAAACGTAGTTGCTGGCATTTATTGTACCACAATAAAGTGTTCACGAATTTTGCTGTTTCACTTTTACTGCTGCTGCCACCTTCTTTAACAGTTGTGTACCAATGGAGGGTGACTGAGAGGACCTAGGATCGACCCCCGACGCTGCGCAGAGGTCTAAAAGGCGACCCTCCCTCCCCCAACATTTTATAATCGACTTTTTGTATTAGTGAATTTGATCCTCAATGTTAGTAGAATAAAATTTGATAGTTGGTTTATTTTTGCTGCTCGCGTTTGCCATCTTGGGAGTGTCAGTTTCTTACCTTATCTTCAAGGAAGCGCTACGCGAGTTTGTCGCTTTTGACAGATACCCGAAGGTACAAAAGTGCATGCTTTGTTCGGAATGAAAGGTGAATGCGAAGCTCTTCAATATGGAAGTTGCTCAGTCAAGTAAGTACTGTCCTCCGGCATTAACAATATTTTTATCCATCGCTCCTCTTAACGTAAAATAAACTGTGAAGTAGGAGTGGCGAGAGAGTTAAATTTTACCCTTTTCCGATCGTCAAGTAGATTTTCAACTATATGGATTAATCGGTATTACGATAAGAAATACGTCAGTTATTTGCAGGGAATGTGCACTTTGTGTTGCATTGAGTTTCACGTCCAACTACGTCCAAATAAGAAAAGTATCTTTCATTTTAGATTACGGCGTGCGTCCTGTAGTCTTCCACCGTCATCTGTTTCCCGTTGCGCGCAGACAAAGAGACGTCAAATTTAGCTACTGTGTTTTGTGAAGGTCAAGCCAGTTTTACGAAAATGTGAAGAAAGAACGGAGAAACCACGAGGAGCCCAAGTTCATTAAAAGGTATTCTAGGTCGCCAGATGTTGCTGTTCAATTCCCGGAATTGACACACACAACAATAACTCCTAGTATAATGGGAACTACTCCATCTACCAGTTACGGCGTCTCGGGAGAGCGCAAAAGCTTTAATGAATGCACTGAGACGGACAGGAGGAAGCGCATTCAAACATTACTTGCAACGCACTCGAAGGAAGAAATTGTGTTCGCAGGGAGACATCCATTGCATAAGTCCAGCCAAAGAGAAGACCACAACAACTCCTACCTGAGCTACACAATTTTTAAAAGCTCTTAAGAAATAAGTCCTTCTCCAGTACCACTTCCTGCCCAAGGCGCTTTGGCATTTATGGTAGAGAATAACACCATGAAGAGGCAATATATTAATATTAGATGGGAAACAAAGATGTGAAAGTGTCATATATTATTGCATCTGTTATGGGCATCGACAAAGATATTATTCGCAATTTTACAACAATCCTGACCACAATATCTTCCGGTTTTACAATAAACTCGAATGCATTCGAAGATTACGCTTTAAGTACTGCAAGTCTATTTACATCACATTATCCATGCATTGCATTATATGCCTTCTTCCATTCACAACGTTTTTGATTCACGGTGCAAAAAATATTAAACACGCCATATTGTCTATTGGACAATTATCTGAGGAAGCTCAAGAAACAAGACAAAGATTTGAGAAGATACAGATGAGGTCATGCTATAAAATGATCCCGAAGAGATAACTTATAAGATATTCTCCATATACTCTCCTGGTAACTTCAGACCCACTGCTTTCACAGACTTATCAAAGGTCACGAAAGAGAACACTACCATTTTTTGCGGCAGTGTTAAGTTTATTAAAGTGTGTATAATCTCCATACAAGCCTGAAAATGATTCCTCCGATTTCTCGGAATGCGCATCAGAGTATTCTGATTCTTAATTATTTTGAAAAAACTAAATGGACCAACCTCAAATTGTGATATTTTGGAAGGTGCTTTAGATATTCCTTTTATTTTTAATTTTACTAATGATTGTCTAGTTACTATAATACAAGGAACACTACTTTTAAAGTGTTCTTCATATTTAAAAATTAACATATTCATTATTAACAATAAACATTAATCAGTAAAGTGAAGGATATTTAATATGAATCAGTTTCACAACCCTAACATCCCATTCCACATCCACACACCATTTAAATCAGTAGATTTATGGCTAGTTCCGTCTAGATTCGCCATTTAGCCCTCTGTGCGCTGGTAGAATTTTCGGCACCAAGTAGATAGCTGGGTCGAATTCAGTCGCTGACTGCAAGATAATTCTAGCGACCGGCTGCTCTGATAGGCAATTCTCCGATCAACATCAAGCGAGTGCCGGAGCAGAACCCTAACAAACGGGTCACGCCAGGCGAATGCTGGAATGCCCAGAATACTGGTCATGGACCGCGCGCGATCATTCCTTCCTCATCCTTTTCCTAGACCGTCGGGAGCTTAGAGCTTGTCCCGGCTGGGGCGGTGCCCCGCTGGTGGGAGATACCTGGTAACGAGTAACTCCTCCTCCCGAGGAAGAAAATATGCACTACACAAGCACAGAGGCCGGGAGAGCGGTCGGGAGCTTAGAGCTTGTCCCGGCTGGGGCGGTGCCCCGCTGGTGGGAGATACCTGGTAACGAGTAACTCCTCCTCCCGAGGAAGAAAATATGCACTACACTAGCACAAAGGCCGGGAGAGCGGTCGGGAGCTTAGAGCTTGCCTCGGCTGGGCGGTGCCCCGCTGGTGGGAGATACCTGGTAACGAGCAACTCCTCCTCCCGAGGAAGAAAATATGCACTACACTAGCACAAAGGCCGTGAGAGCGGTCGGGAGCTTAGAGCTTGTCCCGGCTGGGGCGGTGCCCCGCTGGTGGGAGATACCTGGTAACGAGTAACTCCTCCTCCCGAGGAAGAAAATATGCACTACACTAGCACAAAGGCCGGGAGAGCGGTCGGGAGCTTAGAGCTTGTCCCGGCTGGGGCGGGGCCCCGCTGGTGGGAGATACCTGGTAACGAGTAACTCCTCCTCCCGAGGAAGAAAATATGCACTACACTAGCACAAAGGCCGGGAGAGCGGTCGGGAGCTTAGAGCTTGTCCCGGCTGGGGCGGTGCCCCGCTGGTGGAAGATACCTGAATGGGGAAACATTGCGAGTCGACTCGTGAGCGGGCACCGAATATTGCCATCCAGCGCGGCATACTCACCGCGAGATTTCTCGATTAAAAATCATTTTCAAAGGAAAGAATTGAGCGATTGGGCCAAATAATGTTTTATATACATGTTTTATGAATTTTATAGGACAAGAGGAAAAGCTACACGTTTGTTTCTCCAATGAATTGTACTAGTCAACTAATTACATAGTGTGTTATTACATGAATATATTCAATGTTTAATCAAAATTTGTGCATTCTGAGATTCTGTAAGATACAAATCAAATGAAACAGCATTAATTCATAAGCTTATTTTATGGCTTAATCCATAAAATGGCTATAATCCATAAAAATCATTGTATATTATCAGTAAGTAATAAAATAAATAAAAATATTAAAATGAAATAATTAACAAAAGAATGTTTAAGGTATTACAAAACTCCAGAAGAAACATATTGTACATCACTGTAATTGTAAAAGAAGTAACTTTAAAGGGTAAACCTCTACATAGACACAAATTGCATTATAAATGACTAAAAACAGATCAGTGTTTCAACTGACAAATACCTATTAATGTTTCATAAGAACACATTTAGCAGATCCATTCATTAGTATTTTGAAGTACAAAGTTGCAAGGACTACACAGACTATTTTATGATTTGCAATACATTATAGATTGTTATTTGCCCCACAATTCAGTTATTCCTTCTCGTAAACTTCACTGATAAAAATAATGTCAATTGCTCTGAACTCAAAGTTAATTTCTCCAATAAGTTACTGTTGGGAAATTATAAAATATTGTCATTATTGTAAAAATAATATTACTTTATGTTAGTAATTTAATTTTGAAACTAAATTTGTGAATTGAGAGTTAATGTGGGAAATTGTAGAAGAAGAAAAGATACCTATAGAAATAATAAAAGTAATTCAAAGTATCTATGCAGACTCACAGAAGAAAATAAAATGAATAATGGCGTTATCAAAATATTTCAAAATAATGGAATTAGAAAATGACCTATAAATAGCAGCAAATGAATTCATAAAGTGGCACTGAAACATAAAATTAAAATTTCCACAAGATAGACTAAATCAATCGCAAATCAAAAAAAGAAATGAGAAGGGTCAAAATTGTCATGGATGGGTAAATGATAGACAAGAATCCAAATTTAATTATTTAAACAATATCACTGGACTCAGGTCAAAGGACAAAGAAAACAAAATCCAGAAATACAACAGAACAAATAGACTAATCCAAAGACATTCTGGAAGAGTTCTTGGCTGTCCGGGTGCCGCCGCGTCGTTGGCACCTGTGTTCTCTTGTAATTTACATACTACTTTTATCTTTATGTTACTTTACCCCCCCAGTTTGTTTCTTGAAGTGGTTGTACCCTACCTGTAATCTCTATTGCTTTAAATTTTGACCCCAGTGTATCTGAGCTGTTTTTGTTGTGACAAATTACATCTTTTGAAATGAGGTAACAAGCTTGAATTTTCATGGCATGATAAAAAAATATTTCATCTTCTATCTTCTAACTTCAACTTCCACAATTAAATAAATGGAAATCAACAAAAATTCAAAATCACTTCTTCACCAGAAAGTAATATGAAACTGTAGAAGAAGTGTTTGTAGAAGACTTATCTTTTGAGAATCTTACAAAATATGTCTGAAGAGTTAAGTTATGTAAGTGAAAAAAATGACTGAAGATTTCTGAAGTAAATTGAAGTTTTCATGTTTTCAGAAAAATAACTGTCATTAAAACAGCAATCAATAACTTTGAACATATCATTAATAAAAGTTCAACAACTTTTTTATTTTTATCTGGAAAAGAGTAAAAGAATTTGACTTTTGAGATAACAGTAGTAGTTTTCTCTCAATTCTAATTACTATTGTAATTTGCTGTGTATCAAGCAAAATTAAATTAAAGAATTATGTTAAAAATACAACAGCATTAAATCAGTATGACTTCACCCACAGAATAAAAGTTTAAAAAATTCATTTGAGAATTCTCAATTTCAAATCCTGTCACTCATTTATTAAATATCGCACTATTCTTTTGATTAAAAAGTTTTCAATATGATTGTATTAAGTTAACTCATCTCTTGCCACATCAATTTTTGAACTTAAAAAAAAAAAAAATAGAATATACACATCTCAACTATCTCAACAGAAACACAGTTCAGTGGGCAAGACCAAAACAACAAATGGCACTCTCTCTCACTCACGTAAAATTTTGATTCTAGCTGACAGCCATGGTAGGAACCTTTCCTCCATTGTGAGAGAGAAACTCCCGTCAAAGTTCTCAATTACAGGTATTTTTAAACCTAATGCCATGATGGCTCGTGTAATTGAGAACTTAAACACTCAGACTAGATCTTTTACACAACAGGACACAGTAATAATTATAGGTGGGCAGAATGACATTAATTCTGGCAGTCACTTTCACGCAATGGAACATTTAACAAAAATACAAGAGACTGCCAATCACACAAATGTAATCATGACCACTCTGCCCCCATAGCAAGACAACATTCCTATAAACAATGAAATTAAGATTGCAAACCATCATATAAGACAGCACTTGAGAGGGACACCTATCACACTTGTTGATCTTGACAACCTCTCAAGAAAACATTTTACTCGGCATGGTCTCCACATGAACCAGATAGGAAAACAAAAACTAGGAGCCATGCTCATCTCGCACCTACTGGTAACCCCTGCCTCTGCTACCTCACATCCATCTCCCACCCATTCTTCTGCCTCTCCATCCACAGCCCTCTTACACACTCCGCATCTTTCACCACCATCCAGTCCTTCCTTACCCCCACCAGTTCCTTCTCCTACTCCCACACCTCTCCTGCCCACTCCACATCCCTCACCTGCCCCCAGTCCTCTTTTACCCACGCCAGTTCCTACTCCTATACCGCTCCTGCCCGCTCCACTTTTTCCAACTACCTCCTCACCTTTCTTCTCCTCTTCAGCTCCTTCACCTACTTCCACACTTCCTACTCCCCATCCCATCCGTACATATAACTTCCGCTGCAACCGAAAACCCACTCCTGTGTATAACCTGTAGCATCAAACATCAGCAGGAAAGCAAACAATACACAAAAATAAAAACTATTTGCACATTCTTCACCAAAATGTACAGTCACTGAAAAATAAACTCACTGACATAGAAATATTACTCGAGGAGAAACTCAACCACATTTCAGTATTGTGCTTCACAGAACACTGGCTAACTAAAGAACAATTAGATAACACATATATACCAGGTTTCTCTCTAGCCAGTAGCTCGTGTCGAAATATTAACAATGCACATCATGCATATGGTGGGACATGCATTTTTATTAAAAATACAATTAGTTTTGTACCCTACACAAATCACACTCATCTTGTAAAAGAGAAAGACTTTGAAATATCCATCACTGACTTAACAACAATAAAAACATGGGTATTATGCACATATCGCAGCTCTGCTGGAAATTTGAAAACCTTTTTAAAAAATCTGGAAGTTATTCTAACAAAACTTCAAAAACGCAGACAGTGTAAAACTATTCTTTGTGGTGACTTCAATGTAAATTGCCTCACACAATCCAGTAATGAAAATCTATTTAAAGAGCTACTAAAATCATACAATTTATTAACAACCATAAATACACCAACACGAAAATCCAAAAATAGTAGCACTGTTATAGATCAAATAATAATAGATGCAAATAACCATTGTTTTTCTGTTGCTACATTTAATACAGGTTTCAGTGACCACATTGCCCAGATCCTAGCACTTCCAACAGAAACAAAAACCGCGGAACAGACAACTTACAAAGAAATACGTAACTATTCCCAAGGAAACATAATAAAATTTCAAAACTTGCTCAGATTTGAAAACTGGAATGAAGTATATAAGGCAACCGATACAAATGATAAGTTTAACTCATTCATAAATATATTCTTAAGACATTTCAATGCCATTTTCCCTCAAAAACTGAAAAAGATCCAAAATAAGAAAACTAAATCATGGATTACCACAGGCATCAAAGTGTCATGTGAAAGGAAACGCAACATGTATAAAATACTAACAAATAACAAATGCAACTCAAACTTCATTTCATATTACAAAACATATAATTCAATCCTAAAAAAAGTAATCAAACAAGCAAAAATTATAACAAATGATAAGTACATTGCAAATGCACGTAATAAAACAAAAGCCATGTGGGACATTATTAAAAAGACTACAGCACCAACTAATAATAACAAAAAAAACATAGAGCTCCACTACAAAAACGAAACTGTACAAGACCCACAAGAAATAGCTGATATATTCAATGAACACTTTTCACAAATTAGTAATAAGTTAATCTCTCAACACTCTCTAAACAATAAAACACACTAAACAAACACTAATATTTCACAAATTGTAAATTCCATATTTTTATATGAAACCACCCCCTCTGAAATTTTTAAAATCATTGGACAAATGGAGAATAAATTCTCAGCAGGCATGGACAACATTCCAGATTTTCTTATTAAACACAGTGCTCCATGTATAGTGCAACCACTCTCTCACATCTGCAATTACTCTCTAAAATCAGGCATATTTCCAGACATATTCAAAACAGCAAAAATTAAACCATTGTTTAAAAAGGGCAATAGTTATGACCCAATAGTTATGAGCCTATTTCCCCGTTATCAGGATTTTCAAAAATTCTGGAAAGACTTTTCAATGATAGACTCAAACAGTTTCTCAATGCAAATAATGTCCTTACAAATGCACAACATGGTTTCAGGAGTAATAGATCCACAGACACAGCCATCTTCTCCTTTTTAAATGACATACTTGTTGCACTAAATCAGAAGGAAATTCCCATTGGCCTTTTCTTAGATTTGTCAAAAGCCTTTGACATCATTGACCATCATATACTTTTAAGAAAACTAGAAATGCTAGGGATTCAAGGCATTGCAGGCCAATGGATCAAATCATATTTATCAAACCGTAGACAAATAGTTGCCCTCCAACACACTAAAGAAAACAAAATCTCCTCATACTACTCCTGTCCTCAAATAATAAATTGTGGAGTCCCGCAAGGATCCATCCTTGGGCCAATACTATTCCTTATATACATAAATGAATGACTTTGGCTTTAAGGAACAACAAAATAATTTTGTTTGCAGATGACACAAACATCATCAAAGCAAAAACACAACAATCATTAGAAAAAGAAACTCACAAAACTTTGCAAGCACTAGTAAAATGGTTTCAAGACAACAAACTCATCATAAACACCAGCAAGACAGTCTCTCTAAATTTCATGAATCCTCGATCTAAAGAAAAACTCTCACAGCATTTGCTCATAAACAATAGCCCTGTAACGATATCTCATGAAACTACCTTCCTTGGACTAACAATTCAAGAAAACCTAAAATGGAACACTCACATCTCAAATCTTAACAAGAAGCTCAGCAAATCTTGCTATGCCCTATACACCCTCAGGTCAAGCTCCAACATTGAGACACTTCGAACAATGTATTTTGCAAATGTGCACTCACACCTAAAATATGGAATAATATTCTGGGGAAATGCCCCTGAAAGCACTCGTACATTTATTATCCAAAAAAGAATACTGCGAACAATGACCAGCACTCATAAGCTGGAGTCTTGCAAAACCTTGTTTAATAAACTAAGGATTCTTCCTCTACCATGCATGTACATATTTGAAATAGTGGTCTTCACAAAGAAAATTCTCATGGAAAACAAAGACACTTTTACTTTAAATTCTGATGTACATAACTACAACACCCGTCAAAAGGATAACCTACACGTTCCCCACTCTGAAACTACACTTTATCAAAAAAGTACCCTAATAGAGGGCATTACACTTTACAACAAACTAGGCAATGATATCAAAAACATAAACACAATTCATACATTTAAAAGTAAATTGAAAGCTTTCCTGCTTAACATGTTCTACAGTGTAAAGGAATTTTCAAATTACATTTCCCTTAAAAAATATAAATAAATAAGAATGTTTTATCCCATTAGACTTTCTGTTTCGTGTGAACTGTTTCAAGCTGAAGCAAAGAAAAAAGAACTGCATATCGCATCCTGTGAAACTGAAGGAGAATAGAAGAAGAAGAAAACTGGTCAAAACTTGCCTCCTCACCATTTCAAGTTATAAATATAGAATGTACTACTATTGTTAAATTTGATGTAGTTGCAAACATAATTGATATGTATTATTAATGTAATTATTATTATTAATGTATTTATTAATAATGTAAGTATTATTAATATAATTATTATAAGTAGTAGCATTAAAATATCATATTGAAATGTTAATTATTAGCAGATAATTTATCTACTGTATAATATCTTAATCTAACTGTAACAAGTATTGTATTTCTAGGTCAATGACCCCATCTCGATCAGGTTTTGTCCAGTTTCCCTGGTCCTTTGAGCAAATGCTGAGATGGCCCGTTGTTAGCTCCTGAACAGTAATATAACTTCGCTCTCTCCACCCAAGGCATCATATTGACTCGTCATACACGATTATAATTGTATATGTGACTCAATAAATATTATTATTATTATTATTATTATTATTATTATTATTATTATTATTATTATTATTATTATTATTATTATTATTATTATTATTATTATTATTATTATTATTATTATTATTATTATTATTATTATTATTATTATTATTATTATTATTATTATTATTATTATTATTATTATTATTATTATTATTATTATTATTATTATTATTATTATTATTATTATTATTGTTATTATTATTGTTATTATTATTGTTATTATTGTTGTTATTATTGTTATTGTTATTATTATTGTTATTATTATTGTTATTATTATTGTTATTATTATTGTTATTATTATTATTATTATTATTATTATTATTATTATTATTATTATTATTATTATTATTATTATAGTGATGCAAGTTAGTAGAAACTTGTGTAGTTGTCGACATCTGGTGTCTGCACACTTTTTAACACGAGTTATAGATAACTTAAACTAAAACACTACACCTACTACCATTACCACATATGCATATTTATGAAACCTTAATGTTTGTACAATACAATTCACATCTACTTACAAAGAAATCTTTTGTTCATTGTTTTAATACAATGAATAAAGAAGATATGTTTGTAACACCTGTTAACAATCACTTATGTTAAAATAACTTCCATACTGGACTTCATGTGTTTAATCATCTACCTACATACCTGAAAGATTTGGCTGAGCCAGGTGCTGTGGGGTTTGAAAGATGTCTCCATTCCTCTGATCTCGTCATGGCTTTTACAATGTTGATGAATTTGTAAAGTATAAAACTATTTAGCATAAAATGTTTGTTATACTGGAGTATGTAAGTTATACATCTTCTTTTGTTCAAGTAAGTACTTCATCATTATTATCATCATGAACAGCAGGATTATAGGTCTGGTGCCTGTTCCTGTTAAAAGACAGTAGATATGGAGATTATTCCTTCAGATATTCCAGTAAGTAAATTTATTATATTTAATATAAGCATTGGTTGACTTAGTGAAGTCTTTGGGAGGTGTAATAATTGTACACAGTGGGTTGGAGAGTTGCGTGCATTATATATAATTGTATATTGTTAAAAATGTTTCTTTTGTTTGTACAATTTGTTCTTTATTATGTTGTACTCTATTATATATAAATGACTTGTTTGATGTCATATGATGTTATAATCAGTTAGATGAAGTAAATAATCTAATTTAACTGTAATGGGATTTCCTGAAAGAATAAATAATCAGTACATATTGGTTTTCAGTTTCTTAATATTGAGAAATTTTATTCTTTATTCATGGCCAGGTGATTACATCTTCAGGTACAAGTGTTCTGGAGACAAAGAAAGCCATGAATGTATGGTAAATTATATTTCTTAAATACTATCACTTATTAACACATTTAAATAATGTACAACATATGTAACTGTGCACACAATAATGATATAATGAGAAGTAAATAATAGTAACCATTTACTAAGCACTGTTTTGAATGTTCAAAATGTATAACTACCCTTTTGATCTCTTAAGATTGATTTGTACTATCTAAAAAGCTACTTAAAATCAGAAGTAGTAATAGAGACAATCTTGAAATTCAAAATATGTTGCAGAGCTATGTACAGGTACACATATAAACCTGTTTTACCCTCACCTGATTGCATTAACAGTTAAAAATAATCTTCCAAGAACAATTTAGAAAAACTGTAATGTGGAACACATATTACAAGTAAAATGTGGAAAAATAGAAAAACAAATGTGAGTTTACCTTACAGTTTGGAAAATATGTATTGTACTCTACTGTATATGTACTGTAATACTGATAAACATTGATTATCAAATGGGTTGCAAATCACATTAAAAAGCCCAATTCGTAAACATATTTATGTTGGGATGTAACTAATCGAAGAAAAGAAAACAAAATCGCATACAATGCCGAATTCCAATGAACTGTTTTCCATTCAAGCTAAAATAGATATGAGCAGTCTTCAATCTCAGATAAATAGGTATTTGTCAAACATTCATTATCAGAGTCAAAAAAATGACAATAAATTGAAACTAATTGGTCGTACAGTACATTTTTAAATATATTATTATATTTAGACATTGTATCTCAATGTATCAATGATTTTTACAATATTTTAATCAATCAAAATTCAGTTTCTTTTGGTTTTATTGTAAATAACATTCTGTGCATTAAAGAACTCTGTTATTCTTGCTGGCTTTCCATCTGTAGATATTTATTCTCCCTTCTCGGAATGAAGAACAATGAATATTAATAGCTTCAACTCCATCTTACTGGTAAGTAAAAGGTGACTGTTTCACAAATGTACTTATATAATGACAAAGCCAGACTTATCTCTTTTCTATCACATAATCTTTCCAACTGGGATTCTGACTTCCCTTACAAAAAAAAAAAAAGGTTTAAAATTTCCATATCAACAATAACTGGAAATTGGAATAGCAGTATTTTAGAGTCATTATTTGACCTCTTGAGTAGGGCATAACACAGGGTAGGGTATAACACAGACAAGATATTTTAGAAAATAAATTACGAAAGTGTGAAAATCATAATGTCCACGCACAAATATTTTTCAAGAGGCACAAAAAGTGCTTGCTTTTATAGTTTAAGAGATATGAGATTCTTTCAGTACTTTCATTATTGTCTTTAAAATAGATGAAGTAATAGGTGAAATATAGGAGATTTTTTAATTTAAAAATGAATTGTTTGGAAATGCATTGACCTGTGGGGTTTTCAAATTCATCACAAAATAATAAAAAGCCTGATGCAATATTTTTAATATCTTGCAAACAATACAAAGCAAATATTTTTTACACATTGGGGAAGGAAATCAATATTAATTTTTTAAAGTAAATTTTCACTAAATATGAAACTTATTCCTGTCTAGTCTCTATATTCTTTCAGATTTTGTATTGACTTTCTATAAATGTATTCAAAATATTTTTCTTTTCTTCTAATTCTCCTACACAATGAAATATTAGTAATTAATCATAATGTAGGTGGGAATTCTTCTTCTTCGGCAGTTTCCCCTTTGAAGCTCGCTGTTTTCACCCTTACAACTCTCAGTCCTAGTTTGAGGTGTCTACCCTCCATAGCTTTCTGGATGAATTTTCCCCATTCTAAAATGGGTCTTCCTCGTCTTCTCCTCTCAGGTACTTGCCACTTCAAGATGTAGTATGGTCATCTGTTTTCAGACATTCTCTGAATGTGTCCATACCATAGTAGTGCTATATTTTCCAAGGTCTTCGTAATAGAACAAATTACATTCATCCTTCTCTGTATTTCTTCATTTCGCAATCTGTTCCTGTCAGTAAGTTGTAGACATTGTCTCATGTAGTCCATTTCTACTGCACTAATCTTATCTCTAAATTGTGGTCACTTTTCTGTTCTGTATAGTACTATATTTTGTGGTCACTTTTCTGCTCTGTATAGTACTATATTTTCTACTACACAGTGGAATATACTTCTTTTGATATCTTGGTGGATATTGTTATTCCATAATACACCATGAAAAGCTTTAGTTGCTTTCTTCCCATAATTACTCTTGAATTTATATCTGTGGTACATGTACCTCAGTTGTTTATTAAAGATACAAGATATTTGAAGGTGTTACAGCTTTTCATTTTGTTACCATTCACGCCTATATCTGTT
Organism: Gryllus longicercus; assembly: GCA_038098605.1. Lineage (NCBI taxonomy): Eukaryota > Metazoa > Arthropoda > Insecta > Orthoptera > Gryllidae > Gryllus > Gryllus longicercus. The sequence goes on along the minus strand of JAZDUA010000977.1, from coordinate 140,485 downwards.
CTTGCTTGTCCAATGCACATACATTCAGTTTTATTAAAATTTTTTCTAATCCCCATTTATTATATTCTTTGATTAGCTTTCTTCGCATATACACCATATCCTCTTCACCTTGAGCAAAGATTATCAGGTCATCAGCAAATAGAGGGGAGTGAAAGGTATTGTCTCCAATTTTATTCCCATGCTTGAATATTTGCTGTACCAGTTATGTCGGGTTTTGTCCTAGGTAGATATTGAAAAAGATAGGAGATAACCCACATCCTTGCTTTAGGCCCTTGGTTATAGGAATGCTTATTTTAATTTGCGCTCCGGTATTTTTATAAAGATCTTTAACCAGGTTGAGCCATTTTTCTTTTATATCAACCCTTCTCATTGCTTCCCATAACTTTTTTCTTGGGACACTATTATATGCTTGTTGGAAGTCTATAAAGGACACATAAATATTCCTACTTCTGCTTTTATGTTTCTGTATAACTTATCTGATACAGTGAATGTTATCTAAGCATGATTGTTCTCATCTAAAACCATTCTTCTCTTCACTCAATACGGGTACATCTTCAATTTTTTTACTCAAAACTCTAGGAAACAATCTTGGTGTTGATGGTATGACACTTATTCCCCTGTAAATCGCACATGATCATTTGTCTACCTTCTTAAACATTGAAGAGATGTAGGATGTGTTCCATTTTACAGGTGGATCCTCTCATGCTTTTATCTTATTGAACAATTTCTTTAAGTATCTCACAACCACATCTCTGCAATATTTCAGAAGCTCCATTCTTATGTTTCCCAGTCCTGGGCCTTTTTTGGTTTTTGCTTTTCGTAGTGCCTTCTTAATATTATCCTCGGTTATTTCAAAATTGTTTTCCACCAGATCTCTTATTTCTCCTTCACATTCTGGTCCACTTTCTTGTAGAAGAGTTGAGTAGTGGTGTAACCATTTTTGTAAGGGGATTCTATGTACCATGCTTAAACACTCATTATTTCTTTTCATTTTCTTGATAATTTTCCAGGCTTCAGATACTTTATTGTATCATATAATTCAACCAATGTATGTACATAAGCTGTCCCAATGTTTATTTTTTCCATTCTTTTGCCTAATTTAACTTTCTGTTGAAACAAAACATATGGTGGGAATTCTACAATAAAAATGTTTTGCTACTTTGTCTCAACCTAAATTTCTACTATAAATTACATCCTCTTACTGGAAAATAGTGACAGATATTCACAAAAAGATTCCCTGGGCAATAATAATACGAATAACATTATAATCCAATTGTTTTAACTTTTTATTAATGTATACATGTAGATATTTTATTTCCTTGCTCATAACCTCATTTACTTTCTAAAAATTTATTTTCACTGTTTTATTTATTTTAACATTTAAAAACAGTTGAAATTATGTATGAAGGACTATGAACAGAAGAACAACCTTAGCATGTTATCTTGAACTCTCCGATTCCCAATTTAACTCGTATACTACATTAGAATGAATTATCAATACAGGTAGCTATGAACATTTTTAGTAAGAATTTCTGAAAAAATATTTACTCTCATGTAATAAAAACTATTAACAACAGCAAATCAGCTGCAGATTTTGGCTTGTATCCTTTATCATGCCCTACATAAAGGACTTATTGTCAGAACACATAAAACAATTATTTGATTAACTACACTCCCCACACTGAGTTCAAGGAAACAAGAACTCTGATCTCAACAAACCATGCACAGATGGTGAAGCTACATTAATGTTGAGAAACAAAAAACAGGGTCATCTCAGTGTTTGTTCAAAGAATCATAGAAACTGGACAAATAACCTGAATGAAATGGGGTCATTGTCCCAGACATATGTTTCAGTTAGAAAGTATACACTTCATTTGTTCCCTTATGCCCGAAATCTTTGTGGTAAATGAATTTAGATTTTTTCCTCATTGTCAAATGTATTAAATATATAATAGTTGGTAGTATAAAGTAGGACAACTTTGGATAGAAACTAATAATTACTGATTATTTTGCATGTAATCAATAGATATCACATCATCACCATATGTTTTTTTGTTCTTGTGAACTGCAAAGAAGAAAATAATTGTAATTTTAGAGAAAAACTCTGGCACTTGTTGTAGTGCAATAATTCTGTTATTTCAAATGACTTTCTGAGGCTAATCTAACTTATGATCAATTTTTAAGGTATATTTTCAAATAAATTCTGTAGTTAACTGTATGTTTCAATATTGAAATCCCTGTCAAAAACTTTTGCATAAAATTGTCAGACTGTCAAAAGGACTGTTAAAAATAGAGAACAATGTAACTGAAAAATTGCATTAAAGTGTCATACATTTCAGTGTCATATTTATGTTGTAAAAAAAAGTCTAAACCTACTTAACCATATTTTTTGCATATCTGCATTATAAACAACGACGATTTCTGCTGCAAATCACACACAAAAGGCATTTTATGATATGGCCCTTCATCCTCCCTTCTCCTGTCTGTCCTCAACCACTCTCACTACCCGACCTCACCACCGATCTTCATGCTTCTTTCCTGCCCATGCTTTCCACAAGTCATATTATGTTAACAACTGCTTTTGAGATTTGTTTCCAAAATTAATGTTCATTCTTTCATAAATTTATAGTGCTGTTATTGAAGAAAATGCAACTTATTTAATGTTTTAATGCATTCTTACAAATTTGAAAATACACTCCTAACATTGCTCATTTTTAAAACATGTAGGCAACTTATGTAAGAAACCAAAACATTATAAACTAATTGCATAATGTATTATTCCACAACTAAATTGTAAATGTCAAAACTATGAAATTTTGTAAAGAAATGAATTCCAAACTACAGACTTTTAAACAATAGTTACTTGTTATTTTTGCTGTTAAAGTTAAAACTGCAACCCAGGGAAACTTTAAACTGTGAAATTTTGTAAACAAAATGTATATTGTTTACGATGTTGTTAATGAACATATAGTTGATGCAACAATAAATAAATAAATCAGAAAAACATTTACCACATAATTATTCACTTGCTAGCTAGAAGTTGCCAATAGTCAACAGACAATGCGAGAGACAAACCTCACATGTTAAGGTTTGTGGTAAATGTTTTCCACATTTCATCAGAAATCAGGTTTCTTGATTTCACTGGAATATCAGCCTTATTTACTAACTACAGTAATTAAAGAACACATATGAGTTTCCTCTCAACTGATGAGCTTAATATATGTAATTATTTTTTGTAATAAAATATGTATTTTCTCAAAAAAGTGAATGTTTAGGAATTCTCAAATTCCTAATTATTTTCACGAATACTAAAACACACTTTGAAGTATACAACATAATTTAGTGAAGGAAGTGAATACATTCTAAATTGAGGAGGTATAAAAATTCATAAACTTTTTATTTATTTATTTATAGATATCAGCATTTGCTGAAAATATATTTACACCCTTAAGTATGTCATTTTTAACAAAAACCACTGATTCATATAAGAAGAGACAAGGTAATGATAAGAGACCTAGGTTAATGAGATGCTTAATTAAAGAGAGGCTTACAAGGATCACATGGGTGGGATTTGCTTATTATTCGGATAATTCTTTTTTGTAATCTAAAAGTCTCGGAGCTATAAGATGTATTTCCCCAGAATGTTATGCCGTATCTCTGGCGAGAATGAACATTCGCAAAATATACACAACAAGCAGTGTGGACTTAATATGTGTCTTTCGATAAAAAATAAACTCATGTAAGGCCCTTAGGTAAATTCCCTCCCAGAGGAATTATCATTACACACTAAATTTGAAAAATTAATAATAGTAAAAGAAAAATATGTTACTAAGAGTTCAACTTACATAAGTATTGTTATTATAATTGAATAACAAACTGTCTTAATTGCTATAAAAAAGATTCCCCTTTTTATTATTATTATTATTATTATTATTATTATTATTATTATTATTATTATTATTAATAATATTATTATTAATAGTAGAAGTAATAATAATAATAATAATAATAATAACAACAGTTTTTTATTGCTTATAAACTTACATAAATCATTAAGCAAAGTCAGTCTAGAAATTAATTAAAATTACAGTAAGTTAATTTCATTAACTTTCAGTAATAATATAACAAGTTTACATTATCTTTCTAAATTACATGATTAAAATGAACCTAATTGATTAATATAGACAATTACATCAATTTAAGTTATAACAATTTACATTCGATTACATAACTTACAGTAATAATGCAAATTGTTTACTCAATGAATTACATGAATAATAATGCGATTGCTCGTAATAAATATGAAGGTAAATTACACTTTAAACTACACCAAGCCTCATTAACACATAACAAATAACATTAACAGTAAACTAGTAGATTATGATACAGTGGCAAATAGGTTACAATTAGAGAAAGTAATTTCCTTATCTTACAGTAGCAGTTTAATTAACTTACAATAACATGAATACATTAGGTGAATTATTAATGATAATAATTACATTAATTTCAATATATTGACATATAATTCCTTTATTTACTACATTACTAAATAGTATATTACATTATTGGACTAAATGATGACAGGTACAAAGAGTGGTCTCTCTTGTAACGGTACATGGTTTTTAATTACAGAAAGTTAAAGCAATTCAGATATCTTGTATGAACACATACAAGATGAATAGAGACAAATATAAGATGAAGTTTAAGCAGTGTTTTGAAGTATTTATCATCAGCAGTTTTTATTTTAACTGAGAATTTATTAAAGAGCTTTGCAGCAATGCAGAAAGGATCTTTGTTAGTTGAAGACTTGCTTGTGTATATCCTGTGCTAGTCCCTATGTTCTGTAGTATGGTGGTTATGTATCTCTTTATAGCTCACAAAATATTGATTTTAATTATTTGTCAATAGTAATAATACTTTGTAAGAGTAGAGTGCTACAACAGTGAGTAATTCATATTTAATGAAGAAATCTTTACAGGACTGTCTGGGATTCAGTTTAAAAATGCTTCTTATACATATTTTTTTTGTAGAACCATAAATCTATCCATATTTTTTTGTGTTGTAACACCCCAAATTTCAATGCTGTATTGAAGATGAGAGAAGATTGTCCCATAATATACTGAAATAAGTGCATCAATTTCCAGGTGTCTGGAAAAGTACCTCAAGAGGAATATATTAGAGTTTATTTTATTACAAAGTGTATCAACTTGTTTGTTATATATTAGGTTTTGATCTATGAATATTCCTAAGAACTTATTACAATCGGTTTGGTTCACTGATTCATTGTCTACTTCCACTTTTATGTTTTGGTGTTGGTAACCGTGATGAAACTGGAAGTTAATTAATACATTTTCATCAACATTTAAATTCAATTCATTTGTGGACAAATAACTTTAAAATTATTTTAATGATTTAGTCAGATTAGCTTCTAGATGACAAAGATTTTGCCCACTACTTATTAATGTTGTATCATCTGCATAAAAAATTACAGAGAAATCTGATGAGCTTGGAATATCATTAACATATAATAGAAATAGCAAAGGTCCAAGCACCGATCCTTGCAGAACACCAGATGTAATTGTATCTAAATTTGATTTAACTTTGGATAAGAAATTTTCAGATTGCCAGAAGATCTCTGTACATTGCTTACGTCCTGTGAGGTATGATTTGTCGTCAAAAAACAAAGTTAAAAACATAATTCTAAATCTCTCTTTTTGATAAAAAAATTTTTAATCCACAGTGAATAACACTCTTAATGTAATTAACAGAAACCTATTTACATCATAACTGGAACTTTAAATAAACCCGAGTGCATTTGGCATATGGGCTGATTGTCCGACTAGCCAATAGTGTCACACATACTCTCTGGTGTCACCTGTGTGTGGGCCAGATTAATTCCCACGCTTGTGGGAGAGATATGTAGTGAACATGACGTATTCTCTTCCCTGCAACTGTGCCTACCTGAGCATTTCTTCGTCACGCACTGCTACAGAAACTGAGAAGATTTTAAAGGAAAGCTATAACTATTTTTGCTTCGACCGGGAATCGAACCCAGGCTCACACTACTGGAAGCTAGTGCGCTCCCCATGAGCCATCCTAGAGACATTGAAGTAGTTGGCCAATATATTTTTTCGAAAATTAGAAAAAAAATACAAGAATCTACTTTCACAATATTGTACTGTAACCTCTCTCCAGCCATCTTTTGCAATCCATTATTAACTAATTATTATGTCTAATAGTAGTTACTTTGTCTACAGGTAAGGTATACGTAAAAAGGTACGACTGAAGCGAGCCAGATACAATTTTGACGAATATAAAATGTTTTTACAGTCGGATTTAATAATATTGACTTTTTTCTAGTGTAATTAACGAGATCTCTACTGTAATTTGCCTTGCGCAGGGTCAGCTTTGTTGTTTACACAAAACGTATAACATTCCGTCTATCAAATATTACCCTTCCATAACATTAATTAAAGTTTTTGAAAATGCCATTTACCAGACTACCTAATCGTGTAATATGAAAGCTGCGTGGCACGTATTTGCAACTTATTAGCAAGAATTTCGTCACAGCAATAGAACTGTTGCTTGCTGTAATCGCTCTCGGAAACCCATCCGACGGTATAAATGTATCTATTGAACAGCTGTCGTGCTATTGAGCTCAATAGCAGTGTAGCTATGGACCAGGTGTTCTGATAATTACCATCTAGTAAATATGTTTTTTACATCTGTGGAAAATAACGGATTAGGAAATGCTTTCGTGAATTTTTTGAACGAAAATTTAAGAAAAAGTGAATGGAAAAATCCGAGAAAGAAGTATAAGTGAAATGTGAAATAAAATTACGATTTAACATCTCTTACGCGGCGTGTGACTGTTTTCACACTTTTTTGCCATTTATTGGATTTTAAGATTAAACGTTTTATTTGTTGCAAGGATAGACCACAATATCAAAAGATTAACCTATTCAGCAGCGAAAGAAATGCAAATTGAAAATGATTTCTTACGAACTTGATAAATTATAACCATTGAATTCAATTGCAATCCTAATAAAATATCAAAATGAACGGTAAGAATATGAACACAAAAAAATAACTTTACTTCGTATTTACTCCTGGTAACTCGGCAACATATTAATTTGTCATTAACATTGTTATCAAAATTTGCTTATATTTTCATTTGGAATTTGTTTCTTCAATTTTAAATTTGCAGAAAAATTAATTTTTATTTGTATATGAATTCGTATTTATTGAATTAGTATTGAATTGAATTCGGGACTTGCCATTTGCATAATTTATTTTAAAACGCAATATAAGAGCTTCATTACTCGCCCGGTGATGGTACTAATCAATTGAAATAAGATTTTTAGCGCACGAGCTGAATAAGCATTACAAGATGTACGTTATTTCACTTGAATTTCAGAAATCTGCAAATATTTATTTATAAGTGTGTACATACATACATTTATCACTCACCTGTTTTCTCGTGAAAAAAATATTTTAGAATAATTCACTGCTAAAATGGATAATCTTCAACGGCATTTAAAAATAATTTCTCTTTAGTGAAGCAACGCTTGGCTCTAATTTACATTTACATACGTATGTAGGTGTTCAAGTTTTTTCACGATTGAGTATGATGCCTAATATCTTCGTTACCATCATTGAAAGCAAGTGGCGAGATCAACAGAAAATCTTATTGGTTATAAAATTATTTATACTAGTTGTCTTAAGAGGTAATGTCATGGCAAATAGAACAGAACGGTAAAAGTACAGAAATCATAAAAATAACAATAATATCAAAGTATTTTTTTAATTTACTTCTGAATTTTGAAAAAATACTTACAAAATTCAAATCACATTTATAAAATTTCTTTACTGCTGTGACGTCATTTGTCCTGATCGCATTCCTAGAAAATCTCGCGGGATCAACTTAATCTCATTGGCTGTCAACAAATTGAGGGAATTTTCCTCAGGATTTCCAATTCTGTTTTAAGGAAATTACCCATATTTCACAAAAAGGTAACGACAGGAAAGTTAAAAAAATTATTCTAGAATTTTGGGGCAATTTTCATAATTTGTTCCAATCGCGAGAGCGAAATTCGACGAAAAGCGCGCTAACTGCCACCCTTTCCCCGCGAATCCTCAGCCGTTCCCTCCACTGCGCCTCGAAACACCTGTCGGAGCAGACGCGCGCGGCGCGGAGGGTTCTTGTTTGTTACAAAGTTGTGATTTGGAGTAGTGTTATGTGTGAATTTGTGTGGTGATTTGTGTGGTGCTATGCGTGTGATATGTGCTGGCGTGTGAAATAGCAACGTGTTGTTCAAAGGAAGAGACATATTTTGGGTTTCATCGCTTCTCGCAGTAACACCACCTGTCGCCAGGTCATCCAAGGTCAGCAACTTGATTTATAATAATTCCAACTGCCTTTCTGTGTTTAATTTCTAAATAGTAATATCTGAATTCTCGGAATTTGTGACATGGATATTAAATTGTTGTTTGCGTTACTCAAAGATTGCTGTTTTCGTACTGTGTACTGGAAATATTTGCTAACACTGATTAACATTGATGATGAATTAAAAATTTATTTAAATCCTTGATATTTACACAAGGAAAGTAGTTTATTGGCTTATTTATCTCCCTACGGTCTTGTTACATCAGTAATATATCATTTTAACTTCAATTTTTGCCATTAATGAGAGGTAGTATATTTAATTTTAAAATCATCTATATAACCAGGAGCTAATTTTCTTTGTCAGTCATATTTTGTTTACTTTATATTATGTTTAACAAATTTTGATTTTTGTAAAATGCTTTGGGAGTAACAAAATTCAAGGTCCTTGTGTGTATATTCACATTATCCTCCCCGTAATGATAATTAAAAAAATGCAATGAATGCTTATGGATTTAAAAATACTAGACAAATAACCTTAATATTGTATAACCGAAATATGTACCAAGCATTTCTCTCTTTTTCTATTTCAGATCATCAAAGGATTTGTATTGAAAAAACAACATCGGAGTTTTGAGTGTTCGTGATGCGGTGAGTGATAACTGAGTGGGGTGCCGGTCCCTTCGCTTCAACCGGGACGAGTACGCCAATGACAACTGAACAAAACAATAACGCCAGGTCAAACGGCCGCGACTGTAACTAGAAGCTGGCCGACGAATCACCAATCTTCACACACAGTAATTTTTACTGTTTTGACGCCGAATAAATAAATAAATCCGTCGTTGGCGTTCTCGCTTCCGTGGAGCGACGGCGCCCCTCGCAGACGTACGTGTGCGGGCTGCGTGCCTGGCGCTGCGTATGCGTTGGTGGCCGCCGAGCCCTCCCGACTGCCCTGCGGTGACACAGGTTAGACGCATCACCCGAAGGGAAGAAGTCGGTTCGCGTAATCTGGGAGGGCGCAGCTCTCCGTAGGGCAGTCACCTCACCCCACTCAGTGCAGAACGGCGCGACTCATTGTGTTCGTTGTATTCTTTATTGAGTGTTTGTGTGTTTTGTGGCATTATTTTGTTTCGTCTCGGTCTCCCCTTAGGTAGGTTTCTCTTTCAGCTGTTCTCTTGCAGGTCTGGTACTGTAAAGTATCGCATCACCTGCAAGGAGTCGTCATGTACCAACACTGAAATGATCTATATTATTTAACTATAGAGTATATTGACGGCTTCTTGCGGATGAGAATATAACGGACACAATGAGCAAAACACAAGGGCACACTCTTAAAACATAGGTAGTGGTAAAATAGGGTGGGTAGAATTTAAGTATTTATGCGTCAAGAAAGAAGTTCTAAGACGACACGAATAAAAAGAAGCAAGATTGTCTTCAGCGACGCACCTCAAAGTGAGTATGTTTTTTTTAAATATATGACGATGAAATATAAGCAGCTACAAATTAATTCTTTTTGCAGAGTACCCATAGTGGAGGCAACGGAACATCAAGACGAAATGGAAAAAAGTGAACAGCGTGTTTGCAGACGGCCTAACACGTGCACCTCAGGTAACAGAAAATAGGCGCCATCGGAGAGAATACAGTAGAGTATGCATACAGAAGGTACTTAACACCAAAAAGCACTTTTTCCTTTATTCCCTCTCCTATCATATTCTTTCTTCATTCCTACCTTCTATTTTTCTTTAAATTTGATTATTTTAAGTCTTATCGACTGTTGAGGTCTTTGGCGACTAAATTGTGACAGTGAAAATAACATTACACGCAGAAACATTACATAAGAAATACAGTTTGTTTAAAAATCAATGCTTCTATAACAAGAGAATAGCGTTGAATTGCTATTTCTTATATTAAATTGCACGAATTCTCAATTCTGTCTAATTTTTTCTATTTTATTTCTTCTCTGGTACTTTTTCTTCTCTACTGAACTCCGTCACTCTTCGCTTTTCTGTACCCTTCACTATTTTTTATCATAACTTTGCTTTTCTCTCTTCACTTTTTTGCTTTCATATTTCATTCTATTTTCTATTAGTTATTTTTTCACTTCTCTGTTTTCTTTTCCCCTTAATTATCTCTTCTCCCTAATCATATTTTCTCTCTTTTCTCTGTTGGCCTCTTTCTTTTCTCATCGTATCATCTTCTCCACTTTTTCACACTTCTTTTTAGCCTTTTCTTCTTTCTCATTTTATATTCTTTCCAATTTTCTTTTTTCTGGTCTTTTACGTTGTGACCTGTTTTGTGTTGTATCTTATTTTGTCTTACAGTGTCGTTTCTTGTCATGTCAAGTCAGATCGTGTCGTTCTTATCGCACTCTCCTCTGTGTTGTGTCTAGTTGAGGCTCTGGTCTGACCTTGTACAGTCTGGTCTTGTCTGGTCTGGTCTGGTCTTGGTCTGGTCTTCTCTTGGTCTGGTCTTGGTCTGGTCTTGTCTTGGTCTGGTCTTGGTCTGGTCTGGTCTGGTCTTGTCTTGGTCTGGTCTTGGTCTGGTCTTGTCCTGGTCTGGTCTTGTCTTGGTCTGGTCTTGTCTTGGTCTGGTCTGGTCTGGTCTTGTCTTGGTCTGGTCTTGTCTTGGTCTGGTCTTGTCTTGGTCTGGTCTTGTCTTGGTCTGGTCTTGTCTTGGTCTGGTCTTGTCTTGGTCTGGTCTGGTCTTGTCTTGGTCTGGTCTTGTCTTGGTCTGGTCTTGTCTTGGTCTGGTCTTGTCTTGGTCTGGTCTTGTCTTGGTCTGGTCTTGTCTTGGTCTGGTCTTGTCTTGGTCTGGTCTTGTCTTGGTCTGGTCTTGTCTTGGTCTGGTCTTGTCTTGGTCTGGTCTTGTCTTGGTCTGGTCTTGTCTTGGTCTGGTCTTGTCTTGGTCTGGTCTTGTCTTGGTCTGGTCTTGTCTTGGTCTGGTCTTGTCTTGGTCTGGTCTTGTCTTGGTCTGGTCTTGTCTTGGTCTGGTCTTGTCTTGGTCTTGTCTTGGTCTGGTCTTGTCTTGGTCTGGTCTTGTCTTGGTCTGGTCTTGTCTTGGTCTGGTCTTGTCTTGGTCTGGTCTTGGTCTGGTCTGGTCTTGGTCTGGTCTGGTCTTGGTCTGGTCTGGTCTTGTCTTGGTCTGGTCTTGTCTTGGTCTGGTCTTGTCTTGGTCTGGTCTTGTCTTGGTCTGGTCTTGTCTTGGTCTGGTCTTGGTCTTGGTCTGTTCTTGGTCTGTTCTTGGTCTTGGTCTTGGTCTTGTTCTTGTTCTTGGTCTTGGTCTTGGTCTTGTTCTTGGTCTTGGTCTTGGTCTGTTCTTGGTCTGTTCTTGGTCTGTTCTTGGTCTGGTCTTGGTCTTGATCTTGGTCTGTTCTTGGTCTGGTCTTGGTCTGTTCTTGGTTTGGTCTTGGTCTGTTCTTGGTCTGTTCTTGGTCTGTTCTTGGTCTGTTCTTGGTCTGTTCTTGGTCTGTTCTTGGTCAGTTCTTGGTCTGGTCTTGGTCTGTTCTTGGTCTGGTCTTAGTCTTGGTCTTGGTCTGTTCTTGGTCTGTTCTTGGTCTGTTCTTGGTCTGTTCTTGGTCTGGTCTTCTTCTCTTATGGTGTTTGGTCTGTTCTTTTTTGTCTTGTCTAGTTTTGGTTTTGTTGTCTTTCGTTTTTTTAAATTTTTCTTTCCTTTCTTTTCTCCTGTTTCATTTTTTCTTCCCCTTCTTTTATTTATTTTTTATTTGCTTTATTTCTTCTTTTTCTTTCTTTTCTTTCGTATAATTTCTTTTATCACACAATAAAGATATATAATCTTTCCTTCTACGTTCTAAAAGGAAAACTATATATGTTTGAGTATTCTTTATAATGCGTCGTCTTTAAAATGTAAATGTTTAACGTGATTTTCTGTGGTGATACAATTTAACTTTTAATATAAATATTCGGAATTGTTTTGTCAATTCTAAAAAAAGCACGAGAACGCAAAAAAAAAGAAAAAAAAAGAAAACGAGTTTGAGCCATAGTCCTACAGGGGAAGGAGGGCTCAATAAATTGTACTCCTAACGAGTGTGACGTCGAACCGCAAGGTCACTTGGAAGACGGCGAGCCTAACTGTTGTGAATGTGCACCGTACCGTAACTTACCCTCTCAGTGCTACTACTTATTACTCGACAATCACTCATTTATTTTGATGTGCCTGCCATCATTGAAATCCATGCTATTAACGGATAAATTGTACTGTGGAATAAATATGTTTTAATGTTGAATAGGTAGGCCAGAAAAATAAATAGGAACTTTTGGAATTTTAGATATTTTAGATGTTTTACTGAAAATCTGAACTATATTATATTTACAAATCAATTTCCGTACAATGGAGCAAACACGTAAAGAAACAATAGCAATCATTTCGTAGAAAATGCAGGAGAAAATTTTATAGAAACGTTTGAAAATGTCGCAGGGATTTCATGTAAAATCCGCCCAAAAAGTAAAATATCTTAATGATCAATGGATACATGTAAGGTAGCAAGTTTTGACTTATATATTTACTCAATATATAATATTAAATAATGTAATTATACATAAAAATATATAATGTTATTAACTTCTAACCATGTCGGGGTGTCACGTTTTGCCAGTGAAAATGTAGTGAGAAATTTCATATAACATGGTAAGGTTTTCGTATAACGTGGTTCATATAACGGTGTTCCATATGTAACATTTGCCCCTATGGGGTAGGCAACTCGGTGAACTTTGGTGTTTGACAGGATCATGCTATCTTTTTGATTGCCTCAGAACCAGGGTCACTTTGTAGAAAGGAGGCCCTGATCAGAACATAGTTTTAGCAGTGACAGGTTTTTGCGTTAATTTTGAGACATGGTTGTGAATCCGTTGAATTTATTGATATTATATTCACCCCGAGTTTTTAACTTCAGCAATAAATGAAGTTTTCAAAATGTTCTCATGATGAAATTCGAGTGCATGGCGAGTCATTCTTGTTTTCCTAGTTGCAGCAATTCATCACCAGAGCGTGCCACGATTCTCGATTCTTCAATTTGCCATAAGGCGCGAGAGGAGTGGAGCAGGTTTGGTTATTTGGTTATTTCAACAATTGGGCAAATGTATTGAATCTGTAGCTATTTTTTTATTCCAAATTGTTTCTTTGACAGGGAAGCAAACTTTTCTGCTTATCGGATTTTGTTAATAACGCTAGTTGCTATCCATTATTCTGAATTCAACTAGTGTTGGTAGGGGAGTGGGAATATGTAAACCGGGCCTCCAGAAAATACGCGCGGAAAATGAAGTAGCAGGTGGTGGCCGCCTTTTTTGTTTAGTACATTTTGTCACGAATATGAATTGACAGCTCAAAATAAGTATTTGTGAAGGAAAAGGTAAATTCTAAGAAAAACGTTAGGGCTTTTTCTATGCAGTGAGTTTCAAACTGTCATTATGGCTGATACTTAAGTGGAAGTCTATTAAGAATGAAGTGAAAGCAGTAAGTTTTTAATTTTGTTCAAATTGTTCCCTAGTAATTATTCTGGGTTTGGTAGTTTTGACTTGTATACTGTGGTATATTTGATTTGCTAAGTTATTGAAGAGTTGTTGAGAAAATAATGAATATATGACATGATATTTAAGGTATGTATTTCTAAAATAAGTATTGTATTTGAGTATTAGTACAATGTATTTCATAATAAGTATTGTATTTTACTGCATAAATACTATTTTAACAAAATAACAGGAAAGTAATTCAAAATTGAATATGAAATTTTTCATCTTAGTGTAAGGTGAAGTGTGGATTTCCCTATTGGAGATGTATTAAATTACTTCTTTCAAATAATCCATATTAGATCCCTTATATATGATTGAAGTGTTGAAATAATGGAATCCAAAAGACAAATTGGACAAGAAAGCATTCTCAAGAACATTATTAGGATTCATTGAAATTGTGTTGCATAACAAAAAATTGTATTTGTTTCACTCAATCATCCCCTCTTAAAGTTTTGAATGTCGCCATCTGAAGAAAATTACCAATTCGCCACCTGGATGTGTAGATCTATTTAAAATTAAGTTGTAGTTGTAAAAAGTAACTTTTTTTAAATAACAAAAACAATGTAATGACTAAATGGTAGGGGGAACCAGTATACTTAAATTTCCTGCCAATAAGCAACAAAAAAAGAGACTCAAAGTTTAGTCCAATATTTGGAAGAAAAAATAAGCTGAAGTTCTTTTCATTCATATTTTATTTTATTAAATACAATTACATAATACTTAATTTTATTTTGAAATCTAATTTCTTAAAGGACTTAAATTAACCAATTACAGTTAGAGATGTTTTTAATTTCCTCTCAAGTTTAACAATTTGATGAAATGCAAAGATTTTATTACTAGAATTTGGGAAATACTTGAAACCTCCCTGAACAAATTATGCATTAAAAAAACTTTGACCCCCTGCCCCTTCAAAAATTTTAAATGTTTTATCAATTTTTTAGTATTTTTAAACAATTTATCCATTTTCTTTCAATAGGGAGAATTAATTTCTCCAAAAGTATTATTGACCAAGCAAATAAAAGATTCTGGTAGTCCTTTATTTACAATATTAACATTTAAAGCTACTAGCATGTCAGATCAAATAATGTAGCTAACATTGTTTTGCATTAAGTTGTTCCGCTTATTCTCAAATTATTGTGTTCACGCATTGTACATGTTGGAAGAGTAGTATTGTTCTAATGTTTTAATGGCATGATTAATAAATTAAGCTAAGCAAATAAGTTTTGTATTTACATGTTATTTGCACACAGGTCTTCAAACTTTCATGTTTCTGTCATATTTAAAATAATTATAAAATCCAGCAATTACTATTTGGCATAGATATTTTCATTTACCTTAATGATTATGTTTCATTAACTTTGTTACAACATGGAGAATAAGAATTTGAATATTAGATTACATTATTTATTTCATCTAAACGGTCATGACATGGGACAAGTCATTTTCGTCCTATCACAATGTTTATGTTATTAATGAAACTTCAACTTTGTTTATGAATAATTTCATAAATAAATAAAATTATAATAATATGTATTATTAAAATTAAATGTTATTTTGATGAGGATTGTAAAGAAGAAAGATTTAGTGACTTTGATGGACTTTTTACCACCTATGAACCATCTATTTTAGGTAGATTTAAAAATGTTTGTGGAAGAAAGTGCAGAAATGCTGCCTGTTAATGAATTTTTAGATTAAAATAAACCTGGCCATCTACTTCTCAATAATTGTTTGTAGTGATAATAGCCTAACGTTCATTTATATCACTTGCCTGTAAAATGTGTTATGCATTAGTCCTAACTGACAGAAAAAATCATATTTTCCATTTTTTATTATTGGCACTATTATGAATAGTAAGGTACAATACCAAAGTTACTCATTAAAATTCCTGCATTTGCAGCATAATAAAACACTAACAAATTAATTTTAATATTCCCCATAACTTCATTAGCCATTTCCTCCAAATACAGGATCTGAGGATTGGCTACTACTGTGCCAATACCCTCATGTACAATAATTACATACTGAAGCAAAACAAGATGCATACAACTCCAGCCTATCACGCATATTATGCTAAATAGCCTTATAATTTTCAAATTCATCAACACTGTAAAAGCCATGCCAAGATAAGAAGGAATTAAGACATTTTTTGATCTTGTTGTGGATGATTGTACAAATGAAGTCCAGTACAGGAGAAGTTATTTTTACATAAGTGGCTGTTAAGAGGTGTTCTAAATAGATCTTCTTTATTCCTTGTATTATAACAGTGAACAAGGGATTTCTTTGTGTACAGATATACATTAAATTTTACATACATTAATATTATGTAAATGTATATACAGGATAGTGGTAGTATGAGTAATGTTTTAAAAAATTGTCTACAACTTTTGTTTCTGCTAACTTGCTTCGTTATTCTAATTGCTTTGTTTTAAAGTTCAAAAATTGATATGGCGTGAGATGAGTTACTCTAGAACATTATTCCATGGAATAGATGGAGTGAAAGTGAACAAAATGCAATATATGAGCCGATTCAATTCGCAATGCTTTCCAGATGTTTCTTAGAGCAAAACACTCTACTCAATCTTTTGATAGTTTTGAATATGTTGTTTCCATTTTAATGCACCAAAAACTATGGTCCAGGAAGGTAATATTTTTGTTTTGAATTTTTACAGGTGGACATTTAAAATTGATATTTTGGGATTGATGAAAAGAAATTTCAAAAGTTTAATCTTTGTTTATCACCAACTTATTCCTGTCAAAGCATTCAGATAATTTGTGTACACTGCCTTTGACTTTATTTTGAACCTTGTTTGCATTAGATTCTGATAAGAATATACTTGTCATCGTCAAAAAAAATTAAAAAAGTTGCTTTCCCTTTAATGATGTAACATCCCAGATCAATGATGTATGTGTGTGTATACATATACATATATATGTATATAAGAAATAATACTGGTCCATTAGGAGCCCTGTGGGACACTAAAAAATATCTGGTTTACCTGAGAGAGATATTTAGAAATTGTATTGGTATCTTCACGAGCACTAACAATTTCTACCATTTGTTTACGATTAGTAAGAAATTATTGAAACCAATCATGGTCAATTAGATCGAATGCTTTGGAAAGATCGAAGATTAATCCCATACTGATATGTTTCTTATCAATAGACTGATACACATTTTCTATGAAATCCATTAAAGCTGTTTGTAGATTTTCCTTTACAAACATCATATTTGTTGGTGACTATTTGTTTGTGTTTTCTGAAAAATGTAAGCTTTATCTATAAAAAGTCTTTTCTAAAATTTTTGAAAAAAACTGATAAAAGTGAAATTGATCTATAATTCCCCATTTCTGTTTATAGTTCTTTCTTATGTAGTGATTTAGCTTTGGCCATTTTTAAATGATTAGGAAAATTTCCAGTTTGAAATGACAAGTCAATAATGTAGGTTAATGGATATACAGTGTTTCAAGGGCATTTTTAAAACAAGTAATCTAAGATGTTATCTAAACCTGTGGAATTTTTGTTACTCAATCCTTTTATTATGGCCGTCACTTCCCATTCGTTTGTTCAGATTATAAACATTAAACTGAATTTATGTTTCAGCTTTTTATATGCCTTTCATTAGTGCTAGTGATGTGTAATGAGTTTATGTTGAAAATATTTGAAGCGTTATTAGAATAATACTTATTAAAACAATCTGCTACATTTTTAGGATACTTTATATCAACTCCATTAATATTTATATGTTTATTTCTTACTACTTTCCTGTCCTTCTGGGGTTCTTTATTTAAAATAATCCACATTACTTTTTTTTATTATGTAAATAAAAATTACTATGTATGTTATGTAAAAAAGTATTATTTACAAACTTTTATGTTTATGTACAAGTTTATGTACATACTTAAAGTTAAGAAAGTAGTTTAAGATGCTGGGAGACTTTGATAACAATGTACTGAATCAATAATTAGAAGAAAATGATAGTACATATTTTATTAAAATGTGAATCAATTCTTTAATAATATAATATTAACTAAAACTGTAATTTTCATTCAATTGATTCTTTCCTTCTTCTCTCTAAACAATTGGATAATAAATAGTCTGGCCAACGCCATTTATTCTGCAAGTAGATGAATGAAAATCAATAATTTGGTTTTTGGTCAACTATTTTGTTGATTAGTGATTTGTTTTTGTTTTTTCTGTAAGTTGTCTTCAATTGTATTGAAAACGTTAATTATGCTAAATTAAATAAGATAAAACTGAATTAGAAGATTTTGATTTACTCTGTCATGATAGCAGAGTCACTTAGTTAAATTTGTGAACTAAATATAGAAAAATTTTAACCTTTTAATTTTACAACATTTTATCAAATTATTATTACACAATGGCATGCTAATAACTGTAAAAAATGTAATGTATATTTATAGATCTCCAGTTCAGTAAACTCGCACACTCAAAGCATTGAGAATAAAACTCTGCACATATGCTTTAATGTTAACTTTATAAAATTTGACCTTCATAAAATAAATGACAAATTAAATTGTGATGACTGGTATATAGACAGAGAGGCTACTCATATTTCAACTGCTGTGATTAGTTTTGTTCTCATCAGTATTTGAGAAAAATGGACGATGCTTGTTAAAGTCAGCAGATTTGCAGCACTTGGTTCTGGTCGCATAATGTCAAAATATTTGAAGGAAGAAAAATGGACAGATAAATTTTTTAAGGAGTTTGGTATTGTCCTCAAATAACTTTCAATTTATTTTCAGATAAAAGGGCTGGTCAAAAGTGAATTGATCAAATGATTCAATTTAAGGAAAATAATAGGTATTTATAATGAAGGAATTCTTATTGCAATGGTTTTATCAAATGACTGGAGTGATCTTTGTAGATTATTAGTAAAAGTCAATCATTAAGAAAAATCATATTTCATTTCTAATAATGATGATAATATATAAATAAAATTTAGTACTTTTCAAAAAAGGCATGAAAAAATAGGTCATCAAAATAAACATTATGTAAATAAATTTTTAGCTTATATAGGAATCGGCGTAGAAGTAAATGGTGAATATAAAGGATGTTATCGGGGAAAATATCATTGAATGGCTTGTGGGAATAAGAAGAGAGAGCAAATTTATTCATGTTTTGTTCATAAATGTTAATTGGGGTTCATGAGTTGAGTTCAAGCACTGAGGCATAGTAATTTATTCTGCTTGCCATGAGTGTAAATTGTGAAAGAATGTTAATTTGTATTAATCAGTTGAGTTGATGTATGACGACTTATTCATGATTATTACAAGTACTCTAGTTTGATTAAAAAATTTATTTATCACAATTCATCCATCAAGAGGGCAAATTTGTTTTTGGGCCTATCAATTTGTCTGAATTATAAATGCAGTACATGACTTTACTTGAAATTCTGTGTTTGCTTGTTACAAAACCCTAAAGTGAGAGACTTTTAATTCAACGCTCACTTCAGTGGAAAATAATGGGTGGTACGACATTGCCAGCACAATCTTTAGGCCTTCAGAAGAAGGCACATGATGGCCGAAACGTCAGCCCGTCCGACTGTGATGCGGTTCATCCTAGACAGCCAGGTATCAATTTTAAAGTTATTTTTCAGGACTACCAGTAGGTAGGGGACCAAGAAATGGGAGAGAATGCGAAAAAATGTAGTTTGGGTGGTGATAGATGGCAGTTGGGAAGAGGATGTGGCAAAAACTGAAAACCTAGCCAAGGCCAAAGAAATAAGAAAACAAGTACGATCAAGTTTGTGTCATTCTGTTGAACCACATATTGTCCTTGATAGATAATTATTGCCTAAAAAAGGCTTTCAATAAAATACATTAAAAAGTAATAAAATACATTCAGTTTTTGAGGGTTATTTAGGAAAACCTCAAATTAACACTTTTTTTTTAAATTTACAGCAGAATAGTTGAATTTTTAATGGATATGTAAAAGCTAGACATTTTATAATAAAAAATAATTATATATGAATTATGGACTATCTTTACTGTAACGAATTTCAATTCTGCGAAGGGTATTTTAAGTTTTCTTAAGATTAAATATTAGAATCTTAATGAAATAGGACAGAAAGGAAGAGTGGGAAAAAATCTTAATGGTAATTTTGAAATCCAATTTTTAATAATGAATAGAAGTTCTTTTCAAAATTGATAATTTTGAATTACCCCCCTTTTTTTTTCAGGCTAAAATACAAATCCTTTATCTGTGATGCATTTATGCTCATGAAAACAGAAACTAAGAATTCAATGGAATAACAATTTTCATTTCATTTTTGAATTAATTATTTTCTCTCATCGTTTTTTTGAGTGATAACTGAATTGCAAGGCAAAAAACACTTCTAGTATTTATATATGAAAACTAGAAGTAGCCACGCAAAAGCTGAACGGTTTCTCATTAATGCAATGACTATTGGAAGAAATGGTCTACGATTAGAGTGTATATTATTAAGATTATTTCATACATTTCTATATATCTTTTGTAAAATTTTCTAACAAAAAGAGACGAAAATATTTTTAGTTTCTAATATTCTTAGTAAAAGTTAATTTTTTGGCCGCTGTATTGTGTACAGACCAATCTTTTCCTATGGGAATAATATTGAATTCATATAAGAAACAGGATAATGTAGGTTTGTACTAATTTAATATTCAGGTCTTGCAACAGTTTTATGGAAACATTTTCCCCCATCATTAGGCTAAAAAGCAAGGTGTTAAAAATTCATAGAGCAAAAAGGCTTAACGTAAAAAATTACAAATCGTTATATATTCAAAACACTGAACATGAATTATACAAGAGCAAAATAAAAGAACAAAAAAGAATACTCAATATAAGACTTACCAATATACAAAAACGAAACACGAAGAATCCGTACATCTGATATCTAGGGTATGTGCAAAAACATCATGGCATTTCATACAGTCATGTTATAGCGGTTGGCACTAACCATGTGATAGACTAGCAGCAACGAGATAGAAATCTCAAAAAGTAGTTTTATTGGTTTAGAAATTTTGACAAGAAATAGTCATTAGTGCATACAGTAGCTACTACAGGTCTAATGGGTAGATTTTGTTCATGGACTTCTAGCAATACGTATGTGAACATTCTATTAGGTGTAGTAGAATATATTTGGTGACACTCTTTGGATATGTAAGGACAAATTTTCCTATTTTTCAGTATATTTTGTATCAATTTAAGGTAGCAATAAGCAGACGACTTATTTTTAACTAGAAAGTTTGCATCTTGCGAAAATTATTTTATAGTACTTGAAAACGATTATACTCATGGGTAAACAAATTAAATGTTGATAGAGAGTTCATATCTGAGATTGGCATCTTGGGATGTGACTGCTATTCCCGTCCATCCCTCATGATTTTATTCTAATTGCAATTGAAGTGTTAACGCAAAATTCTAGATTGTTTAGTATTCTACCAAAATACTCATAGTTGTTAGTGGTGAAGTTGAAGGATAATCTGGGAGCCGTAGAATCCCCAAATAATTTCTCAGCAAAATCTGTCACGTGTGCCTTTTTCCAACATTCTTTTACTGAATCGCTAAACAAAATGAAATGTTTTAGGCTCTTTTCCCCCCGCTTGTGCGCGAGGGAATTAGCTGGGCCGCTGGCTGCACACCGGCTGGCTCTGTCGCGCATGCGCACAAGAGGGCGCGCGCCATCTCTCTCGCTCTAGGAGAGCCAAGGCTCCCGGCATGCGCAGACCTCTGCCGCGCTGCACGTCCACGCCCCGGCCCCTAAAGCACATTCGCCTTAGCGGTGGGGCAAATAGTGAGTCTGTGTGGTTTTTGTTGTTCGTGGTTTCTCTATGAAGCAAGTAATGAAGTTGCAGATGTAGCGTTACAGAGAATGTCCCTCCAACTCTGGGCCACTCCCTTAACTTCTCGATATCGAAATGTAGTTTTCCCTGAATAATGCGGAATCACGAGCCAATTAATATCCCGTAGGGATAGATATAAGGAGCAATATGCCGTGTTGGATATGAAGAGACTATTGAAAACTGCATCAAAGCAGACGTGGCCAAAAATGAACTTGCAGGATCAGAATTACGTATTTGAAAGACAAAAAAGTTTCTTTTCAAATTTTTGATAGAGAAGTGCCTTGGATGAAATGTCGGTTTCAAGATTTTGAAAAAAATAATGCCCTGTCCTTCAGAAAAGTTTTCTTTCTTTCTTTCTTTCTTTCTTTTCAATAAAATAGTATTCATTCTTTGACAGAGAGGTGCTTCGAAATGAACTGACAAATGTATACATTGATCATGGAAAATGCACGCCTGCAGATTTGTTGCTGCAGGATTTATTGCGCAAATTAAATTAATAAAGAACAAAATTTCAAGAGTCGTTTTGGTTGAGACAACTCAGTCTAACTTTCCCTGTATCTACAGCATTATGTGCAAGGAATATGATTACATTAACGAGAGTGAAGACATTCCTGAGAAATTTCATGGGAAATATCAGGATCAGTAATTTCAGTACACTGACTATCGAGAAGTGTCTACTAAATTGACTTTGCAGAAACGACAGCTTTACAAAACAAATTATGGATGTTTTGCTGAACGAAAAAACAGATGAATTTTTAAAAAAATTGGAAGATTAGATTTTCTGAATACCTAACAACATGACTAGCTTCGCCACCGGTAATGTTAGAGGCTGGAATAGACTGTGAATATTTGACATTAGATATTGTTATTACGAAGTAAATAGTCATTGTTTTTAATATATACATTTTTATTTAGGTAGCGTCGTATAATTGAATGAGAAAGGGATGGCAACCAGTAGAGATACGTTTCGGTGCCGGGGTAGGCGTCGAGACGGAAAAGGTTAAAGCCAATGGCAAAATTGGCTTTAAAAATATATAAGACAAGTGAAAACTGAGGTAATATTTTTCATCAATACCTTAATTTTGGCAGAAGCTATTCAGACATGTTAGCGAGCATTTGTAGAAGTTCTTTGTTTCGTAGGAGACGCTCGTCTACTACGAGCGTCTCCTACGTCTATATTTAAATACTGGAGGTAGAATTTTTAGGATTTCAAATGGTTAATGTTGCAAGAACATTTACTCAACGCGATTGTGAGGAAAGGAGGAAATAGAAATGTCCATTCGAGACATTCGGGAAGTGATTTAGTGCAAATATTTTAGGTTATATTATTATTAGGTTTAAGGACATCAATTTTATTTATTTAATAATTTTGTTACTATTTCGGGAAGTCCATATTCGGATTATACTCTTAACATGACACAACCGAAGATTCCCGGTGGAATTCAAGACTTCGTGGATGACTTCACTTCTTCATTGCAGCTTGAACATCTTTACGAATCGTAAGCGTCCCACAAATAAATTGCATAAGTCTTTGCAAAGATCAAATAAACATTTAAATACTCTGGGAGGTCAAATAGAATAATATTTCAATTCACTAGCATGCCATTACAAGCTATCGCCAAAGAAAAAATGTAAAGTAAAATAATAAACTTTGATTAAATTAATGTTGAATCAATAAACGATGTAAATCTGTTATCGCAAAAAGAGAGCTGGTTCATTTAATAGTAATACGCTGCGGACCATTTTATTTTTAACAAAATAAGTTTTCAGAGAAGACTCAGTCTGTACGGGTTGGGACGTCGACCCATGTAGGCGTTACACGACTATATAAGAATTTTGGAGTCTGGAATTCATAAAAATTATATACAAATGAAATTGTTCAGTGTTTGAATACATTTTGAAACATAAGTAAGAAATCTCTTCACTAAGGGGCTCGCTAAGCGTGCTCGATTTACATTGAATGTCGATATAAAAATAAGTGTTTGAAAACGTTTCAAAATGCATTGCCGAACGTGGGGCATATTGTCTGCATAAATACCAAAATGTATTAAAACATTTCACTTTGGACGAAAAATGCTGTTAGTCGAATTCTGCTGCTACAAACATAAGCAGTCACCTCGCTGCAGATCAGTGCTGTTGCTCTTATTCCTTGGACTGACGTCGGCGCCATGTTCTAACAGCAGCTCTGTTGATTGGGCATCACCATCTCTTGCTGCGACCATTAGCGGAGTTTTTTTCCATTTGTCTACTGCATTGGGGTCAGCTTTGTTTTCGAGGAGGAGCTTCATAATCTGGTGATGACCGCTTCTAGTGGCGTAATGAAGCGCTGTCGAGTGGTCCTCGTCTCTCAGACTGACGTCGGCGCCATGTTCTAAGAGCAGCTCTGTTGATTGGGCATCACCATCTCTTGCTGCGAACATTAGCGGAGTTACTTTCCATTTGCCTACTGCACTGGGGTCAGCTTTGTTTTCGAGGAGGAGCTTCATAATCTGGTATTGACGCCACTGACAAGCGTAATGAAGCGCTGTCGAGTGGTCCTCGTCTCTTCGACTGACGTCGGCGCCATGTTCTAACAGCAGCTCCGTGAATCGAGCATCGCCCGCCCTTGCTGCGACCATTAGCGGAGTTTTTTTCCATTTGTCTACTGCATTGGGGTCAGCTTTGTTTTCGAGGAGGAGCTTCATAATCTGGTGATGACCGCTTGTAGTGGCGTAATGGAGCGCAGTCGAGTGGTCCTCGTCTCTCAGACTGACGTCGGCGCCATGTTCTAAGAGCAGCTCTGTTGATTGGGCATCACCATCACTTGCTGCGACCATTAGCGGAGTTTTTTTCCATTTGTCTACTGCATTGGGGTCAGCTTTGTTTTCGAGGAGGAGCTTCATAATCTGATGACCGCTAGTAGTGGCGTAATGGAGCGCAGTCGAGTGGTCCTCGTCTCTCTGACTGACGTCGGCGCCATGTTCTAACAGCAGCTCTGTTGATTGGGCATCACCATCTCTTACTGCGACAATTAGCGGAGTTTTTTTCCATTTGTCTACTGCACTGGGGTCAGCTTTGTTTTCGAGGAGGAGCTTCATAATCTGGTGATGACCCCTTCTAGTGGCGTAATGAAGCGCTGTCGAGTGGTCCTCGTCTCTCTGACTGACGTCGGCGCCATGTTCTAACAGCAGCTCTGTTGATTGGGCATCACCATCTATTGCTGCGACTATTAGCGGAGTTTCTTTCCATTTGTTTACTGCACTGGGGTCAGCTTTGTTTTCGAGGAGGAGCTTCATAATCTGGTGATGATCGCATTTAGTGGCGTAATGGAGCGCAGTCCAGTGGTCCTCGTCTCTCTGACTGACGTCGGCGCCATGTTCTAACAGCAGCTCCGTGAATCGAGCATCGCCCGCCCTTGCTGCGACCATTAGCGGAGTTTCTTTGCATTTGTCCTCTGCATTGGGGTCAGCTTTGTTTTCGAGGAGGAGCTTCATAATCTGGTGATGACCGCTTGTAGTGGCGTAATGGAGCGCAGTCGAGTGGTCCTCGTCTCTCTGACTGACGTCGGCGCCATGTTCTAAGAGCAGCTCTGTGAATCGAGCATCGCCCGCCCTTGCTGCGACCATTAGCGGAGTTTTTTTCCATTTGTCTACTGCATTGGGGTCAGCTTTGTTTTCGAGGAGGAGCTTCATAATCTGATGACCGCTAGTAGTGGCGTAATGGAGCGCAGTCGAGTGGTCCTCGTCTCTCTGACTGACGTCGGCGCCATGTTCTAAGAGCAGCTCCGTGGATTGCGCATCACCTCCCCGTACTGCTATCATTAGCGGAGTTTTTTTCCATTTGTCTACTGCATTGAGGTCAGCTTTGTTTTCGAGGAGGAGCTTCATAATCTGGTGATGACGCCACTTACAAGCGTAATGGAGCGCAGTCCAGTGGTTGTCGTCTCTCTGACTGACGTCGGCGCCATGTTCTAAGAGCAGCTCTGTTGATTGGGCATCACCATCACTTGCTGCGACCATTAGCGGAGTTTTTTTCCATTTGTCTACTGCATTGGGGTCAGCTTTGTTTTCGAGGAGGAGCTTCATAATCTGGTGATGACGCCACTTACAAGCGTAATGGAGCGCAGTCCAGTGGTTGTCGTCTCTCTGACTGACGTCGGCGCCATGTTCTAAGAGCAGCTCTGTTGATTGGGCATCACCATCACTTGCTGCGACGATTAGCGGAGTTACTTTCCATTTGTCTACTGCACTGGGGTCAGCTTTGTTTTCGAGGAGTAGCTTCATAATCTGGTGACGACCGCATGTAGTGGCGTAATGGAGCGCAGTGCAGTGGTTCTCGGCTCTCCGACTGACGTCGGCGCCATGTTCTAACAGCAGCTCCGTGAATCGAGCATCGCCCGCCCTTGCTGCGACCATTAGCGGAGTTTCTTTCCATTGGTCCTCTGCATTGGGGGTCAGCTTTGTTTTCGAGGAGGAGCTTCATAATCTGGTGATGACCGCTTGTAGTGGCGTAATGGAGCGCAGTCCGGTGGCCCTTGTCTCTCTGACTGACGTCGGCGCCATGTTCTAACAGCAGCTCTGTTGATTGGGCATCACCATATCTTGCTGCGACCATTAGCGGAGTTTCTTTCCATTTGTCTACTGCACTGGGGTCAGCTTTGTTTTCGAGGAGGAGCTTAGCTATCTCAATTTGTCGACCACTGAATGCAAAATGAATGGGCTGTCTGTTAAAAACGTCTTTTTTTTTGACATCTGCACCATACTTTAATAAAATCTGTACAGTTTTTGTGTGTCCATTTTCTGCTGCTATCATTATTGGTGTTTTCCTTCTTTCGTATCGAGCGTTTGTATAACTTCGTTTTTTCTTTAAGATCATCTTCATTATCTGCCAAAAAATGACAAAATATAAATTTTATAAATACGATTTTTATTTGACATTTTATTCTGAATTAAGTATGTTAAATTTACCTTCTATTAAAATGATTATATTTCGTTTTTATAACGTGGCGGGTCAGGGCACGTCATCACGATGGAATATCCCACGGCATTTCACGTCTTTCTCGGTCGTGCCGCTAGGTGTGGCATGATCGCGACCGTATCAAGCAGGGCCTCTAGTGGTGATCCGAGAAAGATGCGAAATGCCTTCGTGAAGACAGACCCTGACGCGCGATATTATAAAAACCGAAGTATAGTTTGTATGTATTATGTATTCTGTTAAGACATTCGTAAGTTCTATTCTTATTACAAATAGAAGATAATAGAAAAAAGCTAATTTGCATTGTGACAATCCTGTATAGTTTTCCGGTTAATACAAGTAATTGCATTTTTACATAAAAATGCCTGAAAGTCATGTAGAATCCAAACTGTTTTGCTTAACGTAGAAATTGATTAGGTACTGGTTAGTGATGATTATGTATTCGACGCTCATGTTCAAAAACTACTGTATACAGAAAATGCTAAAATTTGAGAACTAGGGCCAAGAAATGGCAAAATGCCTTTACACTTTTGTATGATACGTCCGTATATACGGAGTTGAAAATCTTGTATAGAGAAAGTTAATGTGGGATGCTTGGTGAAATTGATTACATTTTAAAGCAAGAGGTCTCCTTGTACCAAAGAAGGTGTTTTTTTCAAAACGTCCTTCCGGTTTCCCGTCGTATGAAAACAACACTAATGCCTAGACTATTCGTAGGAATTTGGCAAAATTAATATTTTTCGTTCTCTATGAATTGCCTGAAGACCCTGGGAATTTGAAAATAATTCTTTGGATTTTGAGGATACTTTTATTCAGACTTTAGGCTATTTTAAAAATGATCTAAAAATATGGTTCAGTTTTTAAAAATGCATACAAGAATAGAGTGAAGTAACTCATTTAGATAGCATAGGTACAATTACCATTGTGCACTCGGAATTTTTGAAAATTGCAATCATTTGAAAATATCAATGTCATAATGGTTTGAAAATATTAGACGTTTTTCCACAGTTTTGAGTGAAATAAGGAATGTTTAAAAAATCCTAAAAACATCTTCAAATTCTTTCCTTAAATTTTTGTACGAATAGTGCTGAATGCTCTGAATGAAATTATATAACTAAAATTTGATGTTTTTTATTTTTAAAAAATAGCATACATGCATTTTATAAATATCTCTCACGTCGTTAATATTTATTTTTCGAGCGATTTTAAACAACATAGCATTTGTGAGTGGCAGTGCTTCAATGGACTTCTTATCAATATTCTCGGAACTCAACACTTTTCTGTGAAAGTGTGATCAATAGGGAGAGGATTTTTATGGCATAAGAATAATGAAATAAGCTTGTAAATACATTCATTTACGAGCTAAAAAGTCTGAAATATGCACTTCAATATGCAATAAAATTAACAATGTTTCATTTCCTCTATAAACCTTTCGTGATAAAATTCAGAAGAAGCATGCTTGGAATAAGAGATACATTTTTGTGCAAATATAATATAATCTACATATTTCACGGGAGAAATAATTCAAGTTAATATTCACTTTAGTGAAGAATATTGTATGTTTATTGAATTTCTTCAGCCTGGTTTAAAACATGTTATATCAAGAAATATTCTATATTTGCACAAGTATTTTATCTTCTGTAGAAAAGACGAACGGCACAGACTGTGACTTCTGAAAGCTCTTTATAATCAATGAACGTCCATGAATAAATATATTAAATGGAAAAATGAAAAGTTATAGATATTTCTTTATTTCAACAAAATATGTGCCTTTAATTACACGAATATGTCCCAACAGGAGAAAGCGACCAAATATGCACTAAAAAAAGAATCTACAAAGCATCCAATTCTAAACAAATGTCAAGAAATTTCACACAGCTATGCCCTGTCGCAATCATTGAAATCCGACCCCTAGTGATCAAATTGCGCAGTTTCAGAAACGCTGAACTGTCATTTTCTCAAAAACTTTTGAATGCATATTTGGATATAGAATATATTTTTACTTTCTCGCCTTAGAAATACTTCGTAAGAAGAAAACGTTATGTAATCGTGCGCCACAAAACGGCAAATTTTCGGCAGAAAAACTCTTACTGTCGGGCCCTGGTAACGAAAGAGTGGATAAATCCTGATTACATGTATACATAACCTGTCATATCATACATAATCTAACATATCACAAATCCTGTATGTTATGTTTATAAAATTTGAACCAATTACATTGAAAATAATCTTAAACCCGTGGTTTATAAAGAATTCACCTTTTTCCTCTTTCACACCGATTGAATATGAAGAAATGCCAGATCTTCGCTAGTTCTACATAATAGCTTTCCCTATAATTCTACGTTCTCAGACTTTTATTTTCGGATGTTGCTCTATAAAATGTGACTTTTTCTTACTGCTGGGTATCCCCACTCCGCCGCTTCGAACACAAGTTCTCGGACGTCGACGTGTGTGTCGAAGTGTTTGGGGTCGGCGCCCGCCTGCAGGAGTCGCTCCGCCGCCTCGAGGTGGCCGCAGGCACTGGCGTAGCGCAGCGCCGTCCAGCCCAGCAGCGCGTCCCTGCGCCCGGGGTCGCAGCCCTTGGCGAGCAGCGCGCCCACGGCGTCGGCGCGGCCCAGCGACGCCGCCTGCACCAGCGCCGTGCGGCCGAAGCGGTCGCTCTCGTCGGGGTCGCCTCCAGCCTCCAGCGCCGCCTCCAGCGCGCCCTCGCTGCCCTCCAGCACAGCCCGGTGCAGTGGGAGGCCGTCCGACAGCATGTGCTCCAGGATGTGCCTCACCCCCACGCCCACATCGCAGTTCAGGATGCTACGCCACACCTTTGCAACCTCGGTCCCTTTCTCTTGGTTTTCCAACAGCCAACGCGCCGCAAAGTATTCGATGAAGGTGTAATGAAGGAAATGCGGCATATCATCTTCACCTTCTCCTAACCATAGGATTCCGGTTTTCTCTTTGATCAGATTTTGTCTGTTTCTGTGTAGGTAGTCTCTGAACGGTGAGGGATCAACTGTGCTGAATGTGCCATCGGAGACCTGCGAAGAAATGTCGGTCTGTATGGTATATCATTTACACACTGGTGCAAACTAGACTTCAATCCGAGAATTAGTTTCGGAATTACGCGGAAAACAAAATTGAGCTGATATTAAGAAATTTGTTGAAAAAATTAGAAAAATAATAAATTTCTTCGCTCACTTCTGAAACCACGTATGTGAGTAGAACTCTCGACGAGAAATTCATTGTTGCAAATTAGACTTGTATCCGAGTATAGTTCCGGAAATGCGCGTAAAACAAAATTGAGCGGATATTAATAAATTTGGTGAAAAAATAGGAAAAAAATAATTTCATCACTCAATTCTGAAACCACGTGTGTGAATAGAACTCTTGACGAGAAATTCATTGGTGCAAACTAGACTTCAATCCGAGAATCAGTTTCGGAAATACGCGTAAAACAAAATTGAGCTGATATTAAGAAATTTGGCGAAAAAATAGGAAAACAAGTAAACTTCATCGCGTCCTTTTTAATCACATATGTGAGTAGAACTCTCGACGAGAAATTCATTGGTGGAAACTAGACTTCAATCCGAGTATTAGTTTCGGAAATACGCGTAAGAAAAATTAAGCTGATATTAGGAAATTACGTGAAAAAATTGGAAATACACTTATGAAGATATTTATTCTAGATGTATAATCTATTGTATATTTTACATACGAAATTATATAAACCAATTTGACCTTTAATAACTGATAAGTACGCGATTTTCTCTTGTTTGGCAACAGTTAACAAATTATCCAAATATAAGTTTTGAGCAATTTGTGAACCAAGTATCTTAGTGTCTAGACACATTTTGGTAGCAAATCTTTTTACGAATATTTGGAAGAAATAGGCATCATAAAAAAAATAGTATTCGTGAAAAATATGTTCATTTTGCGGAAATAATGAGTTTCAAGTTGTAATAAAACTTGTGGAATAGTCGAAAATCCAAGAGTCCTCAGAGTTCGGCGAGTTTTACACCAAATGTTTTTTAACAGACAATCCTCCAAATTCGTACGATTTTAGCATTCAACCATGCAAACACCTGTGATCGCCTTTCTGGGGTATCAGTATCAGAAATAATACACCAAGGTCGTTCTAAGGGTTCTAATCGAGCAACGAGAAAAAGTCCGAGGCCTTTGGACCGACGGCTTTTTGGCACTTGAGAAATTAGGATCAGTTTACGCCGTGATACGTACAGGATTTTATTTTTTCCTAATTTTTTGATTCATAATTACTTATTTACAAATTAAAGAGATGGAAACTTGACTTGGTTTGTCCTTTCATTTCTCTCTCGCATAATTCCCTCCAAAAGGGAACATTCCCTCATAACCATAAACCTTTGGAGATGGGTAAGTTCTGCAGTGTCTGTCGAGCTCCGTATGGAAGGACAAAAGCAATAACGCCTCAGTAAAAAAATGCTAGTTATTTTAGTTCCAAACAAATTCTGAATATTCAATATTTTGTGCGCAATATCAGACCCGCGCGGCGGAGAGTAATGGCCGCGTATGACTGCGTTCTGGCGAGATCCGAATACCAGCCGTCGGCGTTCTTGTGCGTCGGCAGGGGGGGTGCGGATAAAGGGGAAAGCTTAGACGCCCACCCCGGGGAGAAATCCCACTAATAGAACAAGGAACAGTGTGGCGGAGTAGGTCACGCGACGCATATGCGTGTGCAGTATCAAAAATATCGCGTAGGTTCTGAAAACATTGTGTATAAATAATTAACTCACAAGTACAAGCATAGCGCAGTTTTGATGAACCACTTCAAAATTGTCTGCAGATGGTAGATTCGCGGAATTCGCATCATTCAGTCCAAAGCGTCTCTCGTACAAGTCCCTCTTCCTCTCCACGAAGCGGCGGTAGAGCTGGTAGAGACTGATGCCGGACTGCGGGAGCAGGCTGACCCCTGTGCCCAGGGCCCGTGCCGCCTGCGTTGCATACGCCTCCGCCGCCATCTGCGCGTGCAGCGGGACGTCCAGCAGGCTGCGTTGGCCGCGCCCCGCTGCGCCGTGCAGGGCTGCCACCATCTCGGCGGCGAGGCCCGCGAACGCCGCAGGGGGGCGGTTGCGTGGGTCGACAGACGACCATTGTCCACAGAGGTGGTTCTTCTGCTCCTCTTCGGAGAACGGGCGAAGCGACGATGTGGCGCAACGTAACGCCTTAGTGAGAACAAGCTCAGCCTGAAGTTCAATTAATTATTCATTACACTGCATTCTTTTTATATTAATAACCAAAAACAGTCAAAATTTCGAATTCCTTTCACATTATTGGTGTTTTAATGTATATATTGGTGTTGAAGAAATGAACTGTCTGCGGATTCATTTTATGATGGAATTTCACACTAGATTACTTCTGTTTTAGGGAAGAATAAAAAAACTACGGAAAAAATTTATTTCTTTCAAAATAAAATAGTTATGTATTCAAATTTAAATTTTTTAATAGATATTTGACCATCAGTATTGTGTTAATAGGAAATGCTTGTATTAGTACTTATTATCAAAAATTTATTCTTCCACTTTTCTGCAAAACTATAAATTTTGTTTTAAAGTTGTATAGCAATATTTCTCTCTTTATTGAAAGTTTATTCTCACTTGAAATTATAAAAGAAACAAGAATGAAGTAATTTTTGGAAAGTTGAAATCATTTCTTACCTCCGGGCGTGATGAGACCCACACGAGCTTCACTTTTGTCTCCAGCAACATCTCCAAGAGTCGGACGAGTTTGTCCTTGTAGGAAGGGCAGATCTCGTCCACCCCGTCGATGAAGACTGCGATGTCCCCCGAGTCGTAAAGCGCAGCCTTGAGGCACCTCTGCGTGGACTCAGCCGAACTCGATGTCGCGACGCCCGCCGCCGCAGCCAGCAGCTGCACTAAGTGCTCTTGCGTCAAGTCTATCACGCAAAGAAGTAGATGTAAGACTCATAGGTTCAACATCACTGATCCGGTGCTTAGAAAGAGGAATAATTTCTCTCGCCCTCTATCATCGTCAGCAACTGCACCAAGTGCTCCTGCGTCAAATCTGTCATCCAAGAATTTGAAGTAAGAACTGTTAACAGGTAAAGATGCTCTTAATGCCAACACATTACGCCCTTAACAACTTTATTATTTTTTTGTTTTCGTCTTTATTTTAAGAACATATTGGGTATCCAAGGGAAATTATTATCTCTTCTATTTATATTACCTAGGACTATATTACAGGTTTGTGGGGTTTATGAGGTGACATCCGTACATAACTTCGTAAATTTCCTACTGTTAGATTGGATATATCTGTAAATGTGCTTCGAACAGATATAGAACATGAAAGTAGAAATTGAAATTTTATAAACAATGCTTTAAAAATCACTAGGCGGACATGCAAATACAATTTACATTCCACTGTGAGACTTTCATAGTAGAAAAATATTTCCTCATTCGTGTTGAAAGTACACGTCCTAGCTATTCTGAACATTCTATCACATTTTGAGAGATTTACCTTACGCAAAATAAAATCGACAATTTGATTTTTAGCGCGATTTAATTGCACGGGCTAACTGCTTTTCGAAACAAGTTTAATAATTCTGAAATGTTTAATTACGCTTAGTAGTTGACGTGCAAATTCTCACAATTGAAGACGTAGCCATAGGAAGTGCCAGTGAGTGTTGGGGCCTTTTCTCCCCGGACATATCTTCTTTTTAAAGTGATAAAAACTGTTGGAGTGTATTTTACTAGAATAGATGACGTCCTCTTTTTTATTGGAAAGGGGAAACTACTTTTAATGGCAACCTAGACAAATGATGTAAGAAGTATACTGCATTTTTCTCAACTTTTTCGAGTCTCTGACATCATAACATTTCGTCGTTGTATGACATTTAAAATACATTAAACTTCAACTATCTATTCTAACAACCTCTAAAATCAATAGAAAACTATACTTCATTAACGTTCGTAACTCCAGGAAATACGACTGTGCTGCCATCAGCTGGCACAACATTGTACAACTTCAACTTAGTGTGTGCTAGTCTTCGTTATAAATTCTGTGCTTTGAGGTGTTAATACTGTTCTGCTGGCACTGTGAAGTTCATTCCATTAGTTAATATCAATATTACAGTCTCCAAATCTTGTCATTCTGAACTCCTATAAATTGACGAATTTTATTTTGCATCCCAAGTCACAATGCTAACTCAATTGCAAGATTGAAATTTCAACATCCATCAAATTCTTATGGTATAAAAGTTGAAAAGATGAAATTGAAGTAGGCCTATTGTGTGATTGTGAAAGTGATAACAATGATTGAAGTATTTATTTTGTCACTAGTATTTTGTCTTTGAGAAAAATAATAGTAGTTTATGCAATTTGTTTATAATGTTAAGCTTTATTGCATAAGTACATGTTTTGAAAACGAGCGACTTTAGGACCGAGTTTTCAAATTTTTACGAATGTAATAAAACAACATTATAAACGAGTTGCATATTATATTTTTTTGTATAACAGCATTATACATTTATAAGAGAATCAAACTTAATTTTGCGAAACAACTTCCCAGTGACGACTCGGGTATTTGACAACGTGCGAGTAAACGGTGGTCGGCTGTTCCGTTTAGCTCTACCTCCTCCCGATTCTCTCGCTGTGATTGGCTCAATGTGTGATGACGCAATCATTCGTGACATAAAATATAATACGATATCATGTGAGCCGTAAAATGGCGGATTATGAACGAACTCTTGCAACACAAGAGGCTCTTTTATAATGCTGGAATACAAAAAAAATGTTATATTAGAACCCTTTTTATGAAGTGTTCTTTTCTTGTAAGAAATGGCAACCCTGAGTGAGCGTGTGTGAGTGGTACCTGGCGGTTGCGGGAAGTCCCTGAGGAGGTTGCGGTGGTCGAGCGCCTGCAGCAGCACCGCCCACCGCTGCGCAGCCTCGGCCGCCAGGCGCTGCAGGAAGCGGCTCTTGCCCATCCCGGGCTCCCCCACCAGCAGCCCCACGCGCTGCCTCCACGCGGCCGCGTGCCGCACGGCCTCCGCCGCGTGCACGCACGCGGGCGCACGCCCACACGCGTCGCTCGCCCGCTGCACGAACGGCGCCACGGCCTGCGTCGCCCCTCGCGTGGCCTTCCACACCACCGCCCCCACGCCCACGCCCACGCCCACGCAGTGCAGCCAGTGCACGTTGAGGCCCCTCTCCGCGCGGGGGGCGACGCGCAGGAAGGCGGCTTCTTGGGCGCTGCTGCCCCCGGCGCCAGGCAGCACCGTCCACCTACGCTTTCACCAAACCGTTTCACCTCCAATCCGCCTCTTATCAAATTCCCCCATCAAGTATAATCTAATTGCAGATTCTCTGCATGTATTCTATAGGTAATGCATTATGAAGAAGGAACTCAATTTGGTAGACCCAACTAAAAATTCACATCTTTCACCAAAGCTTGCTTCATTATCAAAATTAAGCAGTTCTACTGATACAATTTAACTTTCCTGAATAAAAAAGAAGAAAAAAACACACAAGAAAGGAACGACCGTCCAGGGTGGTTGTCCTGAGCCCACAGATGAGCAAACAAGGTTATTGCGAGCGCTCCAAAGAGCCGTGGAGGCTCACCGCCGATTAGGCGATCAGCCGACGGGGAGCAATTGTGAGCTCTCAGCCGAGAATTCCGCTCGTCCCTAAGAGGCCAGAGAAACGCTCGGTGGACAAGAGCAGTGGAAGAGTGCAACCTCCACGTGCGGAGACTAGGGTTTCTACGAAGCGCTGGGCAAACCACCCCTTAAAACGCAGCGCACCATCAGAACAAGTGCCTGGAGATATTCTAGTGCCGGACTCTCTTGCACAACAGTCCCGTCCTGCGAAAAGTGGTACCGAGTTAACCCTGCGCGTTAACCTGTCCGCTGCGCACGGGGAGAGGTGGCTCAGGGCATCAGCTGATGTCGCTCTGAACGGGAGGTCCTTGCGTTTCGAGCCCCGGCGGTGGCAGGATTTCCCCCAATCTGCGTTGCGAGGGCGAATTCAGTCGCAGTCTGGAGGAGAATTCTAGGAGCCGGCTGCTCTGATCAATAGCTTTCCGATTTTTCTGCGCTCAACACCAGGCGAATGCCGGAGCAGTACCCTATCAAAGGGGTCTTTCGTCTTTCGTGAACGTGACTAAGCACTTTCTGCCTCCGATATATACTATACCGTATAGTTGAATCTACTACGTGTAACTGTATGAACTAAACCATTTTCTCCTTGCCGCTTAATTAAGCAGTTTTCAATTTTCATAAAAAATTACATATGTATCAAATTTCGATAATTACAAACAGGAAAAACTCCATTCTTTTGTAACAATTTCAAACAAACAGCATTTTTATACTTTCAGTCATTTAGCACATTTGTATTAAAATTAACTGAGAAAACCAAATTAAATTAGTATTTAAAGTAGTGAATTAGTATTAGTAATTAAATTTCGAAACAACATAAATTAATTTAATTAAACACATAATTATCACAACTGAATATTTTTTATACATTTGAATCTATACTCACCATTTGTTATTTTCTATAGCTGCATCGTTCTCTGAAGGTTCTTTTTCCCTATTGTCCAGTACACTTCCTTGTCTTTTGTACGACTCAGGTTTTCCGCTTCGGACATCTTTAGACCTGAGTGTGTTGTACAGCTCCTTAAGAAAAGGCGCTGGAAATCCGCTGAGGACGAGGTGGTCGCTCCGCGGGTCCAGCCCCTCCACAACGGCCGGGTCGAGGGTGGCGGGGTGCTCCAGGGTGCGGGGGAGGTCGAGGTGGGCGTCTCCCGGGGCGGGCCGCGCCGCGCCCATCGCCGCCCCCCCGCGCACCAGGGCGCTCAGCAGGGCGCCGTCCACGTCCCCTCGCACGGAGCGCCACGAGGGCTCCAGGGCACGCAAGGGCGCCGGGCGACCCTGCACAGACACACACACGCTCTGTGTTAAAAGTTGAAGGAATATATATATATATACGCTTTTTCCTGTCTCCGTCTCGCCTCCTTTCATGCAATGAAATTGTGTTGACGACCTATGAAAACTCACGTTTCATATGCGTCTCGTAAATTATGTACTGACCTGGAACTGGAGAGTCCTGTCGAAGATGGCCTCTTGAGCCTCCAGTGTGAGGTGGTCCATCCTCCAGTCCTCCTCCTCACGGATTGTCACATCGCCCCTCAAAGGGCCCGCGCCGTGGCCGGAGGAGACGGCGACCACCTTGACGCTGCAGCCGACGGCGGCGACCAGGGCCCGCGCCGCCGCCTCCTCCTCCTCCGCGTCCAGCAGCAGGACCTCCACGTGGCCGGCGCCGCACGCGGCCTCCAGCGCGGCGCGCGGCAGCTCCCGCAACTGGCGGTCGCCCACGTAGGCCCAGCGGCCGGCGTACTCCTCGTCCAGCACCTGGATGGCCTTGGCCGCGCGGTGGCCCGCTGGCACGCCACGCACCGTCACGGCCTCCTCCCCCTGGCCGCCCCCCAGCGCCCGTCTCAGGGGGACGCAGTGCTCCGCTTGGAAGCGCAGCGCCCCGCCGCCCGCCGCCGCCCGCCCCTGCTTGGCCAGCTCCTCCGCCAAAAGCGACTCCACTTCTCCAGAGCGCTCTGTGAGCGGGGCGCCCCGCGAGTCGACCAGAGCCCACTTCTTGACGGTGGCGACGTAGTTGGGGAGGAGGGCCTCGATTTGCGTCATCGGAGCTCCAAACATTGTGTCGAGTTCGCGTTTAATGAGATCCGTCAGATCGTTCACGTGCGCTTGGTCAGAAAACACCCGCAGGCGTGGAAGAAACTCGTGCTGGTAGACGTTTTCCAGCGGATCGTTGTTGTACAGTTTCCACACCTGCGACAGATTATTCTAATTGTGAGTAAATCTAATCTACCATCAGTTTCACTATACGTATACAGCAAAATTGTTAGTGGAGAAATTGGCAGACGTATTTTGTAAGTAATATAATGCTGAATTCATTATTATTCACATTCAAAGAATTCATAATGTAAGGCACTTTGCACATTTCTCAAGAACAGTAGCGCAAATTTTAGTATAAAATTTTATACATTTTATAACTTATTTTTCCTTATGAAACCTTCCAATATGACTCGATTAAATTTAGAAACGTTAAAAAATGTATATAAAGGAGCAAAATGCTCCTGCGTTATTATTTAGGGATATTTGTTCGTTAAATTGATTAAATTGGACTTTACCAAGCAATAGCGAATAGTAAAGAAGCTACTCTTTAGCGGGAAAGTTATCATTGAGGTTTCCAGATTGTCCTGTTGGCAGGACTGACTGCAGGGTGATGGCAAAGTGCCTGTGGAAGTTTTCTAGTAAAACACATTAGGGAAGATCTATGTTTATTTGATAAACAATTTTTTTTCCAAAACAGATCATTCTAGACTCCGGATGAAACAGCTCCCCAGAATCACATCACGCTCTATTCACTTGATAGAGAAATATTTTTGTGGATTTCTTGTGTCGCTGTATCGGCGAGTAAAAGTAACTAACACATTTCCAAGTACAGAAAGAAAAAATACATATTTTCTAATAACAGTACAAAGAATAAAAATACTTTCATCAAGAAATGTTCCATAAATGGTAGAATTTATTAATAAAGAATTAGGTATTTTTAAGATTAAGATGGTACGTACTTTTAACTGCATAGTTTGTCAAATCATCTCTGAACGGGATAGAGTGAATACAGAATATGCCGCTTCCTGTCTTAAAAAGTCCACTCTACGCCACTGCTCAACAGCCCTTCTCCATTCTCTTAATTTGTTACTAGATAGTCGTTGTGTAATCTCCATGTGAATGCCAAGTCCTCGGCTCGTCCTGCGGAGTGGCACGTACCTCGTGGTCGCCGTCGCCGAAGGAGAAGACGGAGTTGGGTGCGGCGGAGTCGCCGGTGCGCAGGAGGTCCTCGTGCTGGAAGTGCAGGTGCGGGCCGTCGGTTGCCTCCTTGCGACGAACCACGGGGCGATTCGTATAAATCACCATCCGCACGTTCTCCAAAGAACAACAGTGGAGCAAATATTCGTCTTTCGTCTGGAAGCAGCCAGGTGTCGTGTGATTGCTCTTGAAGTTGTTGTAAAACTCAAAATATTTTTGTAAGCTGAAGTCGCCCTTTGAGGTTGTGAAAGCCTGAACAGAAGAGAAAATAATAATAATAACAATAATAATCATAATAATAATATTTTGTAAGGTATAGATTTTTAACCGGTTGGTCACCGCAGTCCTGAGGGGGAACTTGAGCTTCAAAGTGTTTAGTGACTTTGGTTCAGGGTATTTACACTGGTCACCGAAAGAGTTGAGCTAGTACCGACTTGCTTAAGTTGCATGCAAGAACATTGGTGGTCACTGAAGGAGCTACAACTGTGCTCGAGCTCCATGAAAGCGGCATTTTCTCAGCGTATTTACCTGTGTGGTTATCGAAGGAGCTGCACCAGTCCTGTTGGCGTGCTTGAGCTGGATGAAGACGGTCAGTGGCTGCGGCTTCAGCACGCGCAGCACGAGATCGTCCATGGGACGCGCAGCGGCCACATTGGAGAACAGTTGAAACGAGAGGCCCCTTCTGCGCGCGCGCAGCGCCCACAGGCCGCCGAGGAAGATCTCGTATTCAGTTCCGAAGGTCGTCGCTGCGCCCTTCAGTCGCCCCAAGACGGGTGACTCGGCACTGAAACAAATGCCGCTGCACAACCTTCGCACTGAAACTTTCATCTGCGTTTCCATCTTTTTCTTCGGAATTTAATAGAATGTCCACCTGTTTAAACGTTTTTGCCCTGACTGAAATTTTATTTTTTAAATAAAAATACATATGAATGGTTCAGCATAAGACCAGATCAGCATAAGTGACATTTTATAAATTCTGATAAATCTGTTTAATAGCAGCAGTAATACTGAATGTTTACGATGAGGTTCGGAGTGGTCGGCCTTCTCTTGTCACCGATGATTTGGTAAGGAAAGTTAAAGAAATTCATAAGAACAGGCGCTACACATTGACAACGCTTTCAGAGGAATTTCCACAAACTTTCATGTGCTTTTTTGTTTAAAAACTGTTACTGATCGCTTGCGTTATCGCAAACTATTCCGGATGGGTTCGTAAAACAAAGCGATTTGGTAGTATTTTGACTATCGTCTAAGAGATTGCCCCGTGACGAAATCTGGGAAGACTTCGTTTACTGAACCCGGAGCCCTAATTTCATGTCCTAGCCCTTCCAAATGCTCTTCCTGTTTGGAAATAATTTTCCGAGTTCACGTAGCACTACATTAATTGGCAGTTATGATTTAAACGAGAACATATGTGTTACTATAGCACCACTAATTATCGATATGAAATTCCTACGAGGATCATTGCAAGAAACTTCAAGCCAAATTCAGAACATGGACTAATTTTAAATTATCTAGTGTCTTTAAATAATGTTTTAAAAATATTTTTTCCTCACTTACCTGTAACATGGTGTTCTCGCCATTTTATCTGAAAAACAAACATAATGTTTATTTTAAGCGTTATAACTATTTTCTTCTTTAGAATTATTAGAGAAATACCGTTCACATTTCGAATGTTAAAATCGAAGGATAGACGGACGTTACGACCAATCCGAGCATTGATTCTGTTTGCTGATCAATTCCTTTTGTATTATAACGTTATAAGAAACATTCATGTTGATACATTACTGGGCTGCCGACATTAACAAATTTTCTCTTTTTTCTCTGCCATCCTGTAGGTAAAATATACCTTTGCATCAATTGAAATAACTCATACATTTTTCACCACAACTCGTTTATTTATTCAATTTCTGTCGAAGATTACTTGAATCCCTAACAGCCACTGGCTTGAAGGGAGCGGAGAAAACATTACGTTAGGTGACAAGGGCGCTATTTTTATCTCAAAGCGTATGTGTCATAGATTATATTTTGCGGCATTTTGCAAGATTGAATTTGATTTGACATTCGCTGCGCAGGTAATTTTCAACACGAAGAGTTGCGTCATCCAGTACTTGGTTTGTTCAGTGTAAGATTTGGTCGCCAGCGAAGAGGGCGGGAGAGATGTTTGGAGAGGTCATTGCGTCATACGTGAAGATATTACAGAGCAACAAGGGCCTTGGTGTACACCTGCCAGAATAGGAGAAGAGACAGTAAGCACACGGAGAATAACCTATTTGTGAGGACGATTTTAATAAGGAAAATGAGATACTGTGGAATGCCGAGTTTCTGGAGTTTGAGTAATAAGCGAGGATGCCAAACTGAATCGAAGGCTTATTTGACATAGAAAAAAAGTGAATCTGGGTTTCATCAGCCAAATAACGCTTCTAAAGACTTCAAACCGTTTTCTCAGGACCATTACCAAAGCACCCTGGTTCATACCCAATGATCTTCAGCGGAACTGGTTTATAATTTATTTTCACTTCTTGCATTTACAAGCGGGGGAGAACTGGCGAAAGCGTTACGTAATTTTTAGACGCGCGTTACGGGTGCTTTAGAAGGGGCAGATGGGAGTATTGAAAGTACTCTAAATTTGCGTCACGTATTTTATGGACGGACCCCAAGGCAATAGCCTATGCTTGTTCTTGAGATTGCGCGAATGGTCCTTTTTAACTCTACCGGGAACAGAGATTACTATACCGGGAAGGCCTGACAATGCGCAAGATTGTTACAAGACAAGAGCGTATGCCTTTCCTTTTGTATAAGGGGCTGCGTGAACATACCTGTCGTGACGTCTTCTAAGCGAAAGCTGCGGGTCTCAGTACTGCGTGATGAAGGTTCGCCCAGCACCTCCAATATCCTTTTCTAGTCTGAATCTTCGCTTTGAATCGAAATGATATTACGCCCTGCCGTAGTGTGTTTTCCTTTGATGGACATGCAACTTTGCAGAAGCTTCTGACGTTTAAAGGAAGTGACAAAACAGCTAATCGTAAAAAACAGGAAGTGGCTAGACGATAAAATATGTTTTCCGACGACAACGAAGCTGCAGCAATACGATTTTATATTCACAAATATTACTAACGGTGGTATATATTACAAGAATCTAATCGTTAATCTCCTTTCAACCTAATCTACAATGATTATATTTGATTTTCGGTATTCTTTTCAAGATATCATTATTATATTAATATAATCTTTACTTAAGGTGACCAGCCATCTCGTTTTCAGCGGGACAGTTCTGTTTTGAAGTAAGATGTCTCGCTCTCATTTTAATTATTGTGAGATCGTTTGAAAATCCCATTATTAGAATTTGAATGTATACCCTGTTTTAGTGACCGACCACGTTGATCATGTGCTACGGCAGTAATTAGCATTTGATGTGGTATTATAGTGGACCGTGTAATTGCACCATGATGTCAAACACACGTATACATATGAAGGGCTCTAAGGAATAACATGACAACAGAAAATGGTTCTCGTTATGTGGCACATATTTCGAGAAAATGGCAAGTGTGGTAACCAACGATATTGCTAATAACGTTACTAAAGAGCTAGTTAGTTAATTGAAAATTCAACAGATGGCAGAGCAATCCACATTTTGCTGTCCCACGTCCGTCTAATTTGAAGCAAACAACGTGTTTAAAATTATGACTAGGGGAACTACATTATATTAACAAATGCACTTTCGTACAATTGAGCGACCATTTAAAGAAATTGCAGTCATTGTGTAAAAACTGCGTTGCAAAATGTTGTAGAAACTTTTGAAAATGTCACAGGGATTTCATGTAAAATACTCCTCAAAATAAAAATATCTTAATGATCAATGGATACAAGGTAGCAAGTTTTGACCTATAAATTTACTCAATATATAATATTAAATAATATAATTATACATAAAAATATATAATGTTATAAACGTCTAACCATGTCGGGGTGTCGCGTGAAAATGTAGTGAGAAATTCCATATAACGTGTAAATGTTCCGTATGTAACATTTGCCCCTATTTGGTAGGCAACTCGGCGTACTTTGGTGTGTGTTGACAGGGTCATGAAATCTTTTTGACTGCGTCAGAACCAGGGTCCAGGGTATAGAGGAGGCCTTAGTCAAAACATTTTTAATATGAATAATAAATGAAGTTTTCAAAATGTTAGCTCCATGAAATTCGATTGCACGGCGAGTCATTCTTGTTTTCTTAGTTGCAGCAATACATCACCAGAGCGTGCCACGATTCTTGATCCCTCAAATTGCTATTAGGTGCGAGAGGAGTGGAGCAGGTTTGTTTATTTGGTTATTTTAACGATCGGTCTATTATATTCAATCTGTAGATATTTTTTGATTCAAAATTGTTTCTTTTACAGGAAAGCGAACTCATTTGTTTATCTGATTGTGTTAATAACGCTCGTTACCATCCATTATTCTGAATTTAACTAGTGTTGGTAGAGGAGTGGGGGTAGGTAAACCGGGGCTCCAGAAAACGCGCGCGTAAAATGAAGCAGCAGTTGGCGACCGTCTCTTCTGTTTTGGTATGTATTTGTGAAAAGTAAAAATCTAAGAAAAATGTCGTAGTACTTTTTTTGTGCAGTGAGTTTTGAACTGTCATCATTCTCAAGTATAAGTCTGATAATTATGAAGTGAAAGCAGTATTTTTTTAAATTCTGTTCAAAATGTTCTTTATTCAATTGTTTTTTGAGTATTCTCGATTTGGTAGTTTCGCCAAGTATTCTGTGGTATATTTGATTTTACTAGGCTTTACTGGTGAGTCATTAAGAAAATAATAAATACATGACATGTTTGAGTTATGTATTTCTAAAATAAATAATGTATTTGAGTATAAGTATAGTGAGTTTCAAAATAAGTATTGTATTTCACTGTTCAATTCTATTGCATAAAAATGACATGAGAAAGTAGTTTGAAATTGAATATGAAATTTGTGTACTTCAGTGAGAGGTGGCTACTGTTAATTGTTTAATTTTTGTTTTATAATAGTTTGTTCTTTTCTTTCTCTCTAGGTTTCAGATTAAAACAGCCAGAATACCATATAAGGGATGTGTCTAGAAATGCATATTGAGTTATTATTTTTAATACTACATTCAACTTATTTGTTTGTATTGTACCGCTTTTCTAAAGCACCCTCTCAGCAATGTAGGTTTCTGTATCTCCCTTTAAAAATAACTCTTTGGATTTCTCAGTTGGGCAGAGGAAACATAAACAGTTTGGTGTCTACTGTAGCATCGAAGGGTGAGAATTGATGGGGATGGCAGCAATGGTTCTCCCCTCCCCATGAGTTGTATTTCCCGTACTGGAGATGTATTCTCCTCAAAATTCTTCCTAATACTCCTCAAAATTAATCCACATTAGGTCCCATATTTATGATTTCCTCACCAAAATTTTGAAATGAAAGAATCCAAAAGACAAATCGGCCATGAAAGCATTCTCAAGAACATTATGAGGATTCATTCAAATTGTGTTGCATAAATAAAGATTGTATTTGTTTTACTATTGATTTTTCAGTCATCCCCTCTTAAAGTTGTGAAGAAAATTAGATCTATTTAAA
The DNA here is from genome assembly GCA_038098605.1 of Gryllus longicercus. Lineage (NCBI taxonomy): Eukaryota > Metazoa > Arthropoda > Insecta > Orthoptera > Gryllidae > Gryllus > Gryllus longicercus. The sequence goes on along the minus strand of JAZDUA010000977.1, from coordinate 96,324 downwards.
ATTAAGTTGTAGGTGTTTTTTTTATGTCAAAAACAATTTACTGACTTGATAGTAAAGGGAGGTAGTATACCTACATTTCCTGCCCAGAAGCTACAACAAAAGAGAATCTCAAAATTTAGTCAAATATTTGGTGGAGAAAATAAGCTTTAAATCTTTTCATGCACATTTTATTGAATGAACTAATTTTAATTTGAAATAGAATTTCTTAAAGAACTCGGATGAACCAATTAAATTAAAAAGATTGTTTTTAATTTTCTCCCAAGTTTAAAAATTTATTGAAATGCAAAGATTTTATTTCAAGAATTTGAAGAATTCTTGGAACATCTCAAAACAAATTATGCATTCAAAAATCTTTAACCTTCTTCAATCTTCTATAATCTTCAAAAATATTAAATGTTTTAATGGTTTTTTATTATCTAGTATAGCTATCTCAAATTTCATTGCAACTATTCAGAATCAATGTTCATATTTAATTTATCGTATAATTAGAAAATAAAATATAATTTATACTAATAAATAAAGAGAGTAGTGTGTTGAACTACAGTGCAAAAATCTCGGGATGTTTTGAACTAATATCTACGAAACTTTTGTGCGAACTTCTTTTGAAGGACTGGAGTACTACAGACTGTGATTTACAACCATAAACCTTAATATATTTACAAAAACAATTTCTTTTTTGGACGTCCTTTGTCTCGCATTACATCAGAGATTCAAGAGTGCATCAGTGGTCAATAGTTTAGCCAGGGTGCTATCTGAGAATGAAAGACTGACATTGCTAATAAATGCCAAGAATTTATCTTGAAAAATAAATCAAATATTATGGGAGTCCATTGTTTGCAATGTTCACATATCATGCTACAAAGCATCTAGCATGTCAGATCAAATAATGTAGCTAACATTTTTTTGCTGTTTCAGCTTATTCTCAAATTATTGTGTTCATGCATTGCACGTGTTGGAAGAGCAGAATTTTTCTAATGTTTCAACGGCATGCTGAATAAATGAAACTAGGCAAATGTTTGATATTAGATGGTACTTGCTCATTGGTCTTTAAACATACGTTTCTGTTGTATTTAAAATAATTATAAAATCTGGCAATTATGCTTCAGCATAGATATTTTTATTTACCTATTGTGATTGTTTCATGAACTATGATTCAACATAGAGAATAAGAATTTGAGGATTAGATAAGATTATTTATTTAATCGCACTGGTCATAATATATGACATGGGATGAGTCATTTTTATATAATACAGAACAATAATATAATACAAAATAATAAAGAAACAAAACATACCCACAATAGAAGTATATTTAACATTATACATACTTAACATAAGGAATCCTTCAACCCCCTAGATCCAATTAATATATTTCCAAAACTCTTCTCAAAGACAACCAAAGCTTACATATGATGACATCCGTGCAAATGTGGCTTAACCCACTTTTCATTTTGGGGTCTCTGTGGTAAACACAACTTACTCTGCTTAACTTCAATATGTAAAAGTTTCAGTGCATTTTTATCAATACTATTCACTGTAAATCCAGGAAGTCCACTTAACTTAGGATTTCATTACTTTGTGCAATAGTGGCCTATGCAGTACAGCCCATTCTTTTGTCGAAACAATCATAATGTTTATTTTATTTATAAAACTTTAACCTATATTATTTCTGACCATTATTATTTCTACTTTTTATAAATGATATAGCTTCTATGTTCTCATATAGTAAATTTTACTTGTTTGCGGATGATCTCAAACTTAGTTGTATTATAAAGTCTAATGATGATTGTTTCAAATTACAAAAAGACCTAGACTCTCTATCAATATGGGGTAATGTGAAAAAACTTAATTTAAATGTCTTCAAATGTAAAACTATGAGGTACACAAGATCCAGAAACTCCATCATCTTCCCTTATGAAATTGGAAATTTTGTGCTGGATTCTGTTTCTCACATTAAAGACCTTGGTGTTATATTTGATGATAAATTGAAATTTATTTACATATCGATTTTATTTTGAAAAAGTCAAATCAAATGTTAGGATTTGTGAAGCGCAATACTACAGATTTTAAAGAGCTTAAAACCTTGAAAATGTTATATTTAACTTTAGTAAGACCGAATTTATTGTATGCTTCTCAACTATGGTCCCCACATTACATTAAATATATTAAAAAAATAGAAACTATTCAGCACAAATTTTTCAGTTATGTAGCGTTTAAACTTGGACTTCCATCTCCCTCAAGAGACCATAATTATGAACAAATAGCTAAAATTCTAAATCTAAGTTCTTTACGCTCTTATAGAGATTTTTTTGATATCTTATTTCTATATAATCTTTTAAATTTTCATATAGATTCACCGGAAATTTATCACATATATCTGTGGTTACTATAAATAGAACTGTTCGCTCTAATAATAAAATTAGATTTTATACACCTGTCGGAAAAACCAATTTATACCATTTTGCGCCTATCTGGAACATGTGTAGAAAAGCAAATAATACTCAACTTGACATGACTAAATCTTCATATAGTTTTTATAATTTGGCACACCAAAAACTACTTAATGATTATAGTTGATGAAATTGTACAATTTGAAATTCAAATGTATACTCTACTGTGTAGTGATTAAAAAATGGTATTATTATGTAAATTGGGCGATTGCCTGTTTTGAAATTGATTAAATAAATAAATAAATAAATAACCTAGCTGATGGATTATATCATAAATAAAATTCAATCAAAAAATCATAATTAAAATTAAAAGTAAATTCAATCGGGATAGTAAAGAAGAGAGATTTCATGACTTCAATGAATTTTATACTGCCTTTGTATAACATTTTAGATAGATTCCATTCTCTCTCCTTTTTAGGTAGATGTAAAATCTTCTGTAGAAGAAGTGCAGAAATTTTGTCTGTTAATGAATAATTAGATTAAAATAAATCTGGTTGCCTACTTCTCAATTAATATTTGTTGCGAAAATGACCGAACTTCATTTATTCCAGTTGTCTGTAAAATTTGTTATGCAATAGTGGGCTAACACACACAGAAAATTGCATTTTCCATCTTTCATTATTGGCATTGTTATGAATAGTACGGTACAACACCAAAGTAATTATTCATTAAAATTTCTGCATTTGCAGCATCATAAAACACTAGCAAATTAATTTTAATATTGCGAGTAACTTCATTAGCCATTTACTCCAAACCCAGAATCTGAAAATTGGCCACTTCTGTGCCAATATCCTCATGAACAATAATTGCCTATCGATTCAAAACAGGATGTATACAAACTGCAGCCTTACACACATATTATGCTAAATAGCCTTATATTTTACAAATTCATCAACGCTGGAAAAGCCATGGCAAGATAAGAATGAATAAAGACATCTTTCAAATGCACCTAGCTCAGGCAGACCTTTGAGGTGCTTAGGTAGAAGATTGTACAAACAAAGTCCAGTATGGAAGTTATTTTGACATAAGTGATTTTTAACAGGTGTTACATTCAGATCTTCTTTATTCCTTGTATTATGACAATGAACTGAATATTTCTTTGAATACAGATGTGACTTGTATTTTACAAACATTAAGATTTCATAAATATGCCTATGTGGTAATGATAGTGTGTGTTATGTTTTCAAAAGTTGTCCAAAACCTTTGTTTCTACTCACTCACATCTTTATTCTAATTGCTCTTTTTTGAAGTTCAAAAATTTGTTGGACATGAGATGAGGTACCCGAGAACATTATGCCTTGAAATTGATGGAGTGAAAGAAAGCAAAGTACAATATACAAGCTGATTCAATTCGCAATACTCTTCTGGTGTAACATAAAGCAAAAGCGACTTTATTCAACCTTTTTGATACTTCTTGAAAATGAAATGTTTATTGTTTCGCTTTCATTTCTCATTTCCACGCAAAAGCCCCTTTCTGCTAAGGGCAATTGGAGCCAGCGACAACACCAAAGCCTCCCAGAGGGCAGTCCTAACGCCATCTACACCACTGTAAGAGTGGATGGCTTTGGCTCATAAATACCCGGGGATGAACCTCAATGAACGATAAGTCCGAAAAATTCGGAATACCTGATTCTCGGTGCTTGAGACTCTGCCCGTGCCGCCGTTATCTCGAACCTACGACGCAAAGTTGATGACACCGCCGAGTTGAAGAGTTAAACAATGAGTTCACTCTGGGAGAAAAGTAGGTTTATCATGGGCTGGATGATGTACAAGAAGCACAAATATTCTGTACCTCTGATACAAATGCAACTAGCAGTGCATCAACCGCATATATTTTCTTCGATTATTTCTAACTCTTGAAATTTTCTCTGCAATTTCAAAAATTCAGAGTTCAACGTAAATATGACTTTGTTATTCTTGTAACCACTCCTCGTGAATAATGGAGATAAACTTTGGAGAGGTTTTTAAGAAAACGCTTTTCAGTAATTTTGCATAAAGTTCAAGCACAAATTACAAAAAAATCTGCTTGTTTTTTCAAAAAAATTTACACTACATTTTTGAAAGAGTTGACTTTTAGAATATATTTTGTTGAAAGAAAAATTCAATTCAATTTTGTAATTTTCATATATTAAAATTTTGCAATTTTGGAAAATATAGAGCTTGTTGGCAATGAAAATAGAACCAACTTTTCTACTGGCCTTTGAGATACATGTCCAGAGAATTTTAAAAAAATTAAAAAACAATTACAAAATTAAATATTTCCTAGATTTTTAGCAAAATTATGCGAAAACTACTCATATTCAAAAAATTGTACATGATTGTATTTTAAGATGTCTTTAATGAACAGATATCATTCAGAAAAATCTCTCTATGTTCAGTATTGTAGTTGTAGGATGAAACTGAACTTTTGCAAATTTGTATTTTTAATAGTGATTGATTAAAATTAAGACATTTTCATTTACAATTTTTTAAGATCTAGTTAAAATAATTAATTTAGCAAAAAATCTTTATCATAAAAATTGTAACTGAGAGGTGGCTCAGGGCTGCAATGCCTCTGACCGTGAGGTCCTAGATTCGAGTCTCGGTGGTGGTGACTGAAAATTGAAACAGTCATCGTTATGCACCACATTAGCTTTGCATTTTTTAAATACTAATTTTCGTTTTCGTCTATGACTTTCCTCTTTGCTAATTTCCTGCTCTAAAAGGCGATTTGTGGCGTCACTTGCGGTTCCAGTGACGCAACTTCCTGTTTGCGCAGAATGAAATGAGGAGAATCGTGGCTTATCCTCCTCGAGATCCTTCAAAAACGGACGACTCAAAGTGGGCTTTTGAAATAGATAGGCAGTTGCGCCAGATAGATTCGCCTGCGTCTAGTATTAATAATATTTTATTTTAAAAAATGCAACTGGCTGACACAACAACGGGCTCTGAGAACGGCTGAAGTTAGAAAAGTGAATTTTGAAGTACAGGTTTCCCTTAATATTTTTATAGCCTCTTATTGTATTTATTATCAAAAATAGTTAAAAATTGTGTAAAGTACTCTGGGGAGAAGTGCAATACGAGTAAGTGCATGGTTTCTTGAGCTCTTGGAAGTCTATTTACACTATCAACTTTCAACGTTATATATATATATATATATATATATATATATATATATATATATATATATATATATATATATATATATAAAATTATTATAAGTTGAATACATGTACAAACGAGCGTTTTGGGTAGAAATTAATATGACTGTTCCACTCGTGAAATTAAAACTAAGTGTTTAACTATACATACAAAATGCCCCAATCAGGGCTGCGAATCTAAAAATATTTATCGCTTTTTCTATTCAATTTTTCTTATCGTTTTTCCTAGTGGAGAATGATCAAGTGAGACTCGCCTATCTCAGGAGGACATATACATCGGTAACCAATGTAACGACTGCAACAGCGACTGTAACAGAATCTTTTTATTTTACCATAGCTTTCTGTTATTTCCTATATTTGGCGCATTTTAGAAGTCTGTCGGTCATAGTGTCCTTCGTGGAATAGTCCTATTACATACCACTCGTGCTTTGGAAATTCTCAGATAAATTCCAAAGCACTCGTCGTATTACCTATGAAAATGTTCGCTCCCGTATAATAAAAACTATTTGTGAAAGCAAATTAGCTTCAGATTTATACAGTTATTGCTAGTAGTTTACGTGAAGGAATCGACTTATCGCCGCGAAACAATAGAAAACGATTATTCGATTCCCACTCAGGCAATGAAACTACATTTGTGTGTAGAAGCAAATGCCCAGAGGGTCAGGGAGACTGGACGAAAAACGTGATGAAGGTGGGGGCATTGACTCAGAAGCTGAGAAGTGAAGGTTCTTGCGCTGCGTTTGCAGTGCTCGCCCGAGGCACATCCCTTGACACTCACTGCACTTGCTGTGCTAATGCCTTTGGGCGTAAAGGGCCCCTGAAGCAAATGAGAACCCAAAAGTGTTGAGAATTTTGTAATGGTTGCAAGTCGCGCAAGTGGCTCTTCGTGCGAGCGCCGCTTTGCGGACGTTGATGGCGGCGACGGAAGTCTCGGCGGCCGCAGCTGAGGCGACGCCAGGGCGGGCGACACGTTCTATTCACGCCAACCGCCACTCTCAAAAGTCCCGTCAGTGTAGTGAGTGCTGTCTGCCAGATGGCAGCAGAGAACCTCCTCCTGCTAGATGGCGCGATCACCTGGCGGGGTTTTCCCTATCCAGGTATCTCCTCCCTGCGAAGCATCGCTGTTTGTTAGGGTGCTGTTCCGACACTCACTTGATATTCATCGGAGAAACTCACGGAGACTCCCGATCAGAGCAGTTGGCTGGAATTCTCGTCCAGGCAGTGCCTAAATTCGACATACATAAGTTTCCATAACTCAATAATATATTTTCCTATCCATTTGCATTTGCTTGAGAGCGATTTTTCAGGATTGCTGCTGCTTGAAATAAATGATTAACTATTATTTAAAAAATGTTTATTGTCCTTTTTTAGCAATTGTTGCCCACAAAAAACTTCCAACAAAATACATTGAAAACAAAACACATTTTTTAGAGTTGTTTAGGAAGGAACATCTAATTAACAAATAACATGTATATTTTTAATTAAAACAATGTAGATTTGTAAAAGCAAGACTCTATAGTAAATAAAATTAAATACAAATTATGGAAGAGAGAGAAGATTTTTTTGTGTGACGAGTTTGCATTCTAGGAAAGGGATATAAATTTAATTGTTGCCAGATTAAATATCAAAGTAAAAGAACAGAAAGGGAAGAGGGGAATAAAATCGTAATTATAATTTCGAAATAGCCTTTAAGGGTTAGATGCAAAGTTATTATAGAATTTGCAAATAATTTTGAATAAACTATTTATTTTATCAACGGCTACAATACGCATTCTACATTTTTAATCCATTTTTATTCGTGGATATGCTCAAACTATGATCATACTGAATTGTATAGAAGAATTATATTTTATTTAAAAACTTGAACGAAAAAATGTATTTTTCTCGCTTTTTTAAGTAATATCTGAATTGAAAGGCAGAAATTGTCATTTAAGACAGAATATTTCATAAACTTTTCCAGTATTTCAAAAATATTGGTCCTGTTGGAGCACCACTTCTAATATACAAAAACGAGATATTGGCGCTGAATACCTGGACCTTTTCTTACTACTATTGTTATGTCTGTCGAAAGAAATGTTCGATTAGTAATTAAGTGAGATCATCTACATTTAGTACTGTAATTAACCATAAATATTATTGTAAAAGTTACTGTTTATAAATGAAGCTTCAAACGTTGGGAGTTGAACTTCTGAGTGTGCGCGTAGAACCACTGTCCTCGTTCACCCGTGGAGTTGGCGAGGAGAGCTTTGGAGCGCCGTTGCGCAGAGGGTAAGCGAGCGTGTGCGCTCTGCTCGACAGGAGGCGCCCTGGTCGGGGCTCCTCTACGCAACGTTGTGCTTCCTTTTGCCTGCTCCCGCTACGTCTCTCTCTCTTTCACTGTCAGGGTTTGCAGGTGAGCTTTGGAGCGCCGTTGCGCAGAGGGTAAGCGAGCGTGTGCGCTCTGCTCGCCAGGAGGCGCCCTGGTCGGGGCTCCTCTACGTAACGTTTTGCTTCCTTCTGCCTGCGCTGCCTGCTCCCGCTGACTTCTCTTTCTTTCTTTCACTGTCAGGGTTGGCAGGTGAGCTTTGGAGCGCCGTTGCGCAGAGGGTAAGCGAGCGTGTGCGCTCTGCTCGCCGGGAGGCGCCCTGGTCGTGGCTCCTCTATGCAACGTTTGCTTCCTTCTGCCTGCTCCCGCTGACTTCTCTCTCTTTCCTCGTCGCAGCAGCCCCATTAAAAGACCCACGTAGCCCCCTTCAGGAGCGGCCAACCAAGTGACGACCGCCGCCCGCAAGAAGTCCGTGAGGTAACCCGCTGCGCGGTAAGGCAAGTCCCTATCTCTACGGGGGTAATCACTCCAGGGGCCAAACTTTATAGCATGTCATTGGGCGTTGTGTGTAGTCAACCACATTACGAGCTCGGTCAGAAGTTCAATTCCTCCGGAGAGAAGTATCAGTTTAATATACAGTTTAATTCTGTAACAAAAGAGACGATATCATGTGTGTTTAACTAATATGCTTAGTGTTTTAGAGAATGGTCAAATAAGGTCTTACGTTTTCGCGTCGACTGTCGTGGCACTTCTGTTCCTGCTCTCCCCCGTCTGTCCCCTCCCCTTTGCAGTGTGTGGCGTGGGATGGTTGTTTCTCTCCGTGTGTCTTTGACCCTGAGGGATCTGGTCCTCCTCTCGGCGAAGCACAGAGTTGCATCTCTTCAGGTACTGAACCTTTCTGAAAGTCAGCGCGATGCAAATAATATTAGTCATTACTAGACAGCACACAGGGCCATAGTAGAACAGGGCGGTTCCACCTTTTATAAAAGGAATTAATGACGAAATTTTCACTGAAACATCAAAATGTTTAGAAATATTTAATTTTGTTGGAAAGACCTGAAAATGTAAATTCATGTACAATAAATGTAATGGTGAGAAATATTTTTATCTAAAATATTATATAAGATTAAAGTCCCTCAATTTTTGGAAGCATCACGTATCTTTAGTACATTGTACTTTGTACTTTGTACATTGATGGTTTTAATGTTTTTGTTAAAAATCTATCGAATATTTTTAAATTTAGCGTCCGTTTGATGTATGCTTAATTGATTTGCAGCTCAACTGCTAAGGTCCTGTACGTGCAGTGAATGGTTTAAGTACGAGGGTGGCGGTGTCTGGCACCATCTTTGGTTTTCTTAACCAGGCATCGCCCGCACCCGGACAAGCTCTAAGCTCCCGACCGGTCTTTCGATGTGAATGACAGGGCAGTGCATGCCACGGTAGGAAGGTAAGATCGCGCACGGTCCGTGCCCCGTTCGATAGGGTACTGCTCCGGCGTTCGCCTAGTGTTGTTGAGAGAAACCACGAAAAACTCGCGACCGGAGCAGCCGGCCGCTGGGATTCTTGTGCAGACCGCCGCTGCAACCGACCGAGCTCTCTCGATGACGTTCGCCAACCGGAGGACAAATAATGTCGGAGCAGCGTTGCCCTCCGCGGGCTCGCGCTCACCAGGGGGCCTTCGCCGCCGATTCAGGGAACACGAACGGCAAACCATCCACACCCGTTAATTTTCATTCGGTATGGAAAGAAAGGCCTCCTTTGGTAGGTACTGGGTCCTACTGAAGCATTATGGAGCTGTGCCACCCAGAGAAACCTGCGAGATAAAAACAAATTCTGAGATTTGACATAGCCCCCAATTATGGGATGAGTAAATGAATTCGCAGTTTCTATATTATGTAATAGATCCCGAGCATTCTCGAATAATACTACCAAAAACATTTTAAGGCTGAGGTCCAAATTATCTCACGTGGCCCCTACCATGCACCTATTTGTTATTTATTTGTTAACATTAAATTATTATTTCAGAACGAGGTAATTCTCTCTTGAAGCGAACCTCTCTCTTGAGAAAAGTGTTCCTTAATAACGTTGTGCTCATAAATATAAAATTTGCGAACGTGGCGTGTGTTTCTGAGGAGAGTGATGGAAGAGCCAAGAGTAGAGTGACTGAAAGGGCAGAGGCAGGACGTCTCCGTCTGCGCCCGAAGCGGGTGCTTGTCCCTTCCGCCTCTGGCTGCAGCCCCAGCCGCCTCGCGTCCTCTGGGCGCGGCCTTTGAGGAAGTTGCCCCAGAGGGCATTCGCTCGGGCCCAGCGCAGCTGCACAGGATGTGACGTGCGATAAGCAAGGCTTGAACAATTTAGTTGCTTTGTATTTTTTTAACACATATAGTTAAATCAACACACATGTTTCATTATACCACAATTTAGAATTGGATTTGACTAATGCATTGCCACTAGTGTCATGCAGAAGAGCATTTTGCTCCAGCGCTACGCGGTCAAAACAAAATCTGCCAGATGGCAGTCCAGGAGGAGAGGTCTGTGTTCTCCACGACAACCTATAACAGTACGTTCTATCTCGCATTGCCGCTATTCACACATCTCGGCGATCGCTTGAACAAGTGAATACTAGTTATAACGCATGAGATGCGAAAAGTAAATCTTTTAAATCCAGTACATCGATAGAAATACAACAATTGAAAATTGCGATTCAGGCTGACTAAATCATTATCACCGAATATTGGGAAGTAATTCTATGAATTTCAAACTATCGTTTAACGGCGTTGCCATTCTTGTATTTGAACCTGATATAAATTCAGTGGCTATCACAATCACAAACACACTAGTAATAGGTTTCTTTTCAAACAAAACTGAAGTGGTTTTTGATAAAATCTTGTTTTAATATTGCTGTATTTCATTCAAAATTTCGTGAAAACCCTTTAATTTTTTTAAATATCTGCTACATTGTTGAGTATTTATCTGAGTGAGCTTATCGTATACATTTCCATAATTGTTTGTATCTTTTAGCAAATATATTGTCAAGAACTGATGCTTTGAACTTCTAATGCTGTCCTTCTAGCAATGTACTTGGAAGGGTTTGGGTACAAGGGTTTGGAGAAACGCTCGAAAGTAAATCCAGGCCCTCCATGTTAGGAATTGGGACCTAAAACCTGCACTCCATCGCTTCAGAACTTAGCAATAGAAGGAGCCTGACACTCAATAGACGACGAATTGGTCCTAGGAAACAGACGTCAGTGAATATGCGTGCATAAAATATTCAAGAACTGTGAACATGTTATTCTATTAACAAAATCGAAATTATGTTCTCCAATAACAAATTTTGTATGGAAATAATGTTATAGGAATGTTCAATGTTAAGAACAATGTTTCGCCAGGGAAAAATTCAACTTCCCGGATATAAATTCTTCAAAATCTGCACTTCTTTTCAACATTAAAGAATTTGAGGTCTCATTGTATGGGGTGCAGTGGCGGCCGATACTGAATTCTATTGGTGGTGCCAGAGAGTGTTGTGACAATTATTGATGTTAATAATATATGTATGACCCAAATATGTACATGTCATCAAAACATGAATATACTTACCAATATATTTGCAATCATCCTGTAGCTCTCGCGGTATTTCTTGTTTTTCTTCTTCGTCCATTCTATCACTAATGGAGATGTAATAGCAAATCTGCCCGATATTGAAGGCCAACAAGCAGACAGCGTGCCTAGCAAGGCAACGCCCGTGGATCTTTCGTCGCATGCTACAGACAGCAGCGACCCCATCAACAGCAGAGGAGAGAGAATGCACATTGGCCGGAGCAGCCAGTGGCCGCCTCTGGTGACGCGTGGGTAATCGCAGTAGGAGACGCCTTCCTTTGAGGCGTCGTTGCCGCTGCGCTACAGTCGCAGCCCGTGCGCCGTGTGGAGGGGGGAACCGGCGAACACCTCCGGCGTGGCGTTCCTCGAAGGGCAAGGGATCCCGGATCGAAGACGGAGAGGCAGGTCTTGCTAGGGCTACACACGTCTGTGGCATTCCCTTCACACGTCCAGTGGCCGTCGTTGTTCCTCAGCAGCCCGTGCGTAAGCATTCCTCTTCGGTGCACCATGCTTCAGGGTTCTTTCCAGGAAGACGACGGTGTCCTGCCAGAGAGTCGCGTTTTCAAGCAACGCTGCGTCCCACAACGAAGACGCCCTCACGGGACCGACCGAGTTCTCTAGATCTGCGTTGCATTCATCGGTTCGCACTTGGCTTTCGCTCGGCAGCCAGCGCCGCCCCCACTCGCTGTCCAGAGGAGGCACAACCTCATCGGCCTTACCTCTTTTAGCTGACGGCTGAAAGTTTCGCGGCCAGTTGGCTTCTACGCACGACTTCCCATCAGCTGCGAGCATTTGGTGTGCGCCGTTTTCTCCTTGCTCAGCGCCCACTGTGGCCGCCAGGAGCGCCAGCGTCGGCGCGCGAAAGGCACACATCGCGCTGGAGGTGGAGCGAAGGCTTCCTTCGATGAGACCACGGGGAATTGATTTGCTGCCCACTTAGGTTTTCCTCTTAGGCTGGCGAGAAGAGCCAAGGCGAGCGAGTGGCTGACGGCTGAGCGAACCTCTCCCTTGCTAGCACCAGTGCATAGGACTGGCTGTTCACTAATAACAGTCTCCTTTACACAAGTATCGTACATGCGAGCTTGGTGTGTGATTTAGATTGTTGAATCCCGCTTTATTGCAGTGGATGGAAATCGATGAACCAAGAGTGGCACGAAGGAAAGGGCAGTTGTTAATCGGGCAGACACAGTGCGGAAGGTGTCCGCTGTCGAGGGCGACTGTTTCCTTCTGAGAGGTGAAGACTCCTTTGGTGGCGATGAGCAATTGTTTGTCGCTTCCGCCAGATAACACAGCACGTCCCGCGTCCGCTTGGCCACGAGCTTAAGGACGTCTTGGATAAGGACAGACTTCCACCTTAGCAAACCTGAGAGGGAAATTGACAGGGCTGACGCGTGCAAAACTGAATTGCCTTCTGTTTTTTCTTTCAGTAGGGATTTATAATTATTCCCTCGCAATAGTACCTCTTTATTCTAAATTGTAATTGGTACAACGGACGTTTTGCTTGTGAGTTCTGCACGAAACGATGCCAAACGAGCAGACAATGCAAAATCACCGAGATGGATTCAGTACGCCAGGGTTTGACTCCAAATGAGAGAAAAGCTGTCGACATAAATTATGTGAAAATTTGTAAATTGATCGTAGGTTTTCCATACACTGACTGGAACTGCATAATCATTTTTCATTCCTACTACAGATGACACTGGTGTTTTTAAACAGCACATAGTTTCTAACATTATTTTTAAATTTGTAATTTTTGAAAATTCAGACAGTTCAACAAAAATGAGACCCGCGCCATTTTGTAACAGACCTCTTGCCAAGCTGAAAGACAGATATTTTCATGCATTTATACTTTAAGTGTAAATATGGAATATTAAATTTCCCTTCAATTATAGATTACTCTGGGGCTACAAAGGCCCATATTGTGCACATTATTTATAACGACTACGGATTGTTGTAATATTACGAAACACGCGTTGGGAATCGAACTTTGGTTCCTTAGAATGAACATTCTTATTACCCCATTCAACCCCATTCATGCACTATATCACGAGATCCGTAGCTATACTCAAGTTTTCTATCGCTTCAAAAGTGTTGAAAATTAGAATCAGCAGTATTAAAGAATTCAGAGATGATCACTTTCCTTATTTCTTGTTTTAAACAACAGATTTCATTCAGGATAAAACTAATATATGTATAAGACGGGCAAAGACGGACAGATGTATACGTTTTTGGAAGAGTGGCCCGAAATACAAAGCTTTTGCCGTCATTACATTTTTTGTATCAATGACCAACAAACCTTGTATTTCGGCTGCACAAGTTAGAGGAAGTAATTTACTACATATGGGAATATAATGTATCCACTTCTTCGATACCAGGGCCTCAAAACTCGAGTTTTTTTAATTGCTTATCTTTCCCATCATTACAATTGTTTTTCTTTACTACTTAAGAACATAGAAGCGTGAGCAAATAAAAACCGATAATCATTTTTATGTGTATTAGTTTAAAAAAATCAAATAATTAATACAATTGTGGTAAATGAATCCATTTTTAAGAGCCTCTGGAATATGTCTGACTTGCGTGAGACACGAAAAACAAATATTTTGTGAAGTCGTGGTAAATTATATTTCCATACTCAGGCATTTTTGAATGTTCTACCTACTTTCTGCACCACAGGCCGTACATTATATATAATTATATAAATTATAAAAATAAGGACAGTATTAATACAAAATAGTGGAATTAAAATGTAGTAATATAAAATAATACAATTCTGATATTAGTAATAATAAATTAGAAGTAGAAGTATTAATAATAAATATTATGATAATATTAATAATAGTTACTTAATATCGCTATAAGAATTAGGTAGATATGTAAGAATTAAAAATGTATAATTAAAAATCTTTTTGTTTTAAGAACGAGATATTACATGGTCTTTTGCTCCTAATTATGTATACTATTCAGGTCTGCTACAGTTTTGACACGAACTCTTGTATTTCTCACCTTTACGATGACATCTGTTGTTCAAACGTTCTCTTGGCCGAAATGTTCCCTAGCCTTTTTTAGGACTTGCAGCCGCATCCTCCCCAAATGGTGACACCTGTTTTCCTCGTAATTCTTTTTGATGAAAATATTTCCCGGCGCTTTATTACTGATGAATTTTACAATTTTAGGACGAGTATCGCCATTAATTTTCGGCCCAACTTGATGGCTGCGATCAATACCGCTTAGATCTAATTGGCCACCCGTTTTTGGCAACTTTGATTGCAGTCGGGTTCTCTATTGATCCTTTGCAGTTTCGCCGCTGGGACTGCTTAGGCTCAATGTGCAGCAGTTGAAGAGAGAACTAAATAGCGTAAAAGTAAGTGCCTCTGCGCGACGTGTCGCGAGCCTCATCTTCACTTGTGAGAGAAAATCGGGGCAGAGGGGTCCGGGAGTCAAGTGGCCATACACAACGGCTCGGGTTTCTCATTGCATTTCAATTTGTTTTAAGGAGTCGGCGGATGTGAAAGGGGCCTAACTTTTATTGTTTTGAGTAAAACCGCTTGCTTACCTTTCCTTCTCGGAATACCTCTTGGTGCGGTAGAATTTCCGCGTGGGAAGTCAGGGTCTCCGACTTACCCCGTTAATCCCGAGTGTTTGCGTTGCGAGCTCACTTGAAAACTGCTTTCGCGCACTTCGTAAGAAGAGAAAGTTTAACAAGTAATCGTGAGTAGAAATCGAGATGGTGGCGGGATAAAGCTGGGTTTTAGTCGAGATTGTGTTGCCAAATTAGCCTTTTGGAAATGATTTTAAAAATCAAATTAATAATCCATATATTAGTCCACTTGCAAGGAATATGATACATATTTTTCACTGGTCGAATGGTCACTTATCTATATATATTTTAGCAAACCACCAGCAATACATTCTATATTATAGACTTTCAAAATTTCATTGAATGTAAAGCAAAAAAGTAGTACGTTGATTAACTGTTTTTATGCAAATTAGGTTCGCTATTTTGAGTAAATATTTTGTGAGTTGAAAATTAAACAAGTGTTTCCAAAAAAGGAGGATTTATTTTATATTTTCACATAACATACACATTCTTATATTCTGGGCTATAAAAAGTTAAAGGGTTCTTTCTTCTATATTAAATGTTTATTATATTAGATGCGTGTGGTCGCAGACCTAGCTAGTTTGTAAAAATGATATAAAAACACTGAAGCACGTTATTATAAACTTTAAAGGTTTATTTTCCGGCGCTTCGTTTGGGGCGATGTGCAATCAACCTCAATGCAGCCTCAGTGAGGAGATCAACATCTCTGGAAATGAGAACCATTTAAATTCTGTAACAAAAGAGAAGAGAAAATAATTTATTTTACTAATATTCTTGTTCTTTCAGAAAATGATAAAATAATGTCTCACGTTTTATCGGGGATCGACTGTTGTGCTGGAGGCGCCCTGGTCGGGGCTCCTCTACACAACGTTTTGCTTCCTTCTGCCTGCGCTGCCTGCCCCCGCTGACTTCTCTCTCTTTCCTCGACGCAGCATCCTCATGACGAGGCCCAGGTAGCCCCCTTCAGGAGCGGCCAACCAAGTGACGACCGCCGCCCGGAAGAAGTCTGTGAGGTAACCCGCTGCACGATAAGGTAAGTCGCTATCATTACGATCATAGGAATTGAATGAAGTAAAAGAATTGTTGGTTTTGTGTGTGGTGAACCACATTATAAGCTCAGTGAGCAGTTCAATTCCTCCGGAAAGAAGTACCATTTTGATATATAGTTTAATTCTGTAACAAAAATGACAAAACATATGTTTTACTGATATTCTTTAATGTTTTAAAGAGTGAAAAAAATGTCTTACGTTTTCGCATCGACTGTAGTGCCACTTCTGTTTCTGTCCTGTGGCGTCCGTCCATTGCCCGTCGCAGTGTGTGCCGTGGGAGGGTGGTTTCTTTCTGTGTGTCTCTGACCCTGACGTATCTGGTCCTCCTCTCGGCGAAGTACAGAGTTGCCTCGCTTGAGGTATTGAACCTTTTTCAAGGTCAGTGCGAGGCATATAATGTTACAGATGACCAGACAACACACAGGGCCATAATAGAAAAGTGCAGTTCCAGATTTTACATAAGTAAGTGGCGACAGGAAATTATCTGAAACATCGAAATGATTAGAACAACTTGTTTTGTTAGAATTACCCGAAAACCGAAATCCTAGTTCAATAAATGAAATGGATATAAATGTTTTGATCTTTAATAATATTATAAAATTATAAAAGGCTTTTTAAATTTGTTTGAAGCATGAATGTATCACCAATTGTTTATATAAATTGTGTGTCTGAAATTCTTCGAATTTTTCACATTCTGAATCCGTTTTATCATATGCTTAATTGTGTGTGTGTGAGAGTGAAAGGAATGAACAACGCTTCGTCAGGGCCCATGGCCGATAGTGTTCTCCTTCAGTGGAAGATAAAAAGATTAATGAACAGGGCCGGATGTCGGTATTGCGGGGTCCCGCAAACACAAAATTGTTTCCCCCCCGTAAAAATAGCTCAATTTATTATAAAATAAAAACCTTGTACTAATACAAGTACTTCCTGTACAAATTCAAATGAAAACTACTATTTTTAATATAAAATCTTACTTATTTTATATTTATTACATTAAATGTATTTTACAAAATACGTTATGCATATATTTCCGAAGTGCATGGCCCCAAGCACCTTGCGTAGGAAAATGCCGCCCTGTTAAAGAATAATGCCAAGTAAGCAATTCGGTAAAAGTTGAAAGTCTCTTTAACCAAGACTTTTCGAAAACTGCGGTTGATCTCACAAAATGCAAGAAATTTTAAAAAATGAATATCGTACGTTTTCCCCAACAAAAATTCGACTCGTTAGTTTTCAAAATCTCTTTCTCTGCAACGCTCATAATAGTAAAGTAAAAAATAATTATACGGCTGGTTTAGAAGATTTGTCGGGTTGTTTATTAAAGCTTTGCTCAACTGCTCTTAAACGCCCTTTATCTCATATTTTTATTGCATCTTTATGCATAGGAATATTTCCAGGTATTTTCAAAAGAACAAAAATTAAATTCAAATGTTTCGGAAAAAAATATTTTGTCAGTTTTCTTGGAAATATTAGAGAACCATCGAGTGCTAAGAGATATGAGTGAAACAGTTCTCAGGAAATAAACCTGTGCTTTCTGACTCAATACGGATTTGTAAAATGAAAATCTACGGAAACTGACATTCTTTTGTTTATTGAAGATGTTGTTTTATCAAAGAATCAAAATGAAGCTCCTATTTGAATATTTTCAGATATGCCGAAAGGTTTTGGCATCATTGTCAATAACATTTTTCTTTCTTAAAATTATCTTCATATAGAATTTACAGAATTTCCCTAGGTTGGATATCATCGGACCTTAAACATCGATTCCAAAAAGTAGAAATATGCGAAATGTTTCCCCCAGCTAATCTTAATTGCATCGGACGAATGCGTCAGAATTCTGACCCATGGTCAATACTGACCCCGCAGCAATACATGATCTCGATCGGTGATACTCGATGTGACGTCGATATGACGTCATCACTACCAGCTAAAAGCGTTCGCTTCAACATAATGCAGAGTGGCCGTTCTTACGCCAATGGTCATATGTCGATTTGTTACGTGGGCGTAGAGCACAAACATAAAACGTTAATTTAGTTTTCCTTCTCCTTTATGTATTATCATACTGGTAGATTCTGCCCTAAGCCTCTTGACCAACTGCATTGATCGTCCATTACCTTCATCATCATCAGGGATATAAAGTTGTTCAACGTAACACACTCGTGTCTCCATTAGCGACGGGCTGTACCATGGTGTTACTGTCAACCGCTGATCTGGTTGAGTAAACAAGATGCAACACGCTATTGTGAGCACTGCGGGCAGCCCCCAGGCGAAGGCTGAAATCACCAGGAATTTCTTTCCGCTTCCTTTATCCAAGCGTGGCATGCGCAACCTACAGAAGGAACAGGAGTATTTACAACACAAATTGATTCCACTGATGATGTGGTAAAGCAAGGTTCTCTCTCCTTTCCGCAACTCTAGGAGCGATTGGAAAGGGACGTGAACTCGCCAGCAATTAAGGCAACTCGCGAATTCCGAAAGACCGAAGAATCACTTTCTGTTCCCTTTGTTACGTGTCCTGTGCAATGAGTAGAAGGGTAAAACATTGATGCTATTATTATTTTCGGCGAACTCTGTATTTTTAAAAGTTCCAAAATTTTGACATTTAAAAATTAGAAAATTTAAGATTTAGATTTTTGTCTTAAACAAAATATATTCTAAAAATAGCTCTTTAAAAAGGTCATGCACATTTTTTGAGGAAAAGTATTTATTACGTAATTTGTGCTTGAAATTAATGCAATTTCTAAAATAAATATTTTCTCAAAGGAGGTCCAGAGCTTTTCTTCATTTGTTTTTCCTCAGATACAACAGAATACGCTTAAAATAATGCTACAGATCTCGTTTTCGTCGAACTGTCCGTATTTTCGGAAAGCGAATACTTAATATTTGAAAACTACGAAACTGAAGATATCGATATTTGCCTTTAGAAAAATCTTTAAAAAATAAGATCATTAAAAAAGGTCTATAATTTATTTAAGAAAACCTGTAGTTTTCCTGTAATTTCTGCTTGACATTAATGAAATACTCGGGTATTCACGTGTTCTACCAACTCTGAGCAGCGAGAAAAATTTTTGGAGAACAGAAATGGATCTAAAGCAGATTAAAGTAATTAAGGTTATTTTAATTAAAATTTACTATTGATAATTTGTTATTACTACCGTGCGTGATGTTGCCACACAATGCAGTGATGAATATTTGAGAAGTTATTCATTGTTACAAGAATTTCATTGTCATAGATGGACGAGAGAAGTCGGGTTTATTTACTGAAGGTTAATGTTACAATGTGTTTATGTTTAGTAAAATGGTACATTTAACTTTCTTAAATTCGGGAAAATTTATACATACATACAAAAGCTGAATATTACATCACAATATCGTAATTTCGCAAACATTCATAAGGCGTTACATTTGACGGCAGTTATATTATTCTACATGTTCAATTTATTTGTGAAATTGTCTTTGCTTTTCTGTATAATGTACTGTAAATAATGCGAGAAAGTATCTGCATTACAGCACCACTAATTTCAGTTGTCATGGATGCTTTTTCAATATTTTTTGTTTTCTTGATTTCATTGATTCGATTATTACTTGTAGAACTATTTGATTTGATTTATTTGGTCAAAAAGCAGTAAAAACTATGTGACGTATGTGGGAGAAGATCATCTGCGCACGTTTTTTTTTTTTTTTTTTTTGAGTTCCAGATTTCCTTCCCAACATTTTAACTAGGAATTGTTGAAAGATGAATAAAAGTTAAAATATAATTACAATCAGATGAATAATAATAATAATAATAATAATAATAATAATAAAAATAATAAAAATAATAATAATTATTATTATTAACTTATTTGCAACGGTAAATGAACTGCAGATTTGATTTTTCCGGATTGCTAACAAAATAGTACCTCACCCCCAGCTCTAGTCCCAGCACTACAAACAAAAGGAAAGTTCAACAAAACGTGCGCAAAGTGTCGGATATTTCGTAGCACAAAAGCCAAGAAAGAATATATTTTGCAATCAACCATAAAAATATGGATGCAATTCACCACAACGAAAGCGTTTAGTTGTTCGAGCAGCTGATTTCTCTTCGTTTAGAATCGAATATATTTTTCCTACCTGAAGCCGCACGCCATGTTTGCACACAGGGCCGTCAGCCAACACCAGGAAGCTGTCAGCACGAAGTACATCGAGAGAGCTGCACACAAAAGACAGTCTCATTAGCGAATTGTTAGATTACTCTGAAGATAAAAACAAGAGGTTCGTAACAAACACGCTAAAAAAAATCACAAACTGGTGGTGCTACAACTGCTCATACTTCCTCGCATTATTTATATCTTCTCCGCTATATTATAATTAAATTATAGCCGCTCGAACTCAGTGCCTCCGAGTTAAGGCTAAATGCACCTAAAAATACTTGTAGGAAAATTCAATAGATCGCAGCGCTATCACAGGGGATTTTACTTTACTGATAACGGCTGAATCGACGGTCCGATTTTCGCTTTGTAAGCGGAATTTGACGCCTTTTTAAAATAGAATTTACGCTACGATGACCTTCTTCCAATAATCTAGCAAAAACGCGAATTTGAAATTACTTCTCAAACTTCCGAGAACAAATTTAAAAATGTGGCCTTATAGCGCGATGGCGACATGCTTCCTGAATCCAACGCCGTGACAATCATGCAAATCGGACGAATAGGAGCGTCGTAAAGTGAAATTTACGAAAACACCTCTCTCCCCCCCCCATCC
This sequence comes from Gryllus longicercus, assembly GCA_038098605.1. Classification (NCBI taxonomy): domain Eukaryota; kingdom Metazoa; phylum Arthropoda; class Insecta; order Orthoptera; family Gryllidae; genus Gryllus; species Gryllus longicercus. The sequence goes on along the minus strand of JAZDUA010000977.1, from coordinate 75,445 downwards.
TCTTCTGCGCCGTTGCGTCCCCCACCCGCCCGTTGTGGGCCCTCTGTCAGCGCGGTGGCACGGCGAGCCCCGGCGACGTGTGGCCAGCCCCGACGGACGGACGGAGGAGGCGGTACTTGTGGGACACGCAAGCCACACACTCGGTTTATGCCTTCGTCACTTTGCATCTCAATCTATTTTTCCACGGATATCAAACTAGAGATTCTATACTACTATTACAGACCGAGGTAAACGGTCTGTAATAGTAGTACATAACTATCTTTTTCACATATTTCCGTCTTCCTTCGAATACCATTTTAAAATTTTTTGATGCATTACTCAAAATATTGATTCCGATTTTTAACTATTTGTTTAAAAAAGGAACTAATTGCGTAAATATCCGCATTATTCCATCTCCTCACATCTTATTTTAGATATATTTTACTTCTAAGTTATTCTGTTATCACTCCACCTTGGTCTAAGATCTTCCGTTGTCAAATACCGTAAAAAATGAGCGGAGTATACGCACGAGTTCTTTTATCCTACAACTCGATTTTTGATCTCAAAACGACGTTTATCTGCTTTAAAGAGTTCATCTGGTGAATCTCTTTTCCCACGTAAAAAAGTCGAAGCTAATTTTAAAAATGTTTTCGTACTTTCGGGCAAATTTAAAAAAAATTGCATTATCTTGGCTGTCCGGTGACGTCACGTCAAAGGCTGTTTTGCCGACGTTTCGACCGTTTTGTCGTGGTCTTCCTCAGGGCTGGTATGCCCATACATAAGATGGTATGACCATGGTAAGACCACAACAAGGTGGTCGAAACGTCAGCAACAATCTTCGACGCGGCGTCACCCGGACAGCCAAGATCATGCACATGACTCTGGCCGAGGAAGCCTACGACTTCAAATTTTAAAAAAGTGGTAAAATAGCGGTCTGGCGAGCTGTATCCTGACTCCAACGCCGTAACAAGCATCGAAATAAGATAGTATGAATCATGACTTATCCCAGCGTACTTAGTAAGTTATTTTGATATAAAAAAATTGTTATATTCGTATAATTTTGAAGGGAATAAATAATTCCTGGTGAGTCATTTCATACAGACTACGTAAACGAATAAAGGGTAATGATGCAATTGGATTACTCCTAGATGTTTGCTTGCATTTGGAGCGTGTTTTCCCTTCCATTTTCTTTGTTTTATAAAAAGTGGATTTTCTAGAAAAGTTATCTGTAGAAATTTCATCATGCAAAACCAGTTAGACGTGACTCTCGTGACATATCAGACACAATGATATAAATAATACGGAACATTCAAACGAGTTTAAAAACGAAGGATGTATTTTTCTGTGAGTATGATCTTAGGATATGCTTTACTCTAACGCTTACGCGACGTAATGCAATCTACACAACATTCCAGAGTAGATAGAAAATGAGGTTTCTTTCAATGTGAATTATCTTAAAGTATATGCTTACAGTAACAACATTTTTAAAATCCTTTTTTTTCTTTTTCCGAGGCATGACTTTTGCCGATTGACTGAATTACGCGGTATTCATGCAATTGTGTTGTTATTTGCACAATCTCGGCTGTCTCCGTTCTTTGGTAATGGAATAATTATAGTGCGTTGCAAATCTGTTGTTCACTGTTTTAGTTTGCAGACACATTGCATAATTGTGTTAGTTTCGCCAAGATTTCTTCCCCTGTATCTTTGAATAGTTCGATTGGAATATTATCTACAGCCGGGGACTTCCCATTTTTCAGTTGTTTTGTCGCCCAATTCATTTCTTCGATCTCAGGTTCTTATTTATAATCATCTATATTTATACACTACTCTATTGGTAAGTCCTTATCATATAACTTCTTCGTATTCTTCCCGTCTTTTCGTGATCTCTTGTTTTGTTGTATTTATTTTGTCGTTCTCGTTCTTAACATTCGCCAGTGTTGGTTTACAGTCCGTGGTCATATTTCGGAAGATCTGGAAAATTTCTTACGATCTCCATTTGTTGTTATGTTCTTCCACTTCTTCGCTTTTTTCTTGAATAAACTTTTCTTTATCTTGTCTTGGTCTGGGCGGGAATCCCCGAAGAGTTTTCTGACTTTCGTCTTGTCATTTGCTTTCTTTGCAGAGAAATATAATGTTTGAAAAGAAAGAAATATAAGGACTCCGTTGTACATATAATAATAATAATAATAATAGGCACGCGTTTGGAGTAAAAACCAAAGTATGTACACTATAGTATTGCTTATATCGTACTATATAATCCATCGAATCTTCACTTTGATGTCTGTGTTTCCAAGATTTTGTGAAACTTCTTTATATTTCACGGAGAAAATATCTCTGAAGGTCTGATTCAGTCTGTCGATTGTGAAAACTATTGAGCAGGTTGTTGCTCCAAATGCATCGGGCGGTTGGTCTTTCATCGCCACCTGCCGCAAAGGTATAGATCATGGACTAGGGCACGAACTAACCTGGACTCGCGTAAAGTGGCCGTGGGGGAGGGGGTTCCGGGATTTTCAAGCCCAATATGGCACTGGGACAGTGGTTCGCAAATAGACAACGTGGAGAATGCTCACACCAAGTTCACTGATGGGCTCGCTTACTCGTTGTTTCTCTCCGCTTTACACTTCCTGCTCCGTCAGGCCGACCGTCCGTTTGTCATGCCGACTGTCCGTCCGTCAGGCCGACTGTCCGTCCGTCAGGCCGTCCGTCCGTCGAAGTTAGTCATTATGATTTGTTCGCAAGGAGCTCTCTTGTCTGTTGAAAAAAAGTTAAAACATGTTATCTTGTGCCATACTAACAATCACATCTACGCAATGTCTGGATAATTAGACGTGTAAGCATAATAATTTCGCGTACGTTGATTAATATGCGAGTCTTGTCTGTATATTCTTACCCAAATGTGTGTCAATAAAATATATGAATATACTCACCAATAGACTTGCATACAATCTCAAGGTCTGGCGGCATGTCTTGTTTATCTTCTTCGTCCCTTCTGTCACTCACCGCGAGGTAGTACCAAATCTGCCCGACATTAAAAGCGAGCAGGCAGGCAGCGTGGGTAGCAAGGCATCGACCGTGGGTGTTTCGTCGCATGGTCTTGTCGCACGCGACAGCCAGCAGCGACGCCGTCAACAGCAGCGCCGAGAGAACGCAGAGTGGCCGGAGCAGCCAGTAGACGCCTCTGGCGATTCGCGGATACTCGCAGTGGAAGAGCCCTTCTTTTAAGCTGGCGTTGCCGCTGCGGATGAAGTCGATGCAAGTCGTCCAGGTGGAGAAGTGGTATTGGCGGAACCAATGGGCGTACCGCTCATCGAAGGGCAGAAGACGCGGGCTCTCGCACAAATGGAAGTACCAATCGTAAGGCAACTCGGAATCGAAGGCTGCGAGTGAGGACTTGTGCGGCTTCCAGGAGTCCGGACCCACCTCTTCGCCACATTCCCAGTGCCCGTTGCGATGGTGCATCACTTCCTTGTCCCAACAGCACTTGTTTGCGCATTCCTCTTCATTGCAAACGGTTCTCAACTTCATTGCGAAGGGCCCCAGAGGCGGGGGTGCAGCATCTATGCAGTATGACGCCTCCCTATACCCGCCTCCGGGCTTAGGCCTCGCGACGTACCGAGTGCCTGGGAGGAAGGCCGCAGAGCTCCTCGAGAGCTCTTCGTCTCGATACCCAACTGGATTGAAAAAGGAGGTCGAGTTCACGGAAGCGACAGCGTGGAAGGCAACCTGCTGATTTACTCGTAATGTTACAAAACTCACGTTCATCGCGGGACCGGGCGGTAGCCATCGCCGCACCCACTCGCTGTCCAGAGGAGGCACAACCTCTTCATACATATGTTTGACGTTATGTATTTTAATTGAGAAGTTCCTTGGCCAATTAGCGCCTTCGCACGACTCTCCATCGGCTGAGAGCATCTCGTATGCGCCGCAGCACTTCCGCAATACTACCATATCATGGATAGGATCAGCGCCCACTGCCCCTTCCAGGAGCACCAGCGTGAGGAGTGTGAAGCAATTCATCGCGGACGATCGGCGCTGGAGGGTGAATCAATATCTGCTTCGGTATGACCAGAGAAATAGAACGGTTGTCCACGCAGGGTTGCCTTCGACGACGAGAAGTGGCGTCGGTGGTTGAGCGAACCTCTCCCTCGTTGGCACCTCGAGCAGCGGAGTGGTTGCCTGATGATACTGATCCCCTCCTCACAAATATGGCGTGTGTGATTTGGGTCGTATTGAAGACGATGGAGATGGGAGAACCAAGAATTGGATGCAGGAGTAGTCGCAGTCGCAGGGCGAAATGCGTGTCGAGGGGGAGCGCCTGCTTGCGACGCAGAGAGGGGAAGTCTGCCTTCCGCCCGCAACGCCACTTCCTTCGTCCTCTTACGCGATCGGCTCAGGACGTGCTCCCACTCGGCCCCAGCGGTAAGGAAAAGAAATGTTTATTGTTTCGCTTTCATTTCTCATTTCCACGCAAAAGCCCCTTTCTGCTAAGGGCAATTGGAGCCAGCGACAACACAAAAGCCTCCCAGAGGGCAGTTCCAACGCCATCTACACCACTGTAAGAGTGAGTGGCATTGGCTCATAAATACCCGGGGATGAACCTCAATGAACGATAAGTCCGAAAAATTCGGAATACCTGATTCTCGGTGCTTGAGACTCTGCCCGTGCCGCCGTTACCTCGAACCTACGACGCAAAGTTGATGACACCGCCGAGTTGAAGAGTTAAACAATGAGTTCACTCTGGGAGAAAAGTAGGTTTATCATGGGCTGGATGATGTACAAGTAGCACAAATATTCTGTACCTCTGATACAAATGCAACTAGCAGTGCATCAACAGCATATATTTTCTTTCATTATTTCTAACTCTTGAAATTTTCTCTGCAATTTCAAACATTCAGAGTTCAACGTAAATATGACTTTGTTATTCTTGTAACCACTCCTCGTGAATAATGGAGATAAACTTTGGAGAGGTTTTTAAGAAAACGCTTTTCAGTAATTTTGCATAAAGTTCAAGCACAAATTACAAAAAAAATCTGCTTGTGTTTTTAAAAAAATTGTACACTACATTTATTAAAGAGTTGACTTTTAGAATATATTTTGTTGAAAGAAAAATTCAATTCAATTTTGTAATTTTCATATATTAAAATTTTTCAATTTTGAAAAATATAGAGCTATTCGGCAATGAAAATAGAATCAACTTTTCTACGGGCCTTTGAGTTACACGTCCAGAGAATTTAAAAAAATTAAAAAAACAATTACAAAATCAAATATTTCGTAGATTTCTAGCAAAATTAAGCGAAAACTACTCATATTCAAAAAATTGTACATGATTGTATTTTAAGATGTCTTGAATGAGCAGATATCATTCAGAAAAATTTCTCTATGTTCAGTATTGTAGTTGTAGGATGAAACTGAACTTTTGCAAATTTGTATTTTTAATAGTGATTGATTAAAATTAAGACATTTTCATTCACATTATTTTAAGATCTAGTTAAAATAATTTCATTTAGCAAAAAACTTTATCATAAAAATTGTAACTGAGAGGTGGCTCAGGGCTGCAATGCCTCTGACCGTGAGGTCCTCGATTCGAGTCTCGGTGGTGGTGACTGAAAATTGAAACAGTCATCGTTATGCACCACGTTAGCTTTGCATTTTTCAAATACTAATTTTCGTTTTCGACTATGACTTTCCTCTTTGCTAATTTCCTGCTCTAAAAGGCGTTTTGTGGCGTCACTTAAGGATCCAGTGACGCAACTTCCTGTTTGCGCAGAATGAAATGAGGAGAATCGTGGCTTATCCTCCTCGAGATCCTTCAACAACGGACGAAGTGGGCTTTTGAAAAAGATAGGCGGTTGCGCCAGATAGATTCGCCTGCGTCTAGTATTAATAATATTTTATTTTAAAAAATGCAACTGGCTTACACAACAACGGGCTCTGAGAACGGCTGAAGTTAGAAAAGTGAATTTTGAAGTACAGGTTTCCCTTAAAATTTTTATAGCCTCTTATTGTATTTATTATCAAAAATAGTTAAAAATTGTGTAAAGTTCTGTGGCGAGAAGTGCAATACGAGTAAGTGCATGGTTTCTTGAGCTCTTGGAAGTCTACTTCAACTATCAACTTTCAACGTTTTATTTATATATATATATATATATATATATATATATATATATATATATATATATAATTATTAAGTTGAATACATGTACAAATGAGCGTTTTGGGTAGAAATTAATATGACTGTTCCACTCGTGAAATTAAAACTAACTGTTTAACTATACATACAAAATGCCCCAATCAGGGCGGTGTATCTAAAAATATTTATCGCTTTTTCTATTCAATTTTTCTTATCGTTTTTCCTAGTGGACAATCATGAAGTGAGACTCGCCTATCTCAGGAGGCGATGTACATCGATAGCTAAGTCGATGCCCAATAATCTTTTTATTTTACCGTAGCTTTCAGTTATTCCCAATATTTGGCGCATTTTAGAAGTCTGTCGGTCATAGTGTCCTTCGTGGAATAGTCCTATTACATACCACTCGTGCTTTGGAAATTCTCAGATAAATTCCAAAGCACTCGTGGTATTACGTATGAAAATGTTCGCTCCCGTATAATAAAAGCTATTTGTAAAAGCAAATTAGCTTCAGATTTACACAGTTATTGCTAGTACTTTACGTGATGGAATCGGCTTATGGCCGCGATACAATAGAAAACGATTATTCGATTCCCACTCAGGCAATGAAACTACATTTGTGTCTAGAGGCAAATGCCCAAAGGGTCAGGGAGACTGGACGAAAAACGTGATGAAGGCGGGGGCATTGACTCAGAAGCTGAGAAGTGAAGGTTCTTGCGCTGCGTTTGCAGTGCTCGCCCGAGGCACATCCCTTGACACTCACTGCACTTGCTGTGCTAATGCCATTAGGGCGTAAAGGGCCCCTAAAGCAAATGAGAACCCAAAAGTGTTGTTAAGAATTTTGTAATGGTTGCAAGTCGTGCAAGTGGCTCTTCGTGCGAGCACCGCTTTGCGGACGCTGATAGCGGCGACGGAAGTCTCGGCGGCCGCAGCTGAGACGACGCCCGGGCGGTCGACACGTTCTCTTCACGCCAACCGCCACTCTCAGTAGTCCCGTGAGCGTAGTGAGTGCTGTCTCCCAGATGGCAGCAGAGAACCTCCTCCTGCTAGATGGCGAGATCACCTGGCGGGGTTTTCCCCATCCAGGTATCTCCTCCCTGCGAAGCATCGCTGTTTGTTAGGGTGCTGCTCCGACACTCACTTGATATTCATCGGAGAAACTCACGGAGACTCCCGATCAGAGCAGTTGGCGGGAATTGCCGTCCAGGCAGTGCCTCAATTCGACATACATTAGTTTCCATAACTCAATAATATATTTTCCTATCCATTTACATTTGCTTGATGGCGATTTTTCAGGATAGCTGCTACTTGAAATAAATGATTAACTATTATTTGTTAAAAATGTTTATTGTCCTTTATGGGCAATTGTTGCCCACAAAAAACTTCCAACAAAATACATTGAAAACAAAACACATTTTTTAGCGTTGTTTAAGAAGGAACATCTAATTAACAAATTACATGTATATTTTTAATTAAAACAATGTAGATTTGTAAAAGCAAGACTCTATAGTAAATAAAATTAAATACAAATTATGGAAGAGAGAGAAGATTTGTTTGTGTGTACGAGTTTGCATTCTAGGAAAGGGATATAAATTTAATTATTGCCAGATTAAATATCAAAGTAAAAGAACAGAAAGCGAAGAGGGGAATAAAATCGTAATTATAATTTCGAAATAGCCTTTAAGGGTTTGATGCAAAGTTATTATAGAATTTGCAAATAATTTTGAATAAACTATTAATTTTATCAACGGCTACAATATGCATTCTACATTTTTAATGCATTTTTATTCGTGGATATGCTCAAGATATGGTCATACTGAATTGTATAGAAGAATGATATTTTATTTTAAAACTTGAACGAAAAAACGTATTTTTCTCGCTTTTTAAGTAATATCTGAATTGAAAGGCAGAAATTGTCATTTAAGACAGAATATATCATAAACTTTGGTAGTATTACAAAAATATTGGTGCTGTGGGAGCACCACTTCTAATATACAAAAACGAGATATTGGCGCTGAATACCTGCACATTTTCTTACTACAATTGTTATGTCTGTCGAAAGAAATGTTCGATTAGTAATTTGAGTGAGATCATCTACATTTAGTACTGTAATTAACCATAAATATTATTGTAACAGTTACTGTTTATAAATGAAGCTTCAAACGTTGGGAGTTGAACTTCTTAGTGTGCGCGTAGAACCACTGTCCTCGTTCACCCGTAGAGTTGGCGAGGAGAGCTTTGGAGCGCCGTTGCGCGGAGGGTAAGCGAGCGTGTGCGCTCTGCTCGCCAGGAGGCGCCCTGGTCGGGGCTCCTCTACTCAATGTTGTGCTTCCTCTTGCCTGCGCTGCCTGTTCCCGCTGACTTCTCTCTCTCTCTTTCACTGTCAGGGTTGGCAGGTGAGCTTTGGAGCGCCGTTGCGCAGAGGGTAAGCGAGCGTGTGCGCTCTGCTCGCCAGGAGGCGCCCTGGTCGGGGCTCCTCTACGCAACGTTGTGCTTCCTTCTGTCTGCGCTGCCTGCTCCCGCTGACTTCTCTCTCTCTCTCTCTCTTTCACTGTCAGGGTTGGCAGGTGAGTTTTGGAGCGCCGTTGCGCAGAGGGTAAGCGAGCGTGTGCGCTCTGCTCGCCAGGAGGCGCCCTGGTCGGGGCTCCTCTACGCAACGTTGTGCTTCCTTCTGCCTGCTTTGCCCGCTCCCGCTGACTTCTCTCTCTCTCTCTTTCACTGTCAGGGTTGGCAGGTGAGCTTTGGAGCGCCCTTGCGCAGAGGGTAAGCGAGCGTGTGCGCTCTGCTCGCCAGGAGGCGCCCTGGTCGGGGCTCCTCTACGCAACGTTGTGCTTCCTTCTGCCTGCTCCCGCTGACTTCTCTCTCTTTCCTCGTCGCAGCAGCCCCATTAAAAGACCCACGTAGCCCCCTTCAGGAGCGGCCAACCAAGTGACGACCGCCGCCCGCAAGAAGTCCGTGAGGTAACCCGCTGCGCGATAAGGCAAGTCCTTTCTCTACGGGGGTAATCTCTCCAGGGGCCAAACTTTATAGCAGGCCATTGGGCGTTGTTGTGTGTAATCAACCACATTATGAGCTCGGTCAGAAGTTCAATTCCTCCGGAGAAAAGTTTCAGTTTAATATAGAGTTTAATTCTGTAACAAAAGAGACGATATCATGTGTGTTTAACTAATATGCTTTGTGTAGAGAATAGTCAAATAAGGACTTACGTTTTCGCGTCAACTGTCGTGGCACTTCTGTTCCTGCTCTCCCCTGTCTGTTCTCTCCCCTTTGCAGTGTGTGGCGTGGGAGAGTTGTTTCTCTCCGTGTGTCTTTGACCCTGAGGGATGTGGTCCTCCTCTCGGCGAAGCACAGAGTTGCCTCGCTTGAGGTACTGAACCTTGCTCAAAGTCAGCGCGATGCAAATAATATTAGTCATTACTAGACAGCACACAGGGCCATAGTAGAACAGGGCAGTTCCACCTTTTATAAAAGGAATTAATGATGAAATTTTACCTGAAACATCAAAATGATTAGAAATATTTAATTGTGTTGGAAAGACCTGAAAATATAAATTCATGTTCAATAAATGAAATGGTGAGAAATATTTTTTATCTAAAATATTATATAAGATTGAAGTCCCTCAATTTTTTGAAGCATCACGTATCTTTAGTTCATTGTACTTTGTACCTTTGTACATTGATAGTTTTAATGTTTTTGTTAAAAATCTATCGAATATTTTTAAATTTAGCATTCGTTTGATATATGCTTAATTGATTTGCAGCTCAACTGCTATGGTCCTGTACGTGCAGTGAATGGTTTAATTACGAGGGTGGCGGTGTTTGGCACCATTTTTGGTTTTCTTAACCAGGCATCGCCCGCACCCGGACAAGCTCTAAGCTCCCGACCGGTCTTCCGATGTGAATGACAGGGCAGTGCATGCCACGTTAGGAAGGTAAGATCGCGCACGGTCCGTGGCCCGTTCGATAGGGTACCGCTCCGGCGTTCGCCTAGTGTTGTTGAGAGAAACCACGAAAAACTCGCGACCGGAGCAGCCGGCCGCTGGGATTCTTGTGCAGGCAGCGGCTGCAAGCGACCTAGCTCTCTCGATGACGTTCGCCAACCGGAGGACAAATGACGTCGGAGCAGCGTTGCCCTCCGCGGGCTCGCGCTCACCAGGAGGCCTTCGCCGCCGATTCAGGAACACGAACGGGCAACCACCCACACCCGTTCATTTTCATTCGGCATGGGAAGAAAGGCCTCCTTTGGTAGATACTGGGTCCTACTGGAGCATTATGGAGCTTTGCCACCCAGAGAAATCTGCGAGATAGAAATAAATTCTGAGATTTGACATAGCCCCGAATTATGGGATGAGTAAATGAATTCGCAGTTTCTATATTATGTAAAAGATCCCGAGCATTCTCGAATAATACTACCAAAAACATTTTAAGGCTGAGGTCCAAATTATCTCACGTTGCCCCTACCATGCACCTATTTGTTATTTATTTGTTAACATTAAATTATTATTTCAGAACGAAGTAATTCTCTCTTGAAGCGAACCTCTCTCTTGAGAAAAGTGTTCCTTAATAATGTCTTGTGCTCATAAATATAAAATTTGCGAACGCGGCGTGTGTTTGTGAGGCGAGTGATGGAAGAGCCAAGAGTAGAGTAACTGAAAGGGCAGAGGCAGGACGTCTCCGTCTGCGCCCGAAGCGGATGCTTTTCCCTTCCGCCTCTGGCTGCAGCCCCAGCCGCCTCGCGTCCTCTGGGCGCGGCCTTTGAGGAAGCTGCCCCAGAGGGCATTCGCTCGGGCCCAGCGCAGCTGCACAGGATGTGGCTGTGCGATAAGCAAGGCTTGGACAATTTAGTTGCTTTGAATTTTTTTAACACATATAGTTAAATCAACACACATGTTTCATTATACCACAATTTAGAATTGGATTTGACTAATGCATTGCCATTAGTGTCATGCAGAAGAGAATTTTGCTCCAGCGCTACGCGGTCAAAACAAAATCTGCCAGATGGCGGTCCAGCAGGAGAGGTCTGAGTTCTCCACGACAATCTATAACAGTACGTTCTGTCTCGCATTGTCGCTATTCACACATCTCGGCGAACGCTTGAACAAGTGATTACTAGTTATAACGCATGAGATGCGAAAAGTAAATCTTTTAATCCAATACATCGATAGAAATACAACAATTCAAAATTGCGATTTAGGCTGACAAAAACATGATCACCGAATATTGGGAAGTAATTCTATGAATTTCAAACTATCGTTTAAAGGCGTTGACATTCTTGTATTTGAACCTGATATAAATGCAGTGGCTATCACAATCACAAACACACTAGTAATAGGTTTCTCTTCAAACAAAACTGAAGTATTTTTAGATAAAATCTTGTTTTAATATTGCCGTATTTCATTCAAAATTTCGTGAAATCCCTTTAATTTTTTTAAATATCTGCTACATTGTTTAGTATTTATCTGAGTGAGGTTATCGGATACATTTCCATAATTGTTTGTATCTTTTAGCAAATATATTGTCAAGAACTGATGCTTTGAACTTCTAATGCTGTCCTTCTAGCAATGTATTTGGAAGGGTTTGGGTACAAGGGTTTGGAGAAACGTTCGAAGGTAAATCCAGGCCCTCCATGTTAGGAATTGGGACCTAAAGCCAGCACTCCATCGCTTCTGAACTTAGCAGTAGAAGGATCCTGACACTCAATAGACGACGAATTGGTCCTAGGAAACAGACGTCAGTGAATATTCGTGCATAAAATATTCAAGAACTGTGAACATGTTATTCTATTAACAAAATCGAAATTATGTTCTCCAATAACATTTTTTGGTTCGAAATAATGTTATTGGAATGTTCAATGTTAAGAACAATGTTTCGCCAGGAAAAAATTCAACTTCCCGGATATAAATTCTTCACAATCTGCCCTTCTTTCCACCATTAAAGAATTTGAGGTCTCATTGTATGGGGTGCAGTGGCGGCCGATACTGAATTCTATTGGTGGTGCCAGAGAGTGTTGTGACAATTATTGATGTTAACAATATATGTATGACCCAAATATGTACATGTCATCAAAACATGAATATACTTACCAATATATTTGCAAACATCCTGTAGCTCTCGCGGTATTTCTTGTTTTTCGTGTTCGTCCATTCTGTCACTAATGGAGATGTAATAGCAAATCTGCCCGATATTGAAGGCCAACAAGCAGAAAGCGTGACTAGCATGGCAACGCCCGTGGATCTTTCGTCGCATGCTGCTGTCGCATGCTGCTGTCGCATGCTGCTGTCGCATGCTGCTGTCGCATGCTACAGACAGCAGCGACCCCATCAACAGCAGAGCAGAGAGAACGCAGAGTGGCCGGAGCAGCCAGTGGCCGCCTCTGGTGACGCGTGGGTAATCGCAGTAGGAGACGCCTTCTTTTGAGGCGTCGTTGCCGCTGCGCTAGCAGTCGCAGCACGTGCGCCGTGTGGAGGGGGGAACCGGCGACCACCTCCGGCGTGGCGTTCCTCGAAGGGCAAGGGATCTCCGGATCGAAGACGGAGAGGCAGGTCTTGCTAGGGCTGCACACGTCTGTGGCATTCCCCTCACACGTCCAGTGGCCGTCGTTGTTCCTCAGCAGCACGTGCGTAAGCATTCCTCTTCGGTGCACCTCGTTCGGAAGTTGATGGCAAAGGGTGAGACACGAAAAACAAATATTTTGTAAAGTCGTGGTAAATAATATTTCCATACTCAGGCATTTTTGAATGTTCTACCTTCTTTCTGCACCACAGGCCGTACATTGTATATAATTATATAAATTATAAAAATAAGGACAGTATTAATACAAAATAGTGGAATTAAAATGTAGTAATATAAAATAATACAATTCTGATATTAGTAATAATAAATTAGAAGTAGAAGTATTAATAATAAATATTATGATAATATTAATAAAAGTAATTTAATATAACTATAAGAATTAGCTAGATATGTAAGAATTATAAATGTATAATTAAAAATCTTTTTGTTTTAAGAACGAAAGATATTACAAAGTCTTTTGCTCCTAATTATGTATACTATTCAGTTCTGCTACAGTTTTCACACGAACTCTCTTATTTCTCACCTTCACGATGACATTTGTTGTTCAAACGTTCTGTTGGCCGAAATGTTCCATAGCCTTTTTAGGACTTCCAGCCGCATCCTCCCCAAATGGTGACACCTTTTTTCCTCATAATTCTTTTTGATGAAAACATTTCCCGGCGCTTTATTACTGATGAATTTTACAATTTTAGGACGAGTATCACCATTAATTTTCGTTCCAACTCGATGGCTGCCATCAATACCGCTTAGATCTAATTGGACACCCGTCTTTTTGGCAACATTGATTGCAGTCGGGTTCCCTGTTTATCCTTGTGCAGTTTCGCCGCTGGGCCTGCTTAGGCTCAAGGTGCAGCAGTTGAAGAGAAAACTAAATAGCGTAAAAGTAAATGCGTCTGCGCGACGTGTCGCGAGCCTCATCTTCACTTTTGAGAGAAAATCGGGGCAGAGGGATCCGGGAGTCAAGTGGCTATACACAATGGCTCGGGTTTGCTTATTGCATTTCAATTTGTTTTAAGGAGTCGGCGAATGTAAAAGGGGCCTAACTTTTATTGTTTTGAGTAAAACAGCTTTCTTACCTTTCCTTCTTGGAATACCTCTTGGCGCGGTAGAATTTCCGTGTGGGAAGTCAGGGTCTCCGACTTACCCAGTTAAACCGGAGTGTTTGCGTTGCGAGCTCACTTGAAAACTGTGCTTTCCCGCACTTCGTAAGAAGAGAAAGTTTAATAAGTAATCGTGAGTATAAATCGAGATGGTGGCGAGATAAAGCTGTTTTTTAGTCGAGATTGTGTTGCCAAATTAGGCTTTTAGAAATGATTTTAAAAATCTATTTAATAATCCATATATTCGTCCATTTGCAAGGAATATAATATATTTTTTTCACTGGTCGAATGGTCACTTATCTATATATATTTTACCAAATCACCAGCAATACTTTCCATATTATAAACTTTCAAAATTTCATTGAGTGTAAAGCAAAACAGTAGTACGTCGATTAATTGTTTTTATACAAATTAGGTTCGCTATTTTGAGTAAATATTTTGTGAGTTGAAAATTAAACAAGTGTTTCCAAAAGAGGAGGATTTATTTTATATTTTCACATAACATACACATTCTTTTATTCTTTCATTCTTCCATTTTAAATGTTTATTATATTAGATCCGTGTGGTCGCAGACACTAGTTTGTAAAAATGAAATAAAACACTGAAGCACGTTATTATAAACTTTAAAGGTTTATTTTCCGGCGCTTCGTTTGGGGCGATGTGCAGTCAACCTCAATGCAGCCTCAGTGAGGAGATCAACATTTCTGGGAATGAGAACCATTTTAAATCTGTAACAAAAGAGAAGAGAAAATAATTGTATTTTACTAATATTTTGGTCTTTCAGAAAATGATAAAATAATGTCTCACGTTTTATCGGGGATCGACTGTTGTGCTGGAGGCGCCCTGGTCGGGGCTCCTCTACACAACGTTTTGCTTCCTTCTGCCTGCTCCCGCTGACTTCTCTCTCTTTCCTCGACGCAGCATCCTCATGACGAGGCCCAGGTAGCCCCCTTCAGGAGCGGCCAACCAAGTGACGACCGCCGCCCGAAAGAAGTCTGTGAGGTAACCCGCTGCACGATAAGGTAAGTCCCTATCAATAGGGACATATAAATGGGTATTATCATAATAATGGAAGGTTTTGTGTGTGGTCAACCACATTATAAGCTCAGTGATCAGTTCAATTCCTCCGGAAAGAAGTACCATTTTGATATATAGTTTAATTCTGTAACAAAAATGACAAAACATATGTTTTACTGATATTCTTTAATGTTTTAAAGAGTGAAAAAATAATGTCTTACGTTTTCGCATCTACTGTAGTGCCACTTCTTTTTCTGTCTGGCGTCCGTCCATTGCCCGTCGCAGTGTGTGCCGTGGGAGGGTTGTTTCGTTCTGTGTGTCTTTGACCCTGGGGTATCTGGTCGTCCTCTCGGCGAAGTACAGAGTTGCCTCGCTTGAGGTAGTGAACCTTTTTCAAGGTCAGCGCGAGGCATATAATGTTACAGATGACCAGACAACACACAGGGCCATAATAGAAGAGTGCAGTTCCAGATTTTACATAAGTTAATTCCGACCAGGTATCAACTGAAACATCGAAATGATTAGAAAAACCTGCTTTGTTAGAATTACCTGAAAACCGAAATCCTAGTTCAATAAATGAAATGGATATAAATGTTTTGATCTTTAATAATATTATAAAATTATAAAAGGCTTTTTAAATTTGTTTGAAGCATGAATGTATCACCACTTGTTTATATAAATTGTATGTCTGAAATTCTTCGAATTTTTCACATTCTGAATCCGTTTTATCATATGCTTAATTGTGTGTGTGTGTGAGAGTGAAAGGAATGAACAACGCTTCGTCAGGGCCCATGGCCGATAGTGTTCTCCTTCAGTGGAAGATAAAAAGATTAATGAACAGGGCCGACTGTAGGTATTGCGGGGTCCCCCAAACACAAAATTGTTTCCCCCCCCGTAAAAATAGCTCAATTTGTTATAAAATAAAAAACCTTGTACTAATACAAGTACTTCTTGTACAAATTCAAATGAAAACTACTATTTTTAATATAAAATCTTACTTATTTTATATTTATTACATTAAATGTGTTTTACAAAATACGTTATGCATATATTTCCGAAGGGAATGGCCCCAAGCACCTTGCGTAGGTAAATCCCGCCCTGTTAAAGAATAATGCCAAGTAAGCAATTCGGTAAAAGTTGACAATCTCTTTAACCAAGACTTTTCGAAAACTGCGGTTGATCTCACAAAATGCAACAAATTTTAAAAAATCGTATCGTAAAAAAGTGTCGTACGTTTCCCCCACAAAAATTCGACTCGTTAGTTTTCAAAAAGTCTTTCTCTGCAACGCTCATAATAGTAAACTAAAAATAATTATACGGCTGGTTTAGATTTGTCGGGTTGTTTATTAAAAGTTTGCTCAACTGCTCTTAAACGCCCTTTATCTCATATTTTTATTGCATCTTTATGCATAGGAATATTTCCAGGTATTTTCAAAAAAACAAAAATTAAATTCAAAAGTTTTGGAAAAAATTATTTTGTCAGTTTTCTTGGAAATATTAGAGAAGCATCGAGTGCTAAGAGATATGAGTGAAACAGTTCTCAGGAAATAAACCTGTGCTTTCTGACTCAATACGGATTTGTGAAATGAAAATCTACGGAAACTGACATTCTTTTGTTTATTAAAGATGTTGTTTTATCAAGGAATCAAAATAAAGCTCCTATTTGAATATTTTCAGATATGCCGAAAGGTTTTGGCGTCATTGTCAATAACATTTTTTTTCTTAAAATTATCTTCATATAAAATTCACAGAATTCCCCTAGGTTGGATATCACCGGACCTTAAACATCGATTCCAAAAAGTAGAAATATGCGAAATGTTTCCCCCAGCTAATCTTAATTGCATCGGACGAAGGCGTCACAATTCTGAACCATGGTCGATACTGACCCCACAGCAATACATGATCTCGATCGGTGAGGCTCGATATTACGTCATCACTACCAGCTAAAATCGTTCGCTTCTACTTAATGAAGAGTGGCCGTTCTTACGCCAATGGTCATATGTCGATTTGTTACTTGGGCGTAGAGCACAAACATAAAACGTTAATTTAGTTTTCCTTCTCCTTTATGTATTATCATACTGGTAGATTCTGCCCTAAGCCTCTTGACCAACTGCATTGATCATCCATTACCTTTAATAGGGTCATTAAGTCGTTCAACGTAACACACTCGTGTCTCCATTAGCGACGGGCTGTACCATGGTGTTTCTGGCATATCCCAATTTGGTTGAGTAACCAAGATGCAACACGCTATTGTGAGCACTGCGGGCAGCCCCCAGGCGAAGGCTGAAATCACCAGGAATTTCTTTCCGCTTCCTTTATCCAAGCGTGGCATGTGCAACCTACAGAAGAAACAGGAGTATTAGTTATTTACAACACAAATTGATTCCACTGATGATGTGGTAAAGCAAGGTTCTCTCTCCTTTCCGCAACTCTAGGAGCGATTGGAAAGGGACCTGAACTCGCCAGCAATTAAGGCAACTCGCGAATTCCGAAAGACCGAAGAATCACTTTCTGTTCCCTTTGTTACGTGTCCTGTGCAATGAGTAGAATGGTAAAACATTGATGCTATTATTATTTTCGGCGAACTCTGTATTTTTAAAAGTTCCAAAATTTTAACATTTAAAAATTAGAAAATTTAAGATTTAGATTTTTGTCTTAAAATATATTCTAAAAGTAGCTCTTTAAAGAGGTCATGCACATTTTTTGAAAAAAAGTATTTTTTACGTAATTTGTGCTTGAAATTAATGCAATTTCTAAAATAAATATTTTCTCAAAAAAGGTCCAGAGCTTTTCTTCATTTGTTAAGCTCATTAAAAAAGGTCTATAATTTATTTAAGAAAACCTGTAGTTTTCCTGTAATTTCTGTTTGACATTAATGAAATACTCGGGTATTCAGGTGTTCTACCAACTGTGAGCAGCGAGAAAAAGTTTGGAGAAAGAAATGGATCTAAAGCAGATTAAAGTAATTAAGGTTATTTTAATTATAATTTACTATTGATAATTTGTTATTACTACCGTGCGTGATGTTGCCACACAATGCAGTGATGAATATTTGAGAAGTTATTCATTGTTACAAGAATTTCATTGCCATAGATGGACGAGAGAAGTCGGGTTTATTTACTGAACGTTAATGTTACAATGTGTTTATGTTTAGTAAAATGGTACATTTAACTTTCTTAAATTCGGGAAAATTTATACATACATACAAAAGCTGAATATTACATCACAATGTCGTAATTTCGCATACATTCATAAGGCGTTACATTTGACGGCAGTTATATTATTCTACATGTTCAATTTATTTGTGAAATTATCTTTGCTCTTCTGTATAATGTACTGTAAATAATGCGAGAAAGTATCTGCATTACAGCACCACTAATTTCAGTTGTCATGGATCCTTTTTCAATATTTATTGTTTTCTTGATTTCAGTGATTTGGTTATTACTTGTAGAACTATTTATTTGATTTGATTTATTTGGTCAAAAAGCAGTAAAAACTATGTGACGTATGTGGGAGAAGATCATCTGCGCACGTTTTTTTTGAGTTCCAGATTTCCTTCCCAGCATTTTAACTAGAAATAGTTGAAAGATGAATAAAAGTTAGAATATAACAAAAATAATAATAATAATAATAATAATAATAATAATAATAATAATAATAATAATAATAATAATAATAATAATAATAATAATAATAATAATAATAATAATAATAATAATAATAATAATAATAATAATAATATAAAGCACGAGATTATCAACATTTGAGAAACTAGACACTTTCGTTCCTGAGTTATAGAAAACTTATTTGCATCGGTAAATGAACTGCAGATTTGATTTTTCCGGATTGCTAACAAAATAGTAACTCACCCCCAGCTCTAGTCCCAGCACTACAAACAAAAGGAAAGTTCAACAAAACGTGCGCAAAGTGTCGGATATTTCGTAGCACAAAAGCCAAGATAGAATATATTTTGCAAACAACCATAAAAATATGGATGCAATCTATCACAACGAAAGCGATTAGTTGTTCGAGCAGCTGATTTCTCTTCGTTTAGAATCGAATATATTTTTCGTACCTGAAGCCGCACGCCATGTTTGCACACAGGGCCGTCAGCCAAAACCAGGCAGCTGTCAGCACGAAGTACATCGAGAGAGCTGCACACAAAAGACAGTATCATTAGCGAATTGTTAGATTACTCTGAAGATAAGAACAAGAGGTTCGTAACAAACACGCTAAAAAAAATAATAAAAAAATCACAAACAGGTGGTGCTACAACTGCTCATACTTCCTCGCATTATTTATATCTTCTCCGCTATATTATAACAGCTTGAACTCAGTGCCTCCGAGTTAAGGCTAAATGCACCGGAAAATACTTATAGGAAAATTCAATAGATCGTAGCACTATCACAGGGGAATTTTCTTTACTGATAACGACTGAATCAATGGTTCGATTTTCGATTTGTAAACGGCATTTGACGCCGTTTTAAAATAAAATTTACGCTACGATGACCTTCTTCCAAAAATCTAGCAAAAACGCGAATTTGAAATTAGTTCTCAAACTTTCGAGAACAAATTTAAAAATGTGGTTTTATAGCGCGATGGCGACATGCTTCCTGAATCCAACGCCGTGACAATCATGCAAATCGGACGAATAGGAGCGTCGTAAAGTGAAATTTACGAAAACACCTCGCCCCCCCCCCCACTTCCCCTTCTGCGCCGTTGCGTCACCCACCCGCCCGTTGTGGGCCCTCTGTCAGCGCGGTGGCACGGCCAGTCCCGGCGTCGTGCGGCCAGCCCCGACGGACGGACGGACGGACGGACGGACGGAGGAGGCGGTACTCTCGGGACACGCAAGCCACACACTCGGTTTATGCGTTCGTCACTTTGCATCTCAATCTATTTTTCCACGGATATCAAACTAGAGATTCTATACTACTATTACAGACCGAGATAAACGGTCTGTAATAGTAGTACATAACTACCTTTTTCACATATTTCCGTCTTCCTTCGAATACCATTTTAAAATTTTTTGATGCATTACTCAAAATATTGATTCCGATTTTTAACTATTTTTTTAAAAAAGGAACTAATTGCGTAAATATCCGCATTATTCCATCTCCTCACATCTTATTTTAGATATATTTTACTTTTAATGTCTTCTGTTATGACTCCACCTTGGTCTAAGATCTTCCGTTGTCAAATACCGTAAAAAATGAGCGGAGTATACGCACGAGTTCTTTTATCCTACAACTCGATTTTTGATCTCAAAACGAAGTTTATCTGCTTTAAAGAGTTCATCTGGAGAATCTCTTTTCCCACGTAAAATAGACGAAGCTAATTTTAAAAATGTTTTCGTACTTGCGGACAAATTAAAAAAAAAATGCATTATCTTGGCTGTCCGGGTGACGTCACGTCGAGGGCTGATTTGCCGACGTTTCGACCATTTTGTCGTGGTCATCCTCAGGGCTGGTATGCCCATACATAAGATGGTATGGACATGGTAAGACCTCGACAAGATGGTCGAAACGTCGCCAACAATCTTCGACGCGGCGTCACCCGGACAGCCAAGATCATGCACACGACTCTGGCCGAGGAATTGTCTGGTGACCTGTATCCTGACTCCAACGCCGTAACAAGCATCGAAATAAGATAGTATGAATCATGACTTATACCAGCGCACTTGGTAAGTTATTTTGATATAAAATAAATTTGTTATATTTGTATAATTTTGAAGGGAATAAATAATTCCTGGTGAGTCATTTCATACAGACTACGCAAATGAATAAACGGTAATGATGCAATTGGATAACTCCTAGATGTTTGCTTGCATTTGGAGCATGTTTTCCCTTCCATTTTCTTTGTTTTATAAAAAGTGGATTTTCTAGAAAAGTTACCTGTTGAAATTTCATCATGCAAAACCAGTTAGACGTGACTCTTTCGTGACATATCGGACACAATGATATAAATAATATGGAACATTCAAAAGAGTTTAAAAACGAATGAAATCTTTTTCTGTGAGTATGATCTTAGGATATGCTTTACTCTAACGCTTACGCGACGTAATGCAATCTACACAACATTCCATAGTAGATAGAAAATGAGGTTTCTTTCAATGTAAATTATCTTAATGTATATGCTTACAGTAACAACATATTTAAAATCCGTTTTTTTTCTTTTTCCGAGGGATGACTTTTGCCGATTGACTGAATCACACGGTATTCATGCAATTGTGTTATTTGCACAATCTCGGCTGTCTCTGATCTTTGGTAATGGAATATATATAGTGCGTTGCAAATCTGTTGTTCACTACTTACTAGGCTGTCCGGGTGACGCCGCGTCCATGGCGAAGGTGCCGACGTTTCGGTCGCCAGTACTGACTCCGGCCGCGGAAGCCTACGCTCTCTGTTGTTCACTGTTCTATTTTCCAGATCACATTGCATGAATGTGTTAGTTTCGCCAAGATTTCTTCCCCTGTATCTTTGAATAGTTCGATTGGAATATTATCTACAGCCGGGGACTTCCCATTTTTCAGTTGTTTTGTCGCCCAATTCATTTCTTCGATCTCAGGTTCAATCATCTATATTTATACACTACTCTATTTGTAAGCCCTTATCATATAACTTCTTCGTATTCTTCCCATCTTTTCGTGATCTCTTCTTTTGTTGTATTTATTTTGTCGTTCTCGTTCTTAACATTCGCCATTGTTGGTTTACAGTCCGTGGTCATATTTCGGATGATCTGGAAAATTTCTTACGATCTCCCTTTGTTGTTATGTTCTTCCACTTCTTCGCTTTTTTCTTGAATAAACTTTTCTTTATCTTGTCTTGGTCTGGGCTGGAATCCCCGTAGAGTTTTCTGACTTTCGTCTGGTCATTTGCTTTCTTTGCAGAGAAATATAATGTTTGAAAAGAAAGAAATATAAGGACTCCGTTGTACATATTATTATTATAATTATTATTTTTATTATTATTATTATTATTAATAATAATAATAATAATAATAATAATAATAATAATAATAATAACCGAGCGAAGTGGCTCAGTGCGTAGCGCACTGACTTCGTAATCGGGAGGTCCGGGTTTGATTCCCGGGCCGGCCATCCTGACCGGGGTTTTCGTGGTTTCCCTCGGTCATAAAGGCGAATGCTGGGATGGTTCCAAAAGTCTACGATCACCTATCGCCTCCTAATCCATTCCTATCATCTCTCATCTTCCATACCCCCGGGCTAACAACCATGGGGGATAAAAATCGGATCCAGCTAAATGCTGGTCCCCCCTAAGAATTGTTGCAAGCACCTGCCACCGCGATAATAAATAAAAACTGAGCCCCGGTAAATGCAGGATGCTTGCTTGCGTGGTCCTAGTCGGCCGATTAACGAAAAAATAATAATAATAATAATAATAATAATAATAATAATAATAATAATAATAGGCACGCGTTTGGAGTAAAAACCAAAGTATGTACACTATAGTATATCTTATATTGTAACCAATAACCACTTATAACCAATATCCTCGTTGAGCCAAACAAAATCAGTGTTCAGCCCACCACGATCCTTCTTGAGCCAACCAATATATTAGTTGAGACAACCAATAACCATTTTGAGCCAAACAATATCCATGTTGAGCCAAGCATGATCCTTGTTGAGCCACCTATAATCGTTTTTGAGCTAATCATGATCCTTGTTGAGCCAACAATGAGCCTCGTTGAGACAACCAATTAATCCTTGTTAAGCCATCCAATATTCTTGTTAAGCCAACCATGATCCTCCTTGAGCCAACCATAATCCTTTTTAAACCAACCAATACCCTTGTTGGCCAACCATGATCCTTGTTTAGCCAACCAATATCCTTGTTGAGCCAACCAAAATCCATGTTTAGCCAACCAAAATTCTTTATTGAGCCAACCAAACATCTTGTTGAGCGAACGAAAATCCTTGTTGAGTCAACTATTATCCTTGTTGAGGAAACCAATATCCTTGTTGAGCCAGCCAATATCCTTGTTGAGCCAACAAATATCCTTGTTGAGCCAACGCATATCCTTGTATAGCCAACCATTATCCTTGTTAAGCCACCCATGATCCTTGTTAAGCTAACTATGACCCTAGTTGAGCCAACTATGATCCATGTTAAGCCAATTACCTTGGTGAGCCAAACAAATTCTGGTTGTGCCAACCAATATCCTTCTTGAACCAACAATGATACTTGTTAAGCCTACCGCGATCCTAGTAAGCAAACTATGATACTTGTTAAGCTAACCATATTCCCTAAGTGGAAGATCAGCCCAGCAATCGATCAAGTGAGAGATCGACTTATCAAGTCGATCAAGTGGGGGATCGACCCAGTAAGTCGATCAAGTGAGCGATCGACCTAGAACGTCGATCAAGTAGGGGATCGACCCAGCAAGTCGATCAAGTGGGGGATTGACCAAGCAAGTCGATCAAGTAGGGGATCGACCCAGCAAGTCGATCAAGTGAGGGATCGACACAGCAACATCGATGGAGTTGGTGATCGACCCAGCAAGTCGATGGAGTGTGTGATCGACCCAGCAAGTCGATGAAGTGGGGATCGACGTTGCAAGTCGATCAAGTGGGGGATCGACCCAGCAAGTCGATGGAGTGGGGATCGACGTTGCAAGTCGATCAAGTGAGGGATCGACCCAGCAAGTCGATCAAGTGAGAGATCGATCCAGCAAGTCGATCAAGTGAGAGATCGACCCAGCATGTCGATCGAGTGAGGGATCGACCCAGCACGTCGATCAAGTAGGGGGTCGACCGAGCAAGTCGATAAAGTAGGGGATCGACCAAGCAAGTCGATCAACTGACGGATCCTTCCAATAAGTCGATCTGACTATTCTTAGTATTATAACTATTTTTACTATTTTGATTATTGTGACTATTTTGACTATTTTGTCAGTCAGTCAGTTTTTCTGTCAGTTCTTTCGTCAGTCCTTCCGTCAGTCCGTCCTTCATTCCATCCGTCAGTTCTTTCGTCAGTCCAGCCTTCAGTCCGTCCTTCAGTTCATCCGTCATTTCTTCCGTCAGTCCGTCCGTTAAGCCGTCCGTCCGTCAGGTAGTCCGTCAGTCCGTGCGTCCGTCATGCCAACCGTCCGTCAGTCAGGCCGAGCGTCCGTCCGTCAGGCCGAGCGTCCGTCCGTCAGGCCGACCGTCCGTCCGTCAGTCAGGCCGACCGTCCGTCCGTCATGCCGACCGTCCGTCCGTCAGGCCGACCGTCCGTCCGGCCGGCCGACGGTCCGGCCGTCAGGCCGACCGTCCGTCAGGCCGACCGTCCGTCCGTCAGGCCGACCGTCCGTCAGGCCGACCGTCCGTCCGTCAGGCCGACCGTCCGTCCGTCAGGCCGACCGTCCGTCCGTCAGGCCGATCGTCCGTCCATCAGGCCGACCGTCGGTCCGTCAGGCCGACCGACCGTCCGTCAGGCCGACCGTCCGTCCGTCAGGCCGACTGTCCGTCGAACGAAGTTGGTCATTATGATTTGTTCGCAAGGAGCTCTATTGTCTGTTGAAAAAAGAGTTAAAACATGTTATCTTGTGCCATACTAACAATCACATCTACGCAATGTCTGGATAATTAGACGTGTAAGCATAATAATTTCGCGTACGTTGTTTAATATGCGAGTCTTGTCTGTATATTCTTACCCAAATGTGTGTCAATAAAATATATGAATATACTCACCAATAGACTTGCATACAATCTGAAGGTCTGGCGGCATGACTTGTTTATTTTCTTCGTCCCGTCTGTCACTCAGCGCGAGGTAGTACCAAATCTGCCCGACATTAAAAGCGAGCAGGCAGGCAGCGTGGGTAGCAAGGCATCGACCGTGGGCGTTTCGTCGCATGGTCTTGTCGCACGCGACAGTCAGCAGCGACGCCGTCAACAGCAGCGCCGAGAGAACGCAGAGTGGCCGGACCAGCCGGTAGACGCCTACGGCGATTAGCGGATACTTGCACTGGAAGAGCCCTTCTTTTAAGCTGGCGTTGCCGCTGCGGAAGAAGTCGACGCAAGTATGCGAGGTGGAGAAGTGGAAGTGGCGGAACCAATTGGCGTACCGCTCGTCGAAGGGCAGAAGACGCGGGCTCTCGCACAAACCGTAGCCCTTCTCGTAAGGAAACTCGGAATCGAAGGCTGCGAGTGAGGACTTGTGCGGCTTCCAGAAGTCTGGACGCACCTGTCCACATCCCCAGTGCCCTTTGTCATCCTGCATCACTGCCCTATCCGAACAGCACTTGTTTGCGCATTCCTCTTTATTGCACTTGGTTCTGAACTTCATGACGAAGGGCCCCAGAGGCCGGGGTGCAGCGTCTATGCAGTATGACGCCTCCCTATACCCGCCTCCGGGCTTAGGCCTCGCGACGAACCGAGTGTCTGGGATGAAGGCCGCAGAGCTCCTCCAGAGCTCTTCGTCTCGATGCAAAAGTGGATTGAAAAAGGAGGTCGAGTTCACGGAAATGACAGCGTTGAAAACAAAGCGCTGATTTAGTCGTAATTGTACAAAACGCACGTTCATCGCGGGACCGGGCGGTAGCCATCGCCGCACCCACTCGCTGTCCAGAGGAGGCAAAACCTCATTAATCTCATGTTGTTTTGTAATTACGATGTTTTGTATTTTAATTGAGAAATTCCTTGGCCAATCAGCGTCTTCGCACGACTCTCCATCGGCTGAGAGCATCTGGTATGCGTCGCAGCACTTCCGCAATACTACCATATCATGGATAAGATCAGCGCCCGCTGCCCCTGCCAGGAGCACGAGCGTGAGCAGTGTGAAGCAATTCATCGCGGACGATCGGCGCTGGAGGGTGAATCAATATCTGCTTCGGTATGGCCAGAGAAATAGAACGGTTGTCCACGCAGGGTTGCCTTCGACGACGAGAAGTGGCGTCGGTGGTTGAGCGAACCTCTCCCTCGTTGGCACCTCGAGCAGCGGAGTGGTCGCCTGCTGATGCTGATCCCTCCTCACAAATATGGCGTGTGTGATTTGGGTCGTATTGAAGACGATGGAGATGAGAGAACCAAGAATTGGATGCAGGAGTAGTCGCAGTCGCAGGGCGAAAGGCGTGTCGCGAGTGAGCGCCTGCTTGCGACGCAGAGAGGGGAAGTCTGCCTTCCGCCCGCAACGCCACTTCCTTCGTCCTCTTACGCGATCGGCTCAGGACGTGCTCCCACTCAGCCCCAGCGGTAAGGAAAAGAAATGTTTATTGTTTCGCTTTCATTTCTCATTTCCACGCAAAAGCCCCTTTCTGCTAAGGGCAATTGGAGCCAGCGACAACACAAAAGCCTCCCAGAGGGCAGTTCCAACGCCATCTACACCACTGTAAGAGTGGGTGGCATTGGCTCATAAATACCCGGGGATGAACCTCAATGAACGATAAGTCCGAAAGATTCGGAATACCTGATTCTCGGTGCTTGAGACTCTGCCCGTGCCGCCGTTACCTCGAACCTACGACGCAAAGTTGATGACACCGCCGAGTTGAAGAGTTAAACAATGAGTTCACTCTGGGAGAAAAGTAGGTTTATCATGGGCTGGATGATGTACAAGTAGCACAAATATTCTGTACCTCAGATACAAATGCAACTAGCGGTGCATCAGCAGCATATACTTTCTTCGATTATTTCTAACTCTTGAAATTCTCTCTGCAATTTCAAAAATTCAGAGTTCAACGTAAATATGACTTTGTTATTCTTGTAACCACTCCTCGTGAATAATGGAGATAAACATTGGAGAGCATTTTAAGAAAACGCTTTTCAGTAATTTTGCATATAGTTCAAGCACAAATTACAAAAAAATCTGCTTGTGTTTTTTAAAAAATTGTACACTACATTTATTAAAGAGTTGACTTTTAGAATATATTTTGTTGAAAGAAAAATTCAATTCAATTTTGTAATTTTCATATATTAAAATTTTGCAATTTTGGAAAATATAGAGCTCGTTGGCAATGAAAATAGAATCAACTTTTCTACGGGCTTTTGAGATACATGTCCAGAGAATTTTTAAAAAATTAAAAACAATTACAAAATTAAATATTTCCTAGATTTCTAGCAAAATTAAGCGAAAACTACTCATATTCAAAAAATTGTACATGATTGTATTTTAAGATGTCTTTAATGAACAGATATAATTCAGAAAAATCTCTCTATGTTCAGTATTGTAGTTGTAGGATGAAACTGAACTTTTGCAAGTTTGTATTTTTAATAGTGATTGATTAAATTTAAGACATTTTCATTTACATTATTTTAAGATCTAGTTAAAATAATTTCATTTAGCAAAAAAATCTTTATCATAAAAATTGTAACTGAGAGGTGGCTCAGGGCTGCAATGCCTCTGACCGTGAGGTCCTAGAGTCGATTCGGTGGTGGTGACTGAAAATTGAAACAGTCATCGTTATGCACCACATTAGCTTTGCATTTCTTAAATACTAATTTTCGTTTTCGTCTATGACTTTCCTCTTTGCTAATTTCCTGCTCTAAAAGGCGTTTTGTGGCGTCGCTTGCGGATCCAGTGACGCAACTTCCTGTTTGCGCAGAATGAAATGAGGAGAATCGTGGCTTATCCTCCTCGAGATCCTTCAACAACGGACGACTCGAAGTGGGCTTTTGAAATAGATAGGCAGTTGCGCCAGATAGATTCGCCTGCGTCTAGTATTAATAATATTTTATTTTAAAAAATGCAACTGGCGGACACAACAACGGGCTCTGAGAACGGCTGAAGTTAGAAAACTTTCACTTACTTCGTAAGAAAAGAAAGTATGTAATCGTACGCCGCGAAATGGGGGAATTTTTGGCAGAAAAACTCTTATTGATGGCCCTGGTAACGAAAAAGTGGATAAATTCTGTTGCTGTATATAGTAAATTACTCCTTTAAGATGTGATTTAGCCGGAATCCATGTTTTGTAGGTCCATTATTCCGAACATTTGATTGACTGCAAAATGCCTGTCTTTCTATCTCTCTCAGCCCATCTGTGGTCAGCGAATAAACCGTTCAGCCGATTTTCTCCAAAATTGATACTACCGATATCATTTCCTTGGGAGTTTCAATCGTGTATTTTTATTTTTGATTGTACTTTACATGATGCGACCAACACATTTTCAATTTGCATTCGTAGGCTTCCGAGTCAATACATTCTTGGCTATCCGGGATGAGCCGCTGTAGTCCTCTTCAGAGCTATACTGTTGGCAGTTGTAATTGACCAAGACGCGGCTCATCCCGTGTAGCGAAGAACGTATAATTTTCAATTTTTTTATTTAACTTAGTCCTCGGATAGCGTAAATGGTGTAAGTTTCATGTTCGTTGATATCGTATTTCGAAAATAACAAAAGTGCAATTTTTGGGCATCTTCCTACAACCACATCTACTCGTACAATATTGACGAAGATATTTTTTTCTCTAATGAAATAGGTTCTTTAAAGTAAGATCTTCAAATAAGGTCATGTGGAACTTTTGTAAAACACGAATTATTTTTGTGTAATTTTGAGCAAAATATATAGAATTTTTAATTTTTTAAAATATTTTTCTGAAAATCCGTTCCACATTTATTCTTAAAATTTTATTCTCGTATGTAAACCTATATCAAAGCGGTAAACAGTGTGGTGCTAGTCCCTAAATGTTAGCTTTCTTTGAAAATTGCAAAAAGTTAACATTTCAACACTAGTGAATTGAAGTTAAAGATTTCATTTTTTCCTCGTATTTAACAAAGGGGATTAAATAATACTGCGCTTTTCTCTTTTTCGGCGAACTCCCCATATTTTAGAAAGTTGCAAAAAGTGACCTTTCGAAACTACAAGCCCGAATTCAGAGCTCATTGCGTTTGAAAAGCGTAGAGCTTCACGGCGAATTAACTTGGAGGGCATGAGTTCAATTCTCGGTGCGGAAAAGTGTTCGCTTTTCAACAAACACTTTTGGAGGATTTTGTAGTAGTATAATATATCGGAGCAGTTAGAAATAATGGGGGAAAGTATATGAGGTTCTAGTATCACTAATTAAAGTAATGGAGCTTGGAATTTAGTAATGACTTTAATGGATACTTGAAAATGCAGCACTTTTCAGGGGCTTTAGAAAAACTGCTGCAATTGTTAAGAACAAAGCATGCGAGGATTAACTTGGAGTTCACTCTTCCTATTTCACCCAGGTTTCGGAATGGGTCGTTTTGTTATTTGTGCATTAACATAAAACGTTAATTTTGTGTTTGATCACCTGGAGTCTATATATTGTCAGATAATGTTAGATTCAGTCTGAGTCTCTTAACCAAGTGATTGCCCTTACGATGATCGTCGTCCACTTACCAGAAGTGTGAACAAGTGGTTCGATGCAGCACGTTCTTGTCTCCATGAGCGATGGGGTGTGCCAAGACGGCGTCTCTCCCTTTGTCGGTTGACTAAAGAAGAAGGAGCGCGTTATTGTGAGCACTGCGGGCAGCCCCCAAGCAAAACCTGAAGTCGCCAGGAATTTCTTTCCGCTTCCTTTATCCAAGCGTGGCATGTTGAACCTACAGAAGGAAGAGAAGTATTAGTTATTTACGAGGAGTTAATTCTGTTAGAGACGTGGTATATCAAGACATGGAATTCCATTTCCTTTCCCCAAATGCATTTGTGATTGGAAAGGAACATGAAATCGCCAAATAATTCTGTTAGAGACGTGGTATATCAAGACATAGAATTCCCTTTCCTTTCCACAAATGCATTTGTGATTGGAAAGGAAAATGAAATAGTCAGCAGTAAAGGCAACTCCCTTGCCAATGATGAGAGATTGAAGCATTTTTTCTGCTTTTTTGCAAGTGCGTACTGTGCAATGCATACAAGAAACAAAAATTGAACTCGTGGTGGTATAAGTGCACATGCGTTTTTGCATTAGTAATTATTAATTGGTAGGAAATGGTGTGGATGTTACGATATTTCGTCATAATAATAGATTTCAACCGTAGTTTTGTTGTATGTTCTTATTTTTGCAGAAAGCCTTTTTTGTCGCATTGCGGCTATCTTCAGTGCTACAAAAACAAATTTCCAAATTACAAATAAAAGATAACCTATAACAGGATATTATTATATATAAAATTAGAATTTAAGCAAATCTGAATAAGCTGAATTTGTCCAAATCCTTTCTTTGTTTTCTCCATTTTTTAAATTTTGTCGCTACTGCTTAGGCACTATTGTAACGAGTTCTAATTAGATTAGATTAGATTTATTAATAATTCTGCAATTAAGTTTGAAAACTTGGTGCCATAATATACTAACCTAACATTACAGAACTTAACACCTTTACAAAATATACAAACTTTACAAATTAACGTGAACATTTCACTGTCCAATCCTTCATAGCTCTCCATTTCACACACTTCACCGCACTGCGAAACACCGAGCTGTAATGTCTTTATTACACACTCTTTTCGCTCTGTTTCACAACGCCACTTCACTTCACGCCACTACACTGCACATAGTTAATAATAATATTGATAATAATAATAATAATAATACTTAATTACATAGACGACATAGTTACTTACACTGAATAATATTAAATATATTTATAACACACATATCATCATTCAGGAAACTAATTTATTTTTAAATTTGCTCAGGCTTCGAGGAAAGGGATAGAAGATTCTCACAGGCAAACCGTTCCAGTCTCTAATAGTTCGATTCGCGAATGAATATTTCCCAACGTCCGTTTTCTAAATTCTTATCTGAATATTGTGCACGTGATCCGCGAGGACTTTTTTCTACTTTTATCAACACGATAGGTCGACTTTTTGGTTAGTAGGGCTTGGTAGTTTTGAAGTTTTTCTCCCGAAAATTTGCCGTTTTCCGCCGTACAATGACATAACTTTCCCTCACGAAGTACCTTCGTAGGGGACAAGAAAGTAAATATGAAAAGAAAATCAGAAGGGAAATACATTTTGTAGCCTGTAGCTTACTGTCGCTTTCTACTAGGTGGAGGTCTGTGTTTATGCTTCAGCGCGTGTCCTACACCACATCCTTAGGCTCGTGGCCAAATACACGCAGGACGTGCGTGTTATCTGGCGGAAGCGACAGAGACTAGCTGTTTAATGGAAGCGAACAAATATTGTATGTAACACATGGATAAAACACTCATAACTGCACTCATGGTAAATAGGAAAACCCTCCCCTATCGTCGCTCATTTTCTTAAACATACCATACATGCAATGATACCCCTCTTTATACACTCGTTTCGTTAATTACTATTTTATTACAACGATATATTGTCAATTGCAGTAAATTAGTAATTGACAGTCATACAAATTTCTGAACAATAACTATTGTAATGTATTTTAACAATATAGGTATAAACATTTTCACATATAAAGTGATATCTGAAAATATGTGTAACAGAGAAATGGTATATCGTTTAAAAACGATTGATTTTTTAAACAAATCCTCATACCATGAACCCCTAGTTGGCGAATGTGTAAATCCTGCAAAGGAAAACGGTCATTCAGCTGGCGTGAATGAACATGTGGATGTATTTAAAATACGCATTTTATATACAAATATTTAAATACTGCCCAACCCTGCTCATTACAAATCTTACATTTGATGCAAAACCTACATATTTTCAAGCAAATGTCAACACATTGAAAATTAGAACTGCTTTTCATACAGGTAAATCATGTTCCAATAATAAGACGTAATTCACGAAAATGAACTTCGAGTCATTGCTGTCGAGTCATTGTAGCATTGCAATATGATATTCCCTGAAAGCTAGCAGTATTTCAAATAGGTTTTAATAATTGCTAAGGGTTTGTGTAAATGTACCCTGCAGAGCCAGAGAACTGGAATAATTGTCGAATATCGTGAAGGCGCCCCGCGAGTTCGCACAAGTGCCGCAACACGGCGCTGCAGGGCGGTCCATAAACTCATAAGAGCACGAGAGGGTGCACATTGCAAGGCATCCAAGATATGCTCAATAACGTTCACGTCTGGGGAGTTTGGTGGCCAGTGGACGTGTTTAACTTCAGAAGAGTGCTCCTGGAGCCACTCTGTAGCAATTCTCGACGTGTGGGCTGTCGTATTGTCCTGAATACGTGAATGATGTGAATCCCCTTCATGAATAAGTGCAGGTGCTTACGTACACTCTTCGAAACCTTAAGTTTTGCGGTGAAACTGTCTTGGCCCGAGAGGTTGATGGCGCTGGACATCCCTGCTTGCCGACAGCGCTATCGTACGTTTATTTTCCAAACTACGTTCTGTACATCGTAGTATGAAGCTTAAATTTATTTTATTGGAGAGCGTACAGAATACATTAATGTCCATTGAGAGCTGAATACGAGTAGTACAGAAGAAAAACACTTTCGTGATTCCTGACCATGAAACTGAATTGACAATAATTTCTATAAACGTAATGTTGCTTTCAAGTTGAATGTAAAAGGTTTATTCAGAATTCAATTATTTCCCTCCTTTGCGAAAGCGATCGCTTTATGCAGACAATAGTCAACAGAAATTTGAAGTGTTATGATTTAGTAGGCTCTAAGGCACTGTAGAATGGATACGTACATCGGGAATCGAACCCGCTGCTTCAGGAGTTCTAGAACAACACTTCGATACTGAGCCAAACTTTCGCACTTCCAACACTACTCTTTTAACAAAACATTTTATATTAACGAAACTTGAAGCAACATTACGTTTATAAAAGTTAATGTCTATTCAGTTTCATGGGCAGGAGTCACGGAAGTTTTTTTCATCTGTTCTATTACTATTTAGCATGTCAATGGACATTAAAGTATTGCATACGCTCTCTAATAAAATAAATGTATTCTTCATAGTTCGATTTACAGAACGTAGTTTCGAAAATAAACTTACGATAGCGCTGTCGACAAGCAGGGTATCCAACACCATCAACTTCTCAGGCCAAAGCATTTTCAACGCACATTTTTAACAAAATACTTACTGGTGTACAACCTTTTTGCATGGGATTTGAATGTAATCAATTCAGAGTTTTAGAACCAGAGTGTATTTGAGAGACCCATCACTGGCTGAGAATTCTTTCGGAGAAGGGGCTAGAGAACATTGGAAATTTCTGGGTGTTTTTGTGCGGTTACGTAGCGTTTTATTGCCTAGTTGGAAGAGGAGAGCTTATGGATTTGAGAGAATTTTGTGAGAAGCTTCTTGTGATTTGAGATTTTCTTCATTTTTTAAGTTTATTTGCTTACTGGTTACTACTTACCTATTTGCGCGGTTTTTGATTGTAATGGATACAGAGTTTTAGAACTAGATTTTCTTTGAGATGCTCATCACTGGCTGAGAAGGAATGCTATTAGAGAGAATGGGAAATTTGTGGATATTTTCTTGCGGTTACGTATTCTTTTCGTTTGCGTAGTTGGAGGAGGAGAGGTTGATGAGTTGGGGATTAGCCATTGTAAGCGAGGCCGTAGGGTTTCAGACACATGATTGAGATTTTAAACATTTGTAAACGTTTATTGGCTTATTGGTGTACAACCTTTTTGCGAAGGGTATTTATAAAACTTTAACCTAGCTGATGGATTATATCATGAATAAAATTAAATCATAAAAATCATAATTAAAATTAAAAGTAAATTCAATCGGGATAGTAAATGAGAGAGATTTCATGACTTCAATGAATTTTATACTGCCTATGTATAACATTTTAGATAGATTCCATTCTCCCTCCTTTTTAGGTAGATGTAAAATGTTCTGTAGAAAAAAGTGCAGAAATTTTGTCTGTTAATGAATAATTAGATTAAAATAAATCTGGCTGCCTACTTCTCAATTAATATTTGTTGCGAAAATGGCCGAACTTCATTTATTCCAGTTGTCTGTAAAATTTGTTATGCACTAGTGGCCTAACACACACAGAAAATTGCATTTTCCATCTTTCATTATTGGAACTATTATGAATAGTAAGGTACAACACCAAAGTAATTATTCATTAAAATTTCTGCATTTGCAGCATCATAAAACACTTGCAAATTAATTTTAATATTGCGAG
The DNA here is from genome assembly GCA_038098605.1 of Gryllus longicercus. Classification (NCBI taxonomy): domain Eukaryota; kingdom Metazoa; phylum Arthropoda; class Insecta; order Orthoptera; family Gryllidae; genus Gryllus; species Gryllus longicercus. Next base: position 41,678 of record JAZDUA010000977.1, on the reverse strand, counting down.
TAACTTCATTAGCCATTTACTCCAAACCCAGAATCTGAAAATTGGCCACTTCTGTGCCAATATCCTCATGAACAATAATTGCCTATCGATTCAAAACAGGATGTATACAAACTGCAGCCTTACACACATATTATGCTAAATAGCCTTATATTTTACTAATTCATCAACGCTGTAAAAGCCATGGCAAGATAAGAATGAATAAAGACATCTTTCAAATGCACCTGGCTCAGGCAAATCTTTGAGGTGCTTAGGTAGAAGATTGTACAAACAAAGTCCAGTATGGAAGTTATTTTGACATAAGTGATTTTTAACAGGTGTTACAATCAGATCTTCTTTATTCCTTGTATTATGACAATGAACTAGAGATTTCTTTGAATACAGATGTGACTTGTATTTTACAAACATTAAGATTTCATAAATATGCCTATGTGGTAATGATAGTGTGTGTAATGTTTTCAAAAGTTGTCCAAAACTTTTGTTTCTACTCACTCACATCTTTATTCTAATTGCTCTTTTTTGAAGTTCAAAAATTTGTTGGACATGAGATGAGGTACCCGAGAACATTATGCCTTGAAATTGATGGAGTGAAAGAGAGCAAAGTACAATATACAAGCTGATTCAATTCGCAATGCTCTTCTGGTGTAACATAAAGCAAAAGCGACTTTATTCAACCTTTTTTATACTTCTTGAAAAAAAGGGGTTTCCATTTCAATGTGTGCGATCGGCTCAGGACGTCTCCCACTCAGCCCCAGCGGTAAGGAAAAGAAATGTTTATTCTTTCGCTTTCATTTCCCATTTCCACGCAAAAGCCCCTTTCTGCTAAGGGCAATTGGAGCCAGCGACAACACAAAAGCCTCCCAGAGGGCAGTTCCAACGCCATCTACACCGCGGTAAGAGTGGATGGCATTGGCTCATAAATACCCGGGGATGAACCTCAATGAACGATAAGTCCGAAAGATTCGGAATACCTGATTCTCGGTGCTTGAGACTCTGCCCGTGCCGCCGTTACCACGAACCTACGACGCAAAGTTGATGACACCGCCGAGTTGAAGAGTTAAACAATGAGTTCACTCTGGGAGAAAAGTAGGTTTATCATGGGCTGGATGATATACAAGTAGCACAAATATTCTGTACCTCTGATACAAATGCAACTAGCAGTGCATCAGCAGCATATATTTTCTTTCATTATTTCTAACTCTTGAAATTTTCTCTGCAATTTCAAAATTCAGAGTTCAACGTAAATATGACTTTGTTATTCTTGTAACCACTCCTCGCGAATAATGGAGATAAACTTTGGAGAGGTTTTTAAGAAAACGCTTTTCAGTAATTTTGCATAAAGTTCAAGCACAAATTACAAAAAAAAATCTGCTTGTGTTTTCAAAAAATTGTACACTACATTTTTTAAAGAGTTGACTTTTAAAATATATTTTGTTGAAAGAAAAATTCAATTCAATTTTGTAATTTTTATATATTAAAATTTTCCAGTTTTGGAAAATATAGAGCTCGTCGGCAATGAAAATAGAATCAACTTTTCTACGGGCTTTTGAGATACATGTCCAGAGATTTTTTAAAAAATTAAAAACAATTACAAAATTAAATATTTCCTAGATTTCTAGCAAAATTAAGCGAAAACTACTCATATTCAAAAAATTGTACATGATTGTATTTTAAGATGTCTTTAATGAACAGATATAATTCAGAAAAATCTCTCTATGTTCAGTATTGTAGTTGTAGGATGAAACTGAACTTTTGCAAGTTTGTATTTTTAATAGTGATTGATTAAATTTAAGACATTTTCATTTACATTATTTTAAGATCTAGTTAAAATAATTTCATTTAGCAAAAAATCTTTATCCTAAAAATTGTAACTGAGAGGTGGCTCAGGGCTGCAATGCCTCTGACCGTGAGGTCCTAGATTGGAGTCTCGGTGGTGGTGACTGAAAATTGAAACAGTCATCGTTATGCACCACATTAGCTTTGCGTTTTTTAAATACTAATTTTCGTTTTCGTCTATGACTTTCCTCTTTGCTAATTTCCTGCTCTAAAAGGCGTTTTGTGGCGCCACTTGCGGATCCAGTGCCGCAGCTTCCTGTTTGCGCAGAATGAAATGAGGAGAATCGTGGCTTATCCTCCTCGAGATCCTTCAACAACGGACGACTCAAAGTGGGCTTTTGAAATAGATAGGCAGTTGCGCCAGATAGATTCGCCTGCGTGTAGTATTAATAATATTTTATTTAAAAAAATGCAACTGGCTTACACAACAACAGGCTCTGAGAACGGCTGAAGTTAGAAAAGTGAATTTTGAAGTACAGGTTTCCCTTAAAATTTTTATAGCCTCTTATTGTATTTATTATCAAAAATAGTTAAAAATTGTGTAAAGTACTGTGGCGAGAAGTGCAATACGAGTAAGTGCATGGTTTCTTGAGCTCTTGGAAGTCTATTTCAACTATCAACTTTCAACGTGTGTGTAATTATATAAATATATAATTACACACACGTTGAATAACTATATAAAATTATTATTAAGTTGAATACATATACGAACGAGCGTTTTGGGTAGAAATTAATATGACTGTTCCACTCGTGAAATTAAAACTAAGTGTTTAACTATACATACAAAATGCCCCAATGAGGGCGGTGTATCTAAAAATATTTATCGCTTTTTCTATTCAATTTTTCTTATCGTTTTTCCTAGTGGACAATCATGAAGTGAGACTCGCCTATCTCAGGAGGCGATGTACATCGATAGCTGTGTCGATGCCCAATAAACCGCGCGTGTACTGTAACAGAATCTTCTAATTTTACCGTAGCTTTCAGTTATTTCCAATATTTGGCGCATTTTAGAAGTCTGTCGGTCATAGTGTCCTTCGTGGAATAGTCCTATTACATACCACTCGTGCTTTGGAAATTCTCAGATAAATTCCAAAGCACTCGTGGTATTACCTATGAAAATGTTCGCTCCCGTATCATAAAAACTATTTGTAAAAGCAAATTAGCTTCAGATTTATACAGTTATTGCTAGTACTTTACGTGAAGGAATCGACTTATCGCTGCGATACAATAGAAAACGATTATTCGATTCCCACTCAGGCAATAAAACTACATTTGTGTCTAGAGGCAAATGCCCAAAGGGTCAGGGAGACTGGACCAAATACGTGATATAGATGGGGGCATTGACTCAGAAGCTGAGAAGTGAAGGTTCTTGCGCTGCGTTTGCAGTGCTCGCCCGAGGCACATCCCTTGACACTCACTGCACTTGCTGTGCTAATGCCATTAGGGCGTAACGGGCCCCTGAAGCAAATGAGAACCCAAAAGTGTTAAGAATTTTGTAATGGTTGCAAGTCGTGCAATTAGGGGCGTTTCCTGTGGCTCTTCGTGCGAGCACCGCTTTGCGGACGCTGATGGCGGCGACGGAAGTCTCGGCGGCCGCAGCTGAGGCGACGCCCGGGCGGTCGACACGTTCTATTCACGCCAACCGCTGCTCTCAATAGTCCCGTGAGCGTAGTGAGTGCTGTCTCCCAGATGGCAGCAGAGAACCTCCTCCTGCTACATGGCGAGATCACCTGGCGGGGTTTTCCCTATCCACGTATCTCCTCCCTGCGAAGCGGCGCTGTTTGTTAGAGTGCTGCTCCGACACTCACTTGATATTTATCGGAGAAACTCACGGAGACTCCCGATCAGAGCAGTTGGCTGGAATTCTCGTCCAGGCACTGCCTAAATTCGACATACATAAGTTTCCGTAACTCAATAATATATTTTCCTATCCATTTGCATTTGCTTGAGAGCGATTTTTCAGGATTGCTGCTGCTTGAAATAAATGATTAACTATTATTCTAAAAAAATGTTTATTGTCCTTTATTGGCAATTGTTGTCCACAAAAAACTTACAACAAAATGCATTGAAAACAAAACACATTTTTTAGATTTTTTTAGGAAGGAACATCTAATTAACAAATAACATGTATATTTTTAATTAAAACAATGTAGATTTGTAAAAGCAAGACTCTGTAGTAAATAAAATTAAATACAAATTATGGAAGAGAGAGAAGATTTTTTTGTATGACGAGTTTGCATTCTAGGAAAGGGATATAAATTTAATTATTGCCAGATTAAATATCAAAGTAAATGATCAGAAAGGGAAGAGGGGAATAAAATCGTAATTATAATTTCGAAATAGCCTTTAAGGGTTAGATGCAAAGTTATTATTGAATTTGGAAATAATTTCGAATAAACTATTAATTTTATCAACGGCTACAATACGCATTCTACATTTTTAATCCATTTTCATTCGTGGACTTGCTCAAACTATGATCATACTGAATTGAATAGAAGAATGATATTTTTTTTAAAAACTTGAACGAAAAAATGTATTTTTCTCGCTTTTTTAAGTAATATCTGAATTGAAAGGCAGAAATTGTCATTTAATACAGAATATTTCATAAACTTTTCCAGTATTACAAAAATATTGGTCCTGTTGGAGCACCACTTCTAATATACAAAAACGAGATATTGGCGCTGAATACCTGGACCTTTTCTTACTACTATTGTTATGTCTGTCGAAAGAAATGTTCGATTAGTAATTAAGTGAGATCATCTACATTTAGTACTGTAATTAACCATAAATATTATTGTAAAAGTTACTGTTTATAAATGAAGCTTCAAACGTTGGGAGTTGAACTTCTGAGTGTGCGCGTAGAACCACTGTCCTCGTTCACCCGTAGAGTTGGCGAGGAGAGCTTTGGAGCGCCGTTGCGCAGAGGGTAAGCGAGCGTGTGCGCTCTGCTCGCCAGGAGGCGCCCTGGTCGGGGCTCCTCTACGCAACGTTCTGCTTCCTTCTGCCTGCTCCCGCTGACTTCTCTCTCTTTCCTCGTCGTAGCAGCCCCATTAAAAGACCCACGTAGCCCCCTTCAGGAGCGGCCAACCAAGTGACGATCGCCGCACGCAAGAAGTCCGTGAGGTAACCCGCTGCACGATAAGCCATGTCCCTATCCATATGTGAATAAAGATTTGCATTTCCGCTTAAAATAGAATCCTGGACATTGTCGAGTGCACTGAACCACATTATAACCTCAGTGAGGAGTTCAAAACCTCCGGAAAGAAGTTCTATTTTAATATAAAGTTTAATTCTGTAACCAAACACACAAAAAAAAAAAAAATAAAAAAAACCATGTTAATTTTTGTTTTACTAATATTCTTAGGTTTTATAGAATAATCAAATAATATCTTACGTTCTCGCATTAACTGAAGTGCCACTTCTGTTCCTGCCCTATGGTGTCTCACCCTTATCCGTCGCAGTGTATGTCGTGGGAAGGTTGTTACCCTCCGCGTGTCCCTGACCAAGGGGGTCTGGTCGTCCTCTCGGCGAAGTACAGAGTTGCCTTGCTTGATGTAGTGAACCTTCCTCAAAGTCAGCACGAGGCAGATAATATTACTCATTACTAGACAGCACACAGGGCCATTGTAGAACAGTGCGGTTCCAGATTTTAAAAAAGGAACGTCTTCTACACAAACTGAAACATCAAAGTGATTAGAAAAACATATATTAGAATTGCCTGAAAATATAGGATTTACTTGCACTTACTTCGTATGAAAAGAAAGTATGTAATCGTACGCCGCGAAATGGGGCAATTTTTGGCAGAAAAACTCTTATTGATGGCCCTGGTAACGAAAAAGTGGATAAATTATGTTGCTGTATATCGTAAATTACTCCTCTAAGATGTGCTTTAGCCAGAATCCATGTTTTGTAGGTCCATTATTCCGAACATTTGATTGACTGCAAAATGCCTGTCTTTCTATCTCTCTCAGCCCATCTGTGGTCAGCGAATAAACCGTTCAGCCGATTTTCTCCAAAATTGATACTACCGATATCATTTCCTTGGGAGTTTCAATCGTGTATTTTTATTTTTGATTGTACTTTACATGATGCGACCAACACATTTTCAATTTGCATTCGTAGGCTTCCGAGTCAATACATTCTTGGCTATCCGGGATGAGCCGCTGTAGTCCTCTTCAGAGCTATACTGTTGGCAGTTGCAATTGGCCAAGCGCGGCTCATCCCATGTAGCGAAGAATGTACAATTTTCAATTTTTTTATTTAGCTTAGTCCTCGGATAGCGTAAATGGTGTAAGTTTCATGTTCGTTGATATCGTATTTCGAAGATAACAAAAGTGCAATTTTTGGGCATCTTCCTACAACCACATCTACTCGTACAATATTGACGAAGATATTTTTTTCTCTAATGAAATAGGTTCTTTAAAGTAAGACCTTGAAATAAGGTCATGTTGAACTTTTGTAAAACACGAATTATTTTTGTGTAATTTTGAGCAAAATATATAGAATTTTTAATTTTTTAAAATATTTTTCTGAAAATCCGTTCCACATTTATTCTTAAAATTTTATTCTCATATGTAAACCTATATCAAAGCGGTAAACAGTGTGGTGCTAGTCCCTAATTGTTAGCTTTTTCTGAAAATTGCAAAAAGTTAACATTTCAACACTAGTGTATTGAAGTTAAAGATTTCATTTTTTCCTCGCATTTAACAAAGAGGGTTAAAAAATACTGCGCTTTTCTCTTTTTCGGCAAACTCCCCATATTTTAGAAAGTTGCAAAAAGTGATCTTTCGAAACTACAAGCCCGAATTCAGAGCTCATTGCGTTTGTAAAGCCTAGAGGTTCACGGCGAATTAACTTGGAGGACATGAGTTCGATTCTCGGTGCGGAAAAGTGTTCGCTTTTCAACAAACACTTTTGGAGGATTTTGTAGTAGTATAATATATCGGAGCAGTTAGAAATAATGGGGGAAAGTATATGAGGTTGTAGCATCACTAATTAAAGTAATGGAGCTTGGAATTTAGTAATGGCTTTAATGGATACTTGAAAATGCAGCACTTTTCAAGGGCTTTAGAAAAACTGCTGCAATTGTTAAGAACAAAGCATGCGAGGATTAACTTGGAGTTCACTCTTCCTATTTCACCCAGGGTTCGCAATGGCTTATTATTTGTGCATTAACATAAAACGTTAATTTTGTGTTTTGATCACCTGGAGTCTATATATTGTCAGATACTGTTAGATTCTGTCTGAGTCTCTTAACCAAGTGATTGCCCTTACGATGATCGTCGTCCCCTTACCAGAAGTGTGAACAAGTGGTTCGATGCAGCACGTTCTTGTCTCCATGAGCGATGGGGTGTGCCAAGACGGCGTCTCTCGCTTTGTCCCTTTGGTTGACTAAAGAAGAAGGAGCACGTGATTGTGAGCACTGCGGGCAGCCCCCAAGCAAAAGCTGAAATCGCCAGAAATTTCTTTCCGCCTCCTTTATCCAAGTGGCATGTGCAACCTACAGAAGGAAGAGAAGTATTAGTTATTTACGAGAAGTTAATTCTGTTAGAGACGTGGTATATCAAGGCATAGAATTCCATTTCCTTTCCACAAATGCATTTGTGATTGGAAAGGAAAATGAAATAGTCAGCAGTAAAGGCAACTCCCTTGCCAATGATGAGAGACCGAAGCATTTTTCTGCTTTTTTTATTCAAGTGCGTACTGTGCAATGCATACAAGAAACAAAAATTGAACTCGTGGCGGTATAACTGCACATGCGTTTTTGCATTAGTAATTATTAATTGGTAGGAAATGGTGTGGATGTTACGATAATTTGTCATAATAATAGATTTCAGCCGTAGTTTTGTTGTATGTTCTTATTTTTGCAGAAAGCCTTTTCCGTCGCATTGTGGCTATCTTCAGTGCTACAAAAACTAATTTCCAAATTACAAATAAAAGATAACATATAACAGGATATTATTATGAATAAAAGTAGAATTTAAGCAAATCTGAATAAGCTGAATCTGTCCAAATCCTTTCTTTGTTTTCTCCATTTTTTATATTTTGTCGCTACTGCTTAGGCACTATTCTAACGAGTTCTAATTAGATTAGATTTATTAATAATACTGCAATTAAGTTTGAAAACTTTGTGCCATAATATACTAACCTAAATTTACAGAACTTAACAACTTTACAAAATATACAAACTTTGCAAATTAACGTGAACATTTCACTGTCCAATCTTTCATAGCTCTCCATTTCACACACTTCACCGCACTGCGAAACACCGAGCAGTAATGTCTTTATTACACTCTCGTTTCGCTCTGTTTCACAACGCCACTGCACTTCACGCCAATACACTGCATATAGTTAATAATAATTATAATAATAATAATAATAATAATACTTAATTACATAGACGACATAGTTACTTACACTGAATAATATTAAATATATTTATAACACACATATCATCATTCAGGAAACTAATTTATTTTTAAATTTGCTCAGGCTTCGAGGAAAGGGATCGAAGATTCTCACAGGCACACCGTTCCAGTCTCTAATAGTTCGATTCGCGAATGAATATTTCCCAACGTCCGTTTTCTAAATTCTTATCTGAATATTGTGCACGTGATCCGCGAGGACTTTTTTCTACTTTTATCAACACGATAGGTCGACTTTTTGGTTCGTAGGGCTTGGTAGTTTGAGAGTTTTTCTCCCGAAAATTTGCCGTTTTCCGCCGCACAATGACATAACTTTCCCTCATGAAGTACCTTCGTAGGGGACAAGAAAGTAAATATGAAAAGAAAATCAGAAGGGAAATACATTTTGTAGCCTGTAGCTTACTGTCGCCTTCCCTCCCATGGCCGCTGGGTGGAGATCTGTGTTTATGCTTCAGCGCGTTTCCTACACCACATCCTTAGGCTCGTGGCCAAATGCACGCAGGACGTGCGTGTTATCTGGAGGAAGCGACGGAGACTAGCTGTTTAATGGAAACGAACAAATATTGTACTAACGCGTGGATAAAACACTCATAACTGCACTCATGGTAAATAAGAAAACCCTCCCCTATCGTTGCTCATTTTCTTAAACATACCATACATGCAATGATACCCCTCTTTATACACTCGTTTCGTTAATTACTATTTTATTACAACAATATATTGTCAATTGCAGTAAATTAGTAATTGACAGTCATACAAATTTCTGAACAATAACTATTGTAATGTATTTTAACAATATAGGTATAAACATTTTCACATATAAAGTGATATCTGAAAATATGTGTAACAGAGAAATGGTACATCGTTTAAAAAACGATTGATTTTTTAAACAAATCCTCATACCATGAACCCCTAGTTGGCGAATGTGTAAATCCTGCAAAGGAAAACGGTCATTCAACTGGCGTGGATGAACATGTGGATGTATTTAAAATACGTATTTGATATACAAATATTTAAATACTGCCCAACCCTGCTCATTACAAATCTTACATTTGATGCAAAACCTACATATTTTCAAGCAAATGTCAACACATTGAAAATTAGAACTGCTTTTCATACAGGTAAATCATGTTCCAATAATAAGACGTAATTCACAAAAATGAACTTCGAGTCATTGCTGTCGAGTCATTGTAGCATTGCAATATGATATTCCCTGAAAGCTAGCAGTATTTCAAATAGGTTTTAATAATTCCTAAGAGTTTGTGTAAATGTACCCTGCAGAGCCAGAGAACTGGAATAATTGTCGAATATCGTGTAGGGGCTCCGCGAGTTCGCACAAGTGCCGCAACACGGCGCTGCAGGGCGGTCCATAAACTCGTAAGAGCACGAGAGGGTGCACATTGCAAGGCATCCCAGATATGCTCAATAATGTTCACGTCTGGGGAGTTTGGCGGCCAGTGGACGTGTTTAAATTCAGAAGAGTGCTCCTGGAGCCACTCTGTAGCAATTCTGGACGTGTGGGCTGTCGCATTGTCCCGAATCCGTGAATGATGTGGATCCCCTTCATGAATAAGTGCGGGTGCTTACGTACACTCTTCGAAACCTTAAGTTTTGCGGTGAAACTGTCTTGGCCCGAGAGGTTGATGGCGCTGGACATCCCTGCTTGCCGACAGCGCTATCGGACGTTTATTTTCCAAACTACGTTCTGTACATCGTACTATGAAGATTAAATTTATTTTATTGGAGAGCGTACAGAATAATTAATGTCCATTGAGAGCTGAATACGAGTAGTACAGAAGAAAAACACTTTCGTGATTCCTGCCCATGAAACTGAATTGACAATAATTTCTATAAACGTAATGTTGCTTTCAAGTTGAATGTAAAATGTTTATTCAGAATTCAAATATTCCCCTTCTTTGCGAAAGCGATCGCTTTATGCAGACAATTGTCAACAGAAATTTAAAGTGTTGTGATTTAGTGGGCTCTAAGACACTGTAGAATGGATACGTACACCGGGAATCGAACCCGCTGCTTCAGGAGTTCTAGAACAACACTTCGATACTGAGCCAATATTTCGCTCTTCCAACACTACTCTTTTAACAAAACATTTTATATTAACGAAACTTGAAGCAACATTACGTTTATAAAAGTTAATGTCTATTCAGTTTCATGGGCAGGAGTCACGGAAGTTTTTTCATCTGTTCTATTACTATTTAGCATGTCAATGGACATTAAAGTATTGCATACGCTCTCTAATAAAATAAATATATTCTTCATAGTTCGATTTACAGAACGTAGTTTCGAAAATAAACGTACGATAGCGCTGTCGACAAACAGGGATATCCAACGCCATCAACCTCTCAGGCCAAAGCATTTTCAACGCAAAACTTAATGTTTAACAAAATACTTACTGGTGTACAACCTTTTTGCATGGGGTTTGAATGTAATCAATTCAGAGTTTTAGAACCAGAGTGTATTTGCGAGACCCATCACTGGCTGAGAATTCTTTTGGAGAAGGGGCTAGAGAACATTGGAAATTTCTGGGTGTTTTTGTGCGGTTACGTAGCGTTTTATTGCCTAGTTGGAAGAGGAGAGCTTGTGGATTTGAGAGAATTTTGTGAGAAGCTTCTTGTGATTTGAGATTTTCTTCATTTTTTAAGTTTATTTGCTTACTGGTTACTACTTACCTATTTGCGCGGTTTGACTGTAATGGATACAGAGTTTTAGAACTAGATTTTCTTTGAGATGCTCATCACTAGCTGAGAAGGAATGGTATTAGAGAGAATGGGAAATTTGTGGGTATTTTCTTGCGGTTACGTATTCTTTTCGTTTGCGTAGTTGGAAGAGGAGAGGTTGATGAGTTGGGGATTAGCCATTGTAAGCGAGGCCGTAGGGTTTCAGACACTTGATTGAGATTTTAAACATTTGTAAACTTTTATTGGCTTATTGGTGTACAACCTTTTTGCAAAGGGTTTGCGTGTAATGGATACAGAGTTTTAGAACTAGATTTTCTTTGAGATGCTCATCACAGGCTGAGAAGGAATGCTATTAGAGAGAATGGGTATTTTCTTGCGGTTTCGTAATCTTTTTGGGGGTTTTGTTTGCCTAGTTGGAAGAGAAGAGGTTGTAGAAGTGAGAGGATTATGTGAGAGACCCCTTGTAGATTTGAATTTTTCTTTATTTTTTTCAAGTTTATTCCCTTCCTTTTTGAAAGGATTTGAGTGTAATGGATTGGGAGTTTTAGAACGAAATTTTGCTTGCGAGTCTCATCACTGTCTGGGAAGGAATGCGACTGGAGGGGCTGGGAAGTGTGCGCCCTGTGCTAGTCGGAAGAGGTTGGGTGGTGGGCTAGCCGTAGTAGGCGAGGCCGTAGGCGGGGGCGCGGGCGTAGGCGGGGGCGTAGGGCGCGTGGGCGTAGGCGGGGGCGTAGGGCGCGGGGGCGTAGGCGAGGGCGGGGGCGAGGCCGAGCGAGCGCACCGACCGCTTGTGGCCGTGGCCGTCGTTCTTGGAGTGCTTCTCGTTGGGGTGCTCCTTGGCGTGGTCCTTGTCGTTCTTGTCGTGCTGGTCCGCCAGCGCAGACGCCGCCAGCGCCACCGCTACCAACAGCAGCTGCGGCAAAGCGCGCACTCACACGGACTGCCAGGCACGGCATTGCGATTAGCAGAAACTTTGATTTATAGAAAGTTTGACTTACAGAAACTGACTTACAAGAATTTGCATTCACAGGAATTTCGCGTTTCTAGAACTTACATGTAGGGAAACGTCGATTTACAGAAACTTCAATTCACAAACATTCGATTGATACTAAATTAGATTTCTATTAAATTTGATTGCATATACGTAACATTTGCGATTTTAAAATCCCCAATAAAAATAGGACCTACGCCTTTTTTCTCGGCACTGCTTACGCTGCATAGGGAAAGTTGTGTAAAACAGTGAATTTTCGACAAAAACTGGCTGGCCTTGATAAAGAAAAAGAGGATACATCCAGTTGGTAAATATAGAAAGAAACTTGTCTAACACGCCGTGTAGTTAGAATCGTAGTTTTGTGGGTTCTTTATACCGAAAAATCGATTGACGACAAAACGTCTGTCAACGGTAGTTACTAAAATTTTTTAGGGGGGGGGGCAGTTGTAGCGTTTCTCACCGGGCGGTTCGTAGGTTCGAGTCCCAACGATTGTATGTTTTTCGCATTAATTCCATAGTTCTGTATTAATCCTTCGCAAGCCGAATTTCTCATCCTTGTCCCTACCTCTCCCGTTACACACATACTTTCATGTTCTACACTAGCGCACTTGTTAGATGAGTGATAGTGATGCCGGACCCGTCAACCGCGAAGGTCATCAGTCAGCCTATTTTATATTTCATTTGTTCGCTCAATTGTAACGTCAGCCGTAGTGCGTAATATAAGGTTCCTGTGACGCCTAACAAACCCATTATCGGTAAGGCCGATTTCGGGATAACAAAAGAAAGAGATTTCCTAGTAAACAACCCTCACATCAAACGCTTGCAAGCTGCTTTCACTTGAAACAAAGGAAGAAGCCTTGATTACATTAATAACATATCCACAAGCTTGAGTTGTTCTTCAAATTGGTTTTGGTCAAATTTTTTACGTAATGTTTCATTTATTTTTATAGTATTTTAAAAACATTTAAGAGCATTTTATTGATCACTTTTGGTGTCGTTTTAGGTCGCAATAATTAGCTTTGTCACAATTGTTCGTGAAATCATGTCATAATATGTCCTGTAGGATGTCATTTTATGAATGATTTCTTGTTACGAAGAAAATTGTCTATAGTGCTGGAATACCAAACAATAATACATGTTGTATTCAATAATTATTTGGGAGTTAAATAACCCCTAACTTCCCGCTGAGGACGGCCTGCCCAGCAGAGTAGACAGTCTGCAGGACAGGGGCAGTTCCAGAAAAAAATTCACAGGAGCGGCAATTTCATCTTGGTCCCCACAATTAGCGCATGAAAACTTGTCTCCGTTGTTTGTTGATTGAGAACTCTTAATTTCCGGTATCCTTACGCCAATATGGACTTTCCCGAACTCGTACTTCAGATAAGTCAGGGCCTTGCAAAATAACTGGATTCTGTAAAGTAAACAAAACACTGTAGTGGCATGAATCAACATATCAGACGCCTGGAGAGATGACGAATCGAGAATGATCCCTATAGTAATAATTTGTAAGTTTCGATGAATTTGTACTAAAAGATGAAAGCAATTCGTACGAAAGTGTGTTTGACGCACTCATTTCTCATTCCAAAATTTCATTCGTGTAATCCAAATTTTAGCCTCGGCCTAACGGTGTTGTTTGACGATTCTTCCATATCGTATCGTAACAAATGTCAAAATAAATTTTTGATAAATAGCAATTATTGCAAGGCATGCTTGTAAGAGCAATCCCCATAATATTTCGATTCACGATGTAGAGGGTGAAATGTGTAAGTTTGCGAGATCGGCTTCCAAAAGAATAGCGGTCAAGGAAGGAGGGGTAATTGTAATTTAAAAAATTCTATTAATGTATATTTTGTTGTAATTATTTTAACACATATTAAAATAAGCATTTCAATACGTGCTTAAAATTCAAAACACCAAATATATTATAATATGTAAAAGATGAAAATATACTTTACTTTGCCATTGTGTGTATTTTTTATTTGACTGGTCAGCTTTGATAATTTCTTTGCGTTTAAGGAATAATCATTTAATTTCACTTCTACGTCGTGAAAAACAAAAATAATAGATAAATGCGAGTTAAGATAAGTATTATGTAAATACTGTTATATTCTGTTATTAAATGTCTCATGAAACAATTCAGTATGATTAATATTTTTTTCGGAGAATCGAGTTCAATGGATATTCGATCTTTGTCTCATTCTAACTTATTAAAAAGCACAGACACGATTCTCGTATCCTTAATCTCTTAGACTGTACAGCCGCAGATTACGTACCATTTCATCGTAAAGCTTAAAAAAGAATTTAAAAATGACCACTAGTTTGAAAAAAAATAGAATATGAACATAATGCGAAAAAAGTGGACTGTCCGCTTAAATAGTAGACACCTGGCAGCCCTAGAAATGTGACGAAATTGTGACGTAAGTTGCTGTGACGAAAGTTGTGCTACCGGAGGGTGAGTACACCCTGCAGATACTCTTAACATTAAGTCACACGGAAAGAAATTCTCTGAGTAGCGGTTATTCAGCGACAAATGCAAATAAACAGGCGGGCGACGATGTTCCTGTGTTTTAATTTCAGCCGCACGACTTTCGCTCGCTGCAAATCTGTGCACCCACGCGTCCACCGATTCCCGAAATCGCTTCGCGATCAGCACGTTGCAAAAGGCAACTGCTATGGCCATTAGTTGGAGCAGATTTTGGGGATCTGAAATATTGCCAAAAAAATGATAAATAAGATGCTCTTAAAGTGTTTTGAAAATGTCCCTAAAAGCAAAGAAATATGAGATACAAAAATTGATAAAAAATTATCGGAACCAGATCAGATGAACAATTGAAGATGTTGGGTATGTTACTGATGTAATCGAGGTTTCTTCCTTTTGTTCTCAGGAAAACGATGTTCAAATAGATGAAATCAACGAAAAACGCTTTAAAATGACGGAAAAAAGTGATTTATTGGTTGAAATAGACGAAAAATACCTACCAAAAGGATAATTTCCTTTTGTCATAACATAAAAATAGCGTGTATTCTAAAGAACATTGTTCAAAAATGAAAACAAAGAAAACAAACCAAAAACATTTCATTCACATTCACCTCTACACATTATTATAGAGAGTGTTATATTTCGGGAGGTGGCGTTGTTCCCAGCTGGTTGGCGAGATTCGGCGCCGACCTACACATCAACATGAGGTGGTTTCTCTTTGCAAGTGTTTTTCCAATGGGTCACCGCTCCTGCCGGCACAAACTCTTAGTTTCCGATGTGTGTGGTATTATAGTGCATGTACGTGCGTGTGTGTGTAGGGAGAGGATGGGAAGAAGATATGGCAAAGAAGAGGAAAGAAAGAACCTGTAACAAGAACCTGCAAAGAACGTGTAACAAGTATTGTACTTCAGATTCTGAGTCAATGACCCCCATCTGGATAGGTTTTCATCCATTTTCCCTGATCCTAGAGCACATGGTAAGATGGCCCCTTGTTTTGCTTCTGGACATAAATGTAACTTCAAATTAACTGCTCCCCATAGCACGTCACAGAGTTTTTAACTGTTTTAGACGTAAATAAAATAAATAAATAAAGATCGGGCGCGGATCGCGGCCCGTTTGTTAGGGTACTGCTCCGGAATTCGCCTGGTGTTGATCGAGGGAACCACGGAAAACTACCGATCAGAGCAGCCGGCCGCTAGAATTCTCCTCCAGACAGCGGCCAAATTTGACTTAGTCATGTAAACAGTGACAAAAATTCCGCCACCGTCGATAGTCGACCTCAGGGTTTCCCGGTACGAGCTTCTGCGGAGTCGGCGGAAAGGTTGGCTGCGAGCCAAGCTGGTATCATACGGACATGCTGAAGCTCGCATTTTAACTATCACTTCCGCGAAAATCTGTGATGATCAACACATGTGTGAAGGAACTCTTTAAAATCTCGCAGTGTTTCTATTCCTCGTTAAGATGAGTATCGCTTCTAGAAACGGGAGCTTCGTGGGTTGACGCTATGCAAAAATGAAAGTACGTTACTAAATAAATGGTTGAACTTTAGTGGATAAAGGCGAATGAAAGATGTTATACCCACTTGGCATTCAGGTTAAATAAACACTCCCATTCCCCAGAATATATTAATAACTAGGTTATTTGCTGAAACAGTACTAAGAAATCCATTTGCACGATTGACCTGCAACACTAGTGTTTCGAGCTTAGTGGGAACATCATTCCTTAATATCATTTGTATGCAACACATGTGCAGGCTAAGTACATTTGTCTTGATGTCATACAATTTGTTACTTTTATATTAATTTGAATAGGTAATTTGATTTTATAATAATGTGAAAAGTTTTTAATAATAGAAACTTTATCATTATGGTAAAGTCAATTTTAATTTTTTTTTTCGCAGAGTTTTGCGTACTGTACAATTTTTACGGTCTTTTGAAATAGCAACATGATATTTGAAAATTTGTTTAAAAATTAGTTATAATAACAATAATATTAATAATTTATTACTGCACCATCCGTAGTCAGCGTACCGTCTGTGACAGTTTTGCAAAAAAAATACGAATTCAAGTACAAATATTAAAAAATCAGGTAGATTGTATGTAATACAATAGGTAGTCCCTTTCAGAGCAGACTTAAATTAATGATGTGCTATAGAATGTCTTATATATATTTTGTCTTGTTTCAGGTAAGAAATCTAACTGTGATGGGTCGAGTGCTAAACCGTAAGTTAAAATTGCTATTTGTGGACTTTGCATTTTGTGATATAATAAATGCAGTTTAATTATTATATAGTTTATTCGTGGATCAATTTCTTGAATAACTGATGTAACCGAATACTTGCAATCATGACGCAACGTATTCATATCAAATAGCGACACAGTTTCCTTTTTATCCGCACTTATAGCTGAGTCAGTGGGGCGAGTTATGGTTGTGTGTGTGTGTGTGTGTGTGTGTGCAGCATATCCAATAAAAAAAATTGTCACCTCTTTCGCTTTTTCCTTTTAGAAAACCAGAGATGACTTGAACCCTGTCTGTGTTCAACACGTGTCATTCACTTACGTGATGAATTTCACTTCGTACAATAACACTTGCTACTTTTTATTAATAGGGAGTGATCAAGGCCTTTGAGGTCGATTTGTAGAGTGCAATGGTAAAAAAATAATATTGTACTGTTAGAAAAACAATAATTTTTAATGTATTCTAAATAAACGCAATAGAAAGATACAACTTGCAACAGAATAAATAAATGTCGGACTATTCCAATGATACGCACTTTTAAATTATGATTGTGATATAATAACATAGAACATAACAAGTATAACAGTAAAAAGTGTCAGTACACTTTCACTGCCCAGCTACACTGCCCAGCAAGTACTTCTGTTATGAGTGAGGTGAGGATAGGACAAGGAAGAGGTAGCAAAGATCGCACCACCACCTACAAGATCAAACCGAAACTGTTTATCTAAACGAAGTTAGAAGAAAAAAAGGGCTGGAGTCCGTTTTTCATCCCCTCCCATTTCAACACTACTTAAATGAAAGATGTAATATGCAGGGCCATGAAACCATTTTCTCCTAACAGTGTACATTTCAATCTTGCGTTATTTTCTGGACCCCTCTCTATTTCATTTCAACTAAATTCCTTCCTTCTGTCGTGGGTCCCCACAAAAACAAGCGCTCTTCAAATCCGAGAAAGTATCACATTTCCAAATTTTCTTGCCCGTATCCTGCTTGGAGGTTTTTGTGCGTTCTCAGCTGCTCTGCGTCTTGTGAATTCACCCAAGTGCCGGGATTGTGCTCGGAGTTCAGGGCAACCGCTTCCCGCAGGGTTCATTTATTGATGTTCGTAACCCCACCAATGCCTTGGTATCAACAGCCCCATGGGGGAGGACATTAGCGAAGCGGACGGGGGAGACTCTGACTTGATTGATTGGTTGATAATTCCTCAACTGCTAAGGCCATTAGTCTCAAAAGTGTAGTGCACGTTTTCATCGCAAGACGTCGCGGTGAGAATCTCCCGAAGTCGACTTTACAGGAATTTTCCCCATCCGGGTGTCTCGCACCGGATAGGCACCGCCCCCGCTGGGACGAGCTCTCGGCTCCCGGTCGATCTGCCTGCATGTGTGAATTGAATTGAATTGAATTGAATTGATGCCTTATTTTACGTGGCGAGACTCGGGCCATCAACCCCGCTCTTCCGTCTGTCCACGCAAATTTCGCTACGCTCCTTTCACCAACTAGCAGAGAAAGAAGGTATTTCTTGGGCGAGAAACAGGCGATTTCAATTTAGCTCAGAGGCTACGTCATTTAGGCATGAGGATCTTTTACATGCAAGTAAATCTACTAACATGGGACAGCCGGCTTTACTTCTCCTCCGAAGGAAGGCGTACGAAGGATTTTTTCGCCCTTAAAAATCCACGGCTTCGATCGGGTTTGAACCCGCCAACTTGGGTACAGCAGTCCGAAACGCTAACCGTTACACCATCGCCGCCGCTATGTGTGGTAGTGTAGACTATGCTAGTGTAAGTGTGTGTAAGTAAGGAGTGAGGATAAGACAAGGAAGAGAAAGGAAAGATAGTACGCGGTCCGTGGCTCGTTTGTTAGAGCACTGCTCCGGCATTCGCCTGGTGTTGATAGGACAAACCACGCAAACCACCAATCAGCGGCTGAATTCGACCTAGCTATCTGACTAGGGTCGAAGAACCTCCGATCGAGGCGCTGTCGTCACATCAGTTGATGCTCTACCGAGGGGGCCCCCGTGGCCGAACTTATATACTTTGATTTTATTGATATTTTTGACGTTTTTAACAAAATAATAAATTGAATTATTTAATATATGGTTGCTCATTGAAACAAAAATAAATGTTTTATCTTGAAGTTATACCACTAAAATTAATGTTAAAACCACAATCGCACGAAAGTAACCAAGCAGTAATGTCAAATTTGACCAATGTGTCTTTATAATGTAGCATTGTACTTAACTATAAAAAACGATGACGTAATACACTATTGCTAAAATACATCAACAATATGTTTTGAATTTTCGAGTAAATAGTCACGAATTTTCGTACCCACAACTAAATATGGGTAAAACTCAAATTCCAGCTAAAATTGCCAAAAATGGCGTTATATTTTGAAAATAAGCACGTTATAAACAATATAAATGATTTTCAACCTCCTAAAATATTTTTTTTATAGGTTCAAATCATCTAATTGCAGCTGTGCTCGTCCTCCCCCGTTCGGATTGGTAGGATTAAAATAAGGGATAGGGAATTTGGGAGATATTCATTTCGCGACGAGCTCCAACATAATTAAGACATCTGCTCAAATATTCGCTTTTAAAATGTAAATGATGGTATATTGACCCTTGTCTTAAATGAACAGTGTTTAATGAATATGTTTTATAAGATGAAAAACTGAACTACGTAATAATGGTAGTTGAAATGGGACATAACGAATTACTTAAACCGGTGAAAATATTGAAAACAATGTAGAGCTAATTATTTGTTTGTTGACGATTCGAAAAATTGATTTTGGTCTCCCACTAGTAAAAGCGATTACTTTTAGGACAAACTCAGCGTAGTAAAAGTTCAATTTCTAACATAATTGCTACAAGTAAGACAATGCTCAAATGTTCAGGTATAATAGTATGAAATTCTGAAAATGAAGTATTTTCGTCTTACCGCTATTACTGACTTCAATGTGACAAAGTGTGCAAGGAATTAATTTGTATAATTGAATTAAAATAAAATGAATGTCAGAAAGACTGTCTAAAAAATAGGGGATTACGCCAGTCGGCTAAGTGTCTCTGCCTTTCCTACACGCAAAATAAAAGGTTACTTTTACCACTAATATAACGAGTATTTCATCATTAGGGCTCTTCATAAAATTATAAGATTAAACAAACAATCGATATAAAAAATAAAGCTAATATGGACCTATACATTGCAATCCTCGCCAAAAAACACCTTTAGACGTGGAAAAAATAAGTAATGAACAATACTATACTCCCCCACACACAAAAAATACGGAGTTGATTAGTAATAGATTTCGAGTGATGTATCTAGTATGTTGCATTTCCAGTAACTTCTATTTCTTCTTAATACTTCATCGTTTCTCTTATAGAAAGGTTTATTCGTGAATTGGCCCAAGGATTTGAAGCTGTGAATGAAAATAGAATAATTAAAATGCCCCGTGTGTATTAATGGGAACAATCGTTTTCTTTTCTTCACATAAGTAAATAAGCGCAAAGCGTTGGGAGAAATTTCCTTATTTTACTGAGGAAAGCAAAAGAAACTTAAAAGCCTCGCTTCAAAGCGCCGCGATTGCGAGGGCTGTTGTCCCACCAAACACAAGAGAATAAACAGAAGACCTCGAACAACATTGGACCTATTCAATTGAGGAAAATCGACTTGAGACGAGAGCTGAGAATAGTTCTCAACGATATTCTATCACAAACGGGTCAATTATGCGGTAATTGCGTTTTCTCTTTTAAGTTACTAATTTCAATTGTGTGCAGAAATTCAAAGAAACCATGCAGACTCTTGCGATGTGAGAAGTGAATATGGTTTCTTTGGATGCCCAGGAACAGGGGGAAATCCAAAAACAATGTAACAGTTTACATTTTCACTCTGAATTTGATAAAAGAAATTTCAAATAACTGGATGTACTACGTTTGAAAAACTACTGCATTTAACTCAATGAGAGAGTCTATCAGGGACGTACAAAAAAATTATTATTTTAATTCCAAAATTGTTAAAATGTGTGTGACTTACTATGAGAGAGTACATTTTATGCACGTTTTCTTCGACTCTGAAATCTCTACGCAAGATCTAGTATATTACATGGAATTGTAAATGAAGATAGAAACAATCGTTTTTTGGCAATAACTGATAAGAAACTATTAGCTCCCTTCCAATAAGCCCCGCAAAGCTAAATGAGCTAAAGATCTTGACAATTATATCTTTTCGGGTCACAGGTGAAGAACCCCACTTACTGTCGCGAGAGCATGGCGAACGATTTCCATTTCTGTACTTCTCATTGGTGTCAAGAAAAGCTGCACCGATGGTAAAGCTACATTTATGTCCAGATGCAAAAGAGGGGCTCATCCTTAAATAGTTCCCCAAAAATGCTGACGAGCTCAATTTCGCGCACAAATAAACGATTGGGAAAAAAACAACCTATAAATCACAACAACGTCCAATGCTTTTGAGCCAATTTGCTGAATCTCGCGGTCCTTTCATAAAGCAATATTTATCTTCACTAGACGCTTGCTTTAGATCAAAGAAATTTGTTCCCGCGCTTCAGCCGAATAAAATACCCGGATATTAGTCCACTCCATTTGCTATCTGTCAACATTTTCAAACTTTGTGAACACTTTCTTGCTATGTTGCGGGATTCAACTTCCTCGTAGCCTCTCGTTACATCTTTACAGATCGCACATGTCGTCATTAGAGATAATAACATCGCCCCAACACGCGCTTAATTGGTTTAAATTGATCTTAGAAAGACGAAAATTGAGTTTGCTCTTTTCAAAGAGAAAACATTTTCTTACCGATTTGTCACGAAATACATGTAGGTTGCTCGTAATTTATTATGAGCAATAAATAAGAAGAACTAGCTGTACTATTGTGATAAATCCACTATTTGTAAATAATTGATTTAAAAGTGAAAATTACTTCGTTGTAGTTTCCAATGTCCATTCCATAAACACAATTGTAGGATCGGGTAGAGAAACGATTCTAAAATCGCTAAGCGTTCAGATACAATTGCACAGAAATTCAAACTATACCTTTAATTTTCCCGCGAAAGATTTATTTCTTTTTGCTTCAATTTTGCCACACTTAGATTTCGGGTTTCTGCAGTTTTCTGACCACCCATGCTAATCAATGAGAGCACCCAAACCTCCTAAACGGTGATATACAGTTCAAAAGATATCCTTTTGAAGTAAACTGAAAGTAATTCACGACCCACCTGTCCCCTCTTGTCCCCACTTATTGCACATGTCCCCTCATACCACCCACCCGTCCCCATCATTTCACTCCTAAAAATCCTGTCCATACAAAACTCACTTGCCCTACGAAAACGCCCCTTCTTGACACATTAATCTGATTTTAAAAGTCTGTGGACATCGTTCCGAGCTAGGTACGATTATAGTGTATTTGATAAAAGAATTTGTTTGTTATGTCATAAATTGTAAACATCAATTTTCTTCCACTTCGATATGTTAGATACAGGTCTGGGAAGTAATTTACTATCAAATAGTATCAGGAGGTTTCGCGTCAAAAAGGGTAAATAATGTTTTGTATGTACGGTTTCATTTACTGTTGTTGCTGTATTGAGTATTTGAATCCACTTGTGAAGACTCGCATGCTTCAAGTCGTAGCATCAGGTTCATTGATGGCGGATATCTGGCTCCAGCTCGTTCGTTGACTCGAATGCTCTCCATGGCTTCTAGGATCCATTCCAGGCGAATGCCGAAGCAGTCGCCTAAACAAACGGCCACGACTTTTCCTTCTTGAACCTGTACACAATCCTTTGCGAGGCCATGGTCAATGATGGTAGAATTCAACACTTTAAATTTAAAAAAATGAATTTTAAAACGAAAGCTATACCATTTTATAGCCCTATAAAAATAAGTTAGCATTGTGTGGGTTTGTTGAGAACATTATTGCAAGTATTCAGATCTCTTTGAGATAAAAAAATAGTTTGACACTTTTTTAGATTTTCTCATTAAAAGCAGAAAAAGGGAAATTAATTCAATATTTCCTTATCTCCCTATTTCCCTATTTCCCTTCAACAAATATTTAAAGAAGTAAAAATCCTTAGAATGATTTCCCTTGTGCAGATTCTTGTGTAGCTTCTGAAGAACACTATTCAAAAGAGAGGAAAAGGATTGTCTTGAAATTTGAAAATTCGTGTTAAAACAACACATGTGTTAAAAAGTCATGCATTTTGTTAAATGAAATCTATTTTTATACACACCTATTATCAATATGTAACTGAATCAGTGGAAATTAAACTGAAAATATATTTCAATGCTGGCTTCCTTTAACACATGTTTTCTGACAGTAACAATTAAACGATATTGATGGAAAATGGTTTAGTTTCTAGGGTGTTGGCCACTAATTTTGTTTTTCAAACATCTATGTGTTGTCGATGTGGCATCTCTAGTTAGAGAGCGGAGAGACGTGCTCTCTAGTTACAAAGCGAACACGAAGGACACCGTGATATGCAATTCAACAATTATATCTCTGATTCACGACCATTTCGCGCTTTGTAAACGATTTCGCAATTTGGGATCGATTTTGCATTTTACCGCAGGTTAAAAACCTTCAGAAATATGCTGCACCGACGGTTAAACAGACAATTACGGTTTTCTCAGCATTCGGTAACATTTCACATTTTTAGCAATTGATAAAATCTACCATCTCTAGTCGTGGGTGTTTGCATGGTATCCAGCTTCTACGGCGTGCGCTGTCTGTGCGGCCCATTCAAGAAACTCGTCGATAGCACTTGAATTGATTGATTAGTGGTATTTGTGAGCGCGTCAATTGCCATGGTTAAAGACACACACATGTTTCTCTATGTACGTCCGGACTGTGTATGGACGGATTAAGCTCCGGAGATGTGTGACGAATGCAATCGTCTTCATGAGTGAGTGTGTGTGTGTGTGTGTATAAGGTGTTTCTCTATGTATGTCCGGACTGTGTATGGACGGATTAAGCTCCGGATATGTGTGATGAATGCAATCGTCTTCATGAGTGTGTGTGTGTGTGTGTGTGTGTGTAAGGGGAGAGGCAGGGTCAAGGAGGAACTGGAATGGCTCGTTTGTTGTTGTTGTCGTCGCATTCGCGTGGTAGTCACCTCGTGGTAGTAGTCTCGGGAAATGCCGATCAGGGGTACCAGGTGTTACGTTTCTTCCCCAGACAGCTGTTGAATGGACGCAGCTATGGAGTTGGTGTCGAACATCCGCCATCGCCGAGAGTAACCCTAGGACCTCCCGGTCAGAGGCACTGCAGAGACATCAGCTGATGCCCTGAGCCACCTCTCCCAGTAACTTCGCTCGTAACCTAGCTGTGTAGGTAGTGTGGAAAATGCTGCCACCGTGGGGAGTGCAACCCTAGGACCTCCCGGTCAGAGGCACTGCAGTGACATCAGTCGATGCCCTGAGCCACCTCTCCCAGTAACCTCGCTCGTAACCTAGCTGTGTAGGTAGTGTGGAAAATGCTGCCACCGTGGGGAGTGTAACCCTAGGACCTCCCGGTCAGAGGCACTGCAGTGACATCAGTTGATGCCCTGAGCCACCTCTCCCAGTAACTTCGCTCGTAACCTAGCTGTGCAGGTAGTGTGGAAAATGCTGCCCCCGTGGGGAGTGTAACCCTAGGACCTCCCGGTCAGAGGCACTGCAGTGACATCAGTTGATGCCCTGCGCCACCTCTCCCAGTAACTTCGCTCGTAACCTAGCTGTGTAGGTAGTGTGGAAAATGCTGCCACCGTGAGGAGTGTAACCCTAGGACCTCCCGGTCAGAGGCACTGCAGTGACATCAGTTGATGCCCTGAGCCACCTCTCCCAGTAACTTCGCTCGTAACCTAGCTGTGCAGGTAGTGTGGAAAATGCTGCCCCCGTGGGGAGTGTAACCCTAGGACCTCCCGGTCAGAGGCACTGCAGTGACATCAGTTGATGCCCTGCGCCACCTCTCCCAGTAACTTCGCTCGTAACCTAGCTGTGTAGGTAGTGTGGAAAATGCTGCCACCGTGAGGAGTGTAACCCTAGGACCTCCCGGTCAGAGGCACTGCAGTGACATCAGTTGATGCCCTGAGCCACCTCTCCCAGTAACTTCGCTCGTAACCTAGCTGTGCAGGTAGTGTGGAAAATGCTGCCCCCGTGGGGAGTGTAACCCTAGGACCTCCCGGTCAGAGGCACTGCAGTGACATCAGTTGATGCCCTGCGCCACCTCTCCCAGTAACTTCGCTCGTAACCTAGCTGTGTAGGTAGAGTGGAAAATGCTGCCACCGTGGGGACTGTAACCCTAGGACCTCCCGGTCAGAGGCACTGCAGTGACATCTGCTGATGCCCTGAGCCACCTCTCCCAGCAACTTCGCTCGTAACCTAGCTGTGTAGGTAGTGTGGAAAATGCTGCCACCGTAGGGAGTGTAACCCTAGGACCTCCCGGTCAGAGGCACTGCAGTGACATCTGCTGATGCCCTGAGCCACCTCTCCCAGTAACTTCGCTCGTAACCTAGCTGTGCAGGTAGTGTGGAAAATGCTGCCCCCGTGGGGAGTGTAACCCTAGGACCTCCCGGTCAGAGGCACTGCAGTGACATCAGTTGATGCCCTGAGCCACCTCTCCCAGTAACTTCGCTCGTAACCTAGCTGTGTAGGTAGTGTGGAAAATGCTGCCACCGTGGGGAGTGTAACCCTAGGACCTCCCGGTCAGAGGCACTGCAGTGACATCTGCTGATGCCCTGAGCCACCTCTCCCAGCAACTTCGCTCGTAACCTAGCTGTGTAGGTAGTGTGGAAAATGCTGCCACCGTAGGGAGTGTAACCCTAGGACCTCCCGCCCAGAAGCAGTGCAGTGACATCAGCTGATGCCCTGAGCCACCTCTCCCAGTAACTTCGCTCGTAACCTAGCTGTGCAGGTAGTGTGGAAAATGCTGCCCCCGTGGGGAGTGTAACCCTAGGACCTCCCGGTCAGAGGCACTGCAGTGACATCAGTTGATGCCCTGCGCCACCTCTCCCAGTAACTTCGCTCGTAACCTAGCTGTGTAGGTAGAGTGGAAAATGCTGCCACCGTGGGGACTGTAACCCTAGGACCTCCCGCCCAGAAGCAGTGCAGTGACATCAGCTGATGCCCTGAGCCTCCTCTCCCAGTAACTTCGCTCGTAACCTAGCTGTGTAGGTAGTGTGGAAAATGCTGCCCCCGTGAGGAGTGTAACCCTAGGACCTCCCGGTCAGAGGCACTGCAGTGACATCAGTTGATGCCCTGAGCCACCTGAGTCGGTTGCTAGAGTCGAAAACCCGCCACTTGGCCTAGAACCCGAGGCATCTCGTGGTTAGAGGAATAGCAGACACAACCGTTGATGCCCAGAGCTATTGACTGATGACTACGTGAATGTGCTAAGGTAATTAGGACCGTAAGTATAGTGCAGGTTTTCATCGCGGGAGGAGTTTCTCCTCAACCAGGTATCTCCCACCAGCGGGGCACCTCCCCAGCTGGGACAAGCTCCCAGCTCTCGACCCCCCCCCCCGGCGTGTGAGGCAGTGTTGTGCATGTTAGCGAAAGTAGGGTGAGGATAGGCCGAGGAAGGGAATGGAAGGATGAGGCGTGGTTCGTTCGTTAGAGAAACCAGGCCAGCCAAGTGGTCGAGTGGGGCTGGGCGGCAGTGAGCTGGCCTCCCACGCCGCGGCGCTCAACAAGTGCGTCGCCCCTCGGCGCCGCTCGAGTGGGCAGAGACGATCGATGCCCCCCCGCGCCTCTGAACGAGAGGCCAGCCCCGCGGCGCCCCCACCCCACCCCACCCCACCCCTCGCCACGCCCCCTCCTTGCGCGCGCTGCCCCGCTTCGACTCCGCACCGCCACCCTCGTTCCCCCGCCCGTGCCTACTGCCCGTCCCCACTGCCCGTCCCCACTGCCCGTCCCCACTGCCCGTCCCCGTTACCGTCCCCGTTGCCGTCCCCGTTGCCGTCCCCGTGGCCGTCCCCGTTGCCGTCCCCGTTGCCGTCCCCGTTGCCGTCCCCGTTGCCGTCCCCGTTGCCGTCCCCGTTGCCGCCCCCGTTGCCGTCCCCGTTGCCGTCCCCGTTGCCGTCCCCGTTGCCGTCCCCGTGGCTGTCCCCGTGGCCGTCCCCGTGGCCGTCCCCGTGGCCGTCCCCGTGGCCGTCCCCGTGGCCGTCCCCGTGGCCGTCCCCGTGGCCGTCCCCGTGGCCGTCCCCGTGGCCGTCCCCGTGGCCGTCCCCGTGGCCGTCCCCGTGGCCGTCGCCACTGACCGTCCTCCATGCATGTCCCCCGCACTCGCCGCTGCCTTCCTCTTCAGCGACTCCACCGCAGCCTCATTTTCTTTCTTCCTATCAACAGGCCTCCTCCCCCCTTCACCCCCATCCTCATCCCCCGACCATCCACAGCCCTCAGCCGTCCTCATTCTGTTGCTCGCCCCGCTTCACTGCCCTGCCCCCCCGCCGGTGTCCATCTGAGGAAATTGAGGAAGCGGCGTCTCTAACAGACCGCGTTCGCACAGCGACGGCGACCGCCGCTCCGTAGACAGGCGGGCGAACGAGCTGGTGCGCGTCAACCGATACTAACATTAGTCCCGTAAATGTAGTGCACGTTACACCGCGGGAGCTGGCGTTGTTTTGCCCCTTCTGCGCCCGCAGACGCGCCTGTCTGTACGACCGTCATGTGTGGTAATATAGTGCACGTAAGTGTAAAAGTTTGTAACTAAGAGGGTGAGGATAGAACAAGGAATGGGAAGGAAAGATTGCGCGTGGTCCGCGTATGTGTGTGTGTGTAAAGAGAGAGGGATTTGAGGTTCAGAAAGCTAAGATCGCGCGCAGTTCGAGTCCCGTTTGCTTGGGTACTGCTCCGGCATTTGCCTTGCGTTGGTCGGAGGACCTACAGAAAACAACCGATGAGAGATCTCCTACAAACACACCGGGGCAGGTGGCTGCAGCGCCTCTGACGGCGAGAACTTATGGTGCCACCCAAACGGTTGGAGGATTTCCTACGCTAGCTACACAAGAACATCGAGTTCAGTCGCCTGCTCTGATCGGTTGTGGTTTCTCCGATCAACACCAGGCGAATGCCGGAGCAGTACCCTCACAAACGGGCCACGGACCGCGCATGATCTTTCGTTTCTGAACCTCGAATCCCTCTCTTTACACACACACAGACATACACATACAAACACACACACACACACATGCACTACACTTTCGTAATTCTCGGAAGACCAGTGGGGAGCCTAGAACGAGCCCTGCGGTCCACCTTTGGAGGGAGATATCTGGTTGGGGAAAACTGCACGGGACGTGTAGGTCGAATCTTACCACCACCACCACCACCACCACCTCCCGCCGTAATACCCGCACTACACCTGCAGGACCAATGACATTAGCCGTTGACGCTCCCTCAATTAATCACCAATCAATGAATCGGAGAGAGAAGACAACTTCTGTAAGGTCACATTGTCTGGAAAAACCGAGAGAGAGGAGTATGTAGTCGATTCAATGAAAAATGTTCATGTGGAGTCGGCTGTTAACGGACGCAATCCTGCCTACAAGAAGGTGTGACTGGTGCACGCCGTGCAGTAGGTACAGAGCAGCGGTATAAAGTAGCTGTTGCACATAGTAGTGTCCACGGGCGAGGATAAAACTGACAAAGGGTGACGTCGCTATCTCGTAATGGCAGACGTTAGACCCGACGATGACGAAGGAAGGCCGCCATAGCGGAGGTTCGCACTTTGCTCTGCCATTGTGTAGTATTCGTATCTAATCATTACCCTCGCACCGTACCGCCATGAGGCCGGATGTTTATTCCTTGGCTTTCCTGTGAGTTGTGTCGTGAAGTGCCTTGCGCTCAATGTTTTCTCGTAATGTTGTACTCTTATATCGACTTGAGGCAACCCAATAGAAGAACGAAAAGCCACTCTTTAACGGCTGGCGTCCGTGTAGAGCAGCGACTCACGAATACACTAATTCCAAGAAATTAGAGACGAAGATATTACAAAAAGTATTGAACAACACGCTGCCGATAAAAGAAATAAGACTTTGTTGGTTTATAAACTTCAGCAGCAATTGTTCTTATTACAAAGGAGCGAACATTTTTTTCAGCAATTCTCGCCAAAACACTCGTTGCTCCTATTTTTTATTTCAACTTAATATGTATATACATTAGGCACGGAAAATGTTCGCAGATTTCACCTCTCACACTTCACATCCAATTTGTAACTATTTTTGACATCAAATAAATAAAAAACGAAGGCGAGCATTGAAATGCAAAGTGCTCAACTGATATTTTGGGAGCCTAAGGAGCCGCCGTGACAAATGGGATCATAGGCCTCGGTGCATTTAACGGCAGGCCTACCAACATTTGGGCTCAACGCCAAAGCGACTCCGAGTCTTTTTGGCCGCGCGAAGTCATCGTAAACGGTCCCTTCTCCTCCTCGAGCAGGGGATCTAACTGCAGAGCACCGATAGCGAGGTCCTGCGTTGGTCACGCATTGATTGATTGATTGATTGATTGATTGATCGGTTATTTCGTGGTTGCGGGCGCGTCAAATGCTGTGGCCATGAGTCCCGTAAGTGTAGAACGTGTCATATCTCCAGTGAGGGTGGTGCCCCCCTCCCGCTAGATGGTGAGATTCTGCACTCACTGCTCGTCGGCTAGCGTGTTTTCCCCAATCAGGTATCTCCCACCCGCGGGTCACTGCCCCAGCCCGTACAAGCTGGAAGGTCCCGATTGGTCTCTCGGAAAGAGTGTGGAAGTGCAGTGCATGTTAGTAGGGGTGAGGACAGGACAAGGAAGGGGAGGGAAAGATTGCGAGCGATTTGTGGCCCGTTTGTTAGGGTACTACTCTGGCATTCGCCTGGTGTTGATCGGAGAAACCACGGAAAAATACCGACCAGAGCATCCCACCGCTAGAATTCTTCTTCGAACAGTGGCTGAATTCGACGTAGATATGTGACATGGGTGGGAAATTTCCCACCACTCGGATTCAAATCCTAGGGCCTTGGTCAAAGACAGTGCAGAGGAACAGTTGTTGCCCTGTGGTATCCTAGTTGATCTATTAGGAAAGTACATATTCTTTGCTAAAACAACAATCGAATCAGCATTGAACTACCCAAGTGTTACGTTAATGAAAGAGGTGTCTTCAGTATAAGTCAGATGCGTAGTACAATCAAATCTGATAGAAAAATTCGGTAATCCGATGGTCCGCTTAACGGAAACAGACATGAGTGAGTTTTTTTCGAGGAAAAGAAAGGAACTTATGTTACAATTAAATTAAGGCTGAATATACTTGTCGAAATCACTGAAATAAAAGTTCTAATACAATAAATTAAGGACAATACAATAATAAATAGTTTTGCAAAAGCGAGTTACATTTGTTTTATACAGGACAGTATCTGTTGTCAAAGCCTTTTTGCTTTGTTACCAAAATGTTTAGTTCTCAATTTGATGAACCAATATTTCGTACTAATCGTTCATTAAATGTCTGAAAGCAAGGACAGTAATTTATAGCATTTCACCGGTATTCTCGTTGCTGCATTGTAAGCAACAACAACATTTTTCAAGACTTCTTCCAGATCGACCTAGATAGAACAGACTAAGAAGTGTGGCAATCAATTTGTCTTGTCGAGAGCTATTGATAATGACCCCCTGTAGGGAATTCCCATTAGTGACGCAAAAAGCTTTTTAGTGGTTCAAAAAAAACAAAAGAAAACAATTAGAGATATAGTATATTCATTTGTCATGATTGTCATCTGTTTGTGGGAGCAAAAACGAAAGAAAAAAAAAGATGACTGGGTGAAGGAAATTGAATATCATTCCACTAGGCTTACGAAACCGTTCAAAGAATTGCTTCCGTCGATTGCTCAGTGGTTGCAGCACCTGGGCGTAAACCAGGACTCCCGGAGTCCCTTTCCGGTCGAGGTGACAACTATTTGAACAAATTTAATTATTAGGACTGCCTATCCTGAACGGATTGACAACAGATTTTTCAGTTCCCCACCAGGAGACCGAGATGCGTAGAATGACAACTTATTTGTCTCGATTGGGAGATGCGAAGCGAACTGATTCGGCGGTTACTTGAAAATTGAGGATTTAAACAGACAACTAAAAGGCAACTAGTAATCAAACCAGCGTTAACTTGCCTCAGTGGTAGACTAGATGCAGCGTGCTTTCATTGGTTCATTGTACGTTGTAACGCAACTGGTCATGTCCCGTGACCAGATTAGGGATGCAACATCAATGAAACATCGATGTTTCTTACCAGAAAAATAAAACTCCACTACTCGTAGTAATCAAACCAGCATTGAACCACCGAAGTGGTAGATTAAAGGCAGATGCTTGCTTTCACTGATTTGATGCGTGTTGGTATGGGAACTCTGTGACTGAACTCAGTCTAAGTTGAAATCTATTAAATAAAAAACATGAAACTAAGAAAATTTTTAGTTTGTGTATGGGCGGGGGGGGGTGAGGCTTTAGAGTCGGAGGCTCTCACGCAATGCACTACCACTAGTAGTTCCGCCACTGGCAACTGCTCTTATTTCTAGTGGCCGGCTGCTCTCATAGGTAGTTTTCCGTGGTTTTCTCCGATCAACACCAGGCGAATGCCGGAGCAGTACCCTAACAAACGGGCCACGGACCACACGCCATCTTTCCTTCCTCTTCCTCGCCCTATCCTCACCCCTTACACTAGCATGCACCACACTCCACACATGGCGGGAGACCGGAGGGGAGCTTAGAGCTCTTCCCGGCTGTGATGGTTAAGATCAACACCAGGCGAATGTCGGAGCAGTACCCTAACAAACGGACCACGGACCGCGCGCGATTTTTCCTTCCTCTCCCTTGTCCTCTCCTCTCCACTTACACTAGCATGCACCACACTCCACACATGGCGGGAGACCGGAGGGGAGCTTAGAGCTCTTCCCGGCTGTGATGGTTAAGATCAACACCAGGCGAATGCCGGAGCAGTACCCTATCAAACGGGCCACGGACCACGCGCGATCTTTCCTTCCTCTTCCTCGCCCTATCCTCACCCCTTACACTAGCATGCACCACACTCCACACATGGCGGGAGACCGGAGGGGAGCTTAGAGCTCTTCCCGGCTGTGATGGTTAAGATCAACACCAGGCGAATGCCGGAGCAGTACCCTAACAAACGGGCCACGGACCACGCGCGATCTTTCCTTCCTCTTCCTCGCCCTATCCTCACCCCTTACACTAGCATGCACCACACTCCACACATGGCGGGAGACCGGAGGGGAGCTTAGAGCTCTTCCCGGCTGTGATGGTTAAGATCAACACCAGGCGAATGCCGGAGCAGTACCCTATCAAACGGGCCACGGACCACGCGCCATCTTTACATCCTTTCCTAGTGCCATCCTCAGCCCTTACTTACACATACACTTACGCTCACATGCACATTACCACGTACATCGGGAGATCAGTCGGGAGCTTAAGCTTCTTCCGGTTAGGGCGGTGCCTTGTTGGTGGGAGATACCTGGTTGGGAAAACCCCGCAAGTCGACATGTAGCTCGTCCTGTGGCTCTCACCATCCGGCGGGGAAAGATTCCAATTCCAAGAAAGCCAATTCCCGTGATCAAAAAACCCGCAGTACACTTACGGGACTAATGACCTTAGGAGTCTGCGCGCCCGGAAGCAAGCAAGCAAGCAGCAACCAACGGAGCGGTAGACTCGAGGCAGTGGCATGCTTTGCTTGGTGCGTTGCACGCCGCTAGCGCAACTGTTCACCCCCGCAGTCGCTCGTGGAGGCGTAGCGGCGCGCGGGCGTCTGTGCGGGCGGGCGGCGTCGGCGGCGGGTGGGCCCCGTTCGGCGCGGGGGCGGGGGCGGGGGGCAGGGGCAGGGGGGTGGGTCTATTTTGGCTGCGGATGCGCGCGTCGCTCGCCGCCGCCGCCCCCGCCCCCGCCGCCCCCGCCCCCCGCCACCTGGTGGCTCCGCCGCGCCCCGTTACGCCGTTCACAATTAATCGCCGCTCCCAACACTCCCTCTTCTCAGCCGAACGTTTCAAACTCGGAAGGCAAAATTGTTGCGAATCTACCTCACCCGAGTGTACCCGCAACAGTGTATGCACACGAGTATACAGCGCCACTCCCAACACTCCCTCTTCTCGGCCGTTCGTTTCAAAAACGTTTCAACAACGTTTGGAAGACTTACGCCAATCGGAATACAATGTTGTTGCGAATCTACAGCACCCAATGTTCCCGCAACAGCGTGTGCGCATGTGAGTTAATCGCCACTCCCAACACGCGCTTCTCAGCCGTTCGTTTCAAATTCGGAAGGCAAAACTGCTACGAATCTATATCACCTAATTGTACCCGCAACAGCGTATGCACACGTGAATGCCCGCGATCGTTTGTAACGTCTATTTAATTCAACTGCAGCTGTATTGCCACTCGCCAACCTCCTTGTGTATTGGGCCTGTGTCTTCAGGTAATGTAAATCATCACACTTTAAATTCCAATCGCCTTTCACTTGTTACCCGTGAAGGCACACCCTGACTGAAGCCCGTTTCGTTCACCGGGTGTTCTGGACGGAGTATATGTTTTATTTAATTTTTGCGTTCTTGAGTAATGCTGTCGCTCCAGTTTAGAGAAAACATCGAATACATGTGAACAGAATCTTCGGAATTGTGAGGGTTAAGTCAGCGACGTAAGAAAATGCTCCTGATAGAGGATTTCAAGTTTTGTTTCCACACCTTAGTACAAAACGGAGGTGCAATTGTTTATTCAAAACGCGCCGAAGTGGTTCAATATTATAATCGATCAATATAATACAACGGCAAACGTACAGCAAACGTAGAAATCAATTCTTACACTAACGAGAAAAAAAAACAGAATGGGATAAAGTCGAACAATGCCTTTTTCGGGATGTAGGTAAACGGCTTAGAAAAAGTTCACCGCGAGATGCAGTCGGTATATCGATATAGCTCTAGTTGGGCTACAGCGCTTTTGAAAGGAAAAAAAAGTAGTCATATAATTTAATGACACACATTTTCTAATGACAAAATAAACGCGCATATGTTTTAAGTTACCAATAATATGTGAGCACATGTATGCATGCGCACTTCTCCTTCGCACGTGCTGGTGTTTGTGTACTGTTCAAGTAAAAACACGCGTAGTGGGGGTAGTTTGTAAAAAAATGTATTTACCGGAAAGCAGCTGAAAGAGCATTTGTGTCAACAAACACGCGAGGATTAGCGACTAAAAAAATTGCTCTTCTTCATAGAACGTGTTCCTTCTCGAACGCAAGAGGCCGTTACTGGGAAGTGGCGTTCACATTCACTTGTAGAAAGTAACAGAAATTCCAAAATGATTATTAATGAGTAATGACGTGATGCGCGAATGTTTTTCAGGATATATTGGCTCTACCCCCCATTCAGGATATGAGTGTATAAAATCTTAAGAACTTAAGGCCCTTTAACGGAGATCGTAACAAAGATTTTTCCTCTGCTGGCGTTTAATGAAGACTGCCCTCATGAAAACAACATGTGTACTTTAGAGCCTGGTATGGTGCACGAGTATGACTTCTAATTTTCTAGACATGACATTGCACACAAATGAAATAACCCCTTTAATTTTATAGGGAAATAGTTTTCAGGTCTTTTTCAGAAATTTAGTTTCACTTGTATTTCGGGTTTCTGTCCTGTTCTGACCACCCATGCTATGAAATGGGACACAGACACTAACTAAATCTCCAGGAATGTAATAGAAGGTTTAAAAAGCTGACTAAACATATAATTCAGTTCCCGATTATCCCTGTTTGTCCTCAAACTGTCCCTCTTCATTTCCCCGCATGTCCCCCAAAGCATGTGATCCTCCGGGCCACTTAAGCCAGGTTTAAGGGCCTGGGACACACCTCTTACGAGCTAAGCGCGATTATAAAGTGGGGTAGTAATCTCATTTCCATGCCTTAATCTCAAATACACTATTTTTTCTTCTTAAGCCTGTTCTAAGCAGGAGCAGGGGAGGGACTAGGTGGGGGAGTAATTTTCTGCTCAGTAGTAACACTCGGGGTTTTGTGTTGATAGTTTCTTACAAGTTGTAATGAGCCGTCATATGTCTTTCCTTATTGTGTCAAATGTAGAGAGAAATTGCTCTTCGCGCGTACCATCGCGTACCTTCAATATCACTTTGTGGAATCGCTTGTTTCAATTGGTCTACAACGAGCCGAAGTGTACTGAAAGGAACACAGGGCACATTGCCGTAAAATGCGCAGATGTCAAAGGTCAACCGAGGAGGCCAATAGCGCTTGATATGTCTTTCATACTGACATTATTGTTCGTTCAGGAAAGTTTTTTTGGCCGGAAAGGCGATTTTTATGGCCGGTTCTAAAACATTTGAGGTTCGTCGAAGACACGACCGCTCTGCGAAGGGTATTCTTGCGCCAATCACGTGCGCTGGAGCGCCGGCTGTTAATACCTCAAATTATCACTTCAGTGCACGTAGGTGGCGATAGTGGATAACGCCCGAAACAGTTAAAAACTATGCGGCGTACTAAGTGTTTTGATTACTCACTCCGGGTGCGTCATCTAAGATCATTAGTTCCGTTAATGTAGTGCGTGTTTTTCTGGGGAGGTGATGGTGGTGATCGTTCC
This sequence comes from Gryllus longicercus, assembly GCA_038098605.1. Taxonomy (NCBI): domain Eukaryota; kingdom Metazoa; phylum Arthropoda; class Insecta; order Orthoptera; family Gryllidae; genus Gryllus; species Gryllus longicercus. The sequence continues at coordinate 6,425 of JAZDUA010000977.1, read as the reverse complement.
CTCGCTGCATGGCGAGATCCGGCGCCGACTCACCGTCGGCTAACGGAATTTCCCCAACCAGGTATCTCCACCCAGCGGGGCAGCGCCCCAGCCGGACAAGCCCTAAGCTCCCGACCGGTCTTCCGGGTTGTGTAAGTGCATGGTGAGGATAGGACAAGGGAGAGGAAGGAAAGATCGCGGGCGGTCCGTAGCCCATTTGTTTGGCTACTACTCCAGCATTCGTTTGGTGTCGATCGGATAAACCACGGAAAACTACCGATCAGAGCAGCCGGCCTCTAGAATTATCCTGCAGACTGGGACAAAACTTGACAGAGGTATGTAGTTAGTGTCGAACACCCTGCTACGGTCGTGACTCGAGCCTAGGGGCGTCCCAGTCAGAGGCATTGCAGTGACATCAGTTGATGCCATGAGCTATCACTCCAGGTTGTACAACGGGTGTGCTTGGTTTCGTGAGAATTTAAATGTCTGTTCTAACACTTATACATACTCAGTTGAAAATATGAATACATGTTGCAACGTTTTGTCAAGAATTGATAAGAAACTATTCGCTTCGTTGTAATAAAAACTGTTTGCAAATCAGCTACTGATTTTGTCTATTACCCATATTGCTATAAGTGAAGGAATAGACTGTCACGATAAAATGTCAAAAAATTGCTCGGTCTAAACAGACGATTACGACGGCCGTGTCCCTCATCGATCCCATTATCTGGCGCGCGTTCGCCCCGGGCGGATGGGGAATTTGTTGACCTTGTTGCCAAGGGATACTATTAGATCCGTTGCTGACTGGCAGCGCCGTTCAACTGTCACAACAACGGCAGAGTTTGTCGAAAGATGGCGACGTGGGGGAAATATACAGAGCAATGCACATACCGGTGTGAGGGTGGGGAGATGTCAACGTTCGTGGTTGAAAGGAAAAAAAAGCTGGTACAACATAGCAGATACTTTATCGCATTATTTTATGTTCCCAAAATTACGTTCATCAGTTTGTAACTGACGTAATACACGGTTCATTGCTTACATTTTTTACATAATTTCGTACCAACACGTCTAAACCCTCACTTCGTGAAGAGAGATAACAGAGAGATCTAATGCACAATTTATTAATCACCACTGAATTTTATACATCTGAATGACATTGAACTTAATCTGTTGACATAACTTTCCGAAAGGTTCTTTATTTTTAAACCCCACACATATATACACTCTGTACTTTATACAGTACATCAATTTATATTATTTATATAATTTGTACTTTAGTACATATAATGAGTGAGGCATTTCAGATGGTAAAAGGCATACCACTGTTTTCCCCTCAATTAGTTGAACAAAAGTAATGCCATTTGATGAGCAATGATTCGTATCTGCACAGCAGGCAGTCTGTTGTCGATTTCTCCTCTTCTATAAAGACCAGAATACTATTCTTAAAGAAGAGATGAAGTGCGGAAGTTATTTTTAAGTATTGCTGAAGATGTGAACTTTGGTAGTTGTATTAATATTAAGGACACATGCACGCGAATATTTTTGAAAAAAAAAAATTGTTTTTTTCAATTTTTACATAAAAAATTCTGCAATTTTTTCTGAAAAAATTTATGGATGTGTTCTATGTGTAACATTCTGGAAATTTTTTTAAAGAGCAATTTTAAAAATTTCGTGTCAAGCGGTCTCTTTTTAAATGACAAATTTTGTTCCATTATATATCTTGTTCTATAAAAAATATTTTGATGGAATAAATTTGGAGTAACCGATGGAGCAACCGTTGGTAGCTCTGCTATACTTTGACGCCAGCATCATGTTCGAATTCTTTCTTATATGTTCTGTGTTAACATTTTAGTATCAATGTGTTCATGATTGGATAGGGGTTTCGCGTAATAACTGCTGTACTTTAAAGGTAAATTCCCGTAACACTTTATTATATAGTTGCGTAGGCTTCCGCGGCCTGAGTTTATGTTGGCTGGGCTATCCGGGACGAGCCGCGTCAAAGTCATTGTGGCTACTGGCTTCCGGAAGCTTTGAGCAACGACTTTGACGCGGTTAACGCGGCTGACTTTGACGATAGCCCAGCCAACACTTTATTATATAAATTATTTGTTGAAAAGAAAACTTCGTAAGGTAGAAAAACGGTATTTTCAGACACTATTTACAATAAAGTAGATAACAAAAAATGACACACACACACACCCGGACCCCCGGACACGGTACAGGTTGTGTGGAAAAATCCTCCACTTTCAGAACTAACTGTAGGATCTCCCGAAGGGCATCGAAGCAGCAACAACAGTAGTGCTGTCTGCGAGCAATCTCAGGGGCGGTGCGAGACCGGGCTGTGCGGGAACCGGAAGTCGCTGCCCCGTGGGTTGCGTTGTGTCGCGAGGTCATTTTGAGGTTTCGAAGCGACCAGGTCAGCCGCGCGAACACAAACAAACGGGGCGATTTTAGCAGCAAATAAAACACCTCGAAATAGTCCACCGGCCGTTTCTCCTCCGCTCTCGCGACTCTTAACACTCGCGCAGGAACGCCAATCCGGAAGTCGTGATTAACACGGGAGGCGGGTAACGACGAACCGAAGAATAAATTACAATATAATCGATGAAAAACTGGGTATGATTATTGATTCCCGGTTTGTCAACTAAGGTCATAATTCCCGGACGTTTGGTGCATGCTTGGGTGGAGGGGGAGTCGTCTATTGTTGGATGGCGAGATCCGGCGCCGACCCTACCGTCGGCTTGCGGGGTTTTCACCAACCAGGTATCTCCCACCAGAGGTTTTCTCGCCTTGTGTGATAGTGTAGTGCATGCTACTGTAAGTGAAGGGTGAGGATAGGACGAGAGAATGGTGGGGAAAATGGCGCGCGGTCCGTGGCCCGTTTATTAGGGTAATGCTCCAGCATTCGCCTGGTATTGATCGGAGAAACCACGGAAAACAATCGATGAAAACAGCCGGATTCTAGAATTCGTCTCCAGACAGCAACGCGATATTTCCTTCCCCTTCCTTGGCCTACTTACACACACACACACACACACACACTGATTCCTCGTTACTTACTCACACTTACTCCTTACTTATACACACTCATTCCTCCTTACACACTTACTCCTTACTCTCTCTCTCTCTCTCTCTCTCTCTCTCACACACACACACACACACACACACACCACACTACCACCCAGGCCGGCAGGCCTGTCGGATGCATAGAGCTTGTCCGGCTGGGGCGGTGCCCCGCTGGTGGGAGATACCTGGTAACGAGTAACTCCTCCTCCCGAGGAAGAAAATATGCACTACACTAGCACAAATGCCGGGAGAGCGGTCGGGAGCTTAGAGCTTGTCCCGGCTGGGGCGGTGCCCCGCTGGTGGGAGATACCTGGTAACGAGTAACTCCTCCTCCCGAGGAAGAAAATATGCACTACACTAGCACAAAGGCCGGGAGAGCGGTCGGGAGCTTAGAGCTTGTCCCGGCTGGGGCGGTGCCCCGCTGGTGGGAGATACCTGGTAACGAGTAACTCCTCCTCCCGAGGAAGAAAATATGCACTACACTAGCACAAAGGCCGGGAGAGCGGTCGGGAGCTTAGAGCTTGTCCCGGCTGCGGCGGTAACCCGCTGGTGGGAGATACCTGGTAACGAGTAACTCCTCCTCCCGAGGAAGAAAATATGCACTACACTAGCACAAAGGCCGGGAGAGCGGTCGGGAGCTTAGAGCTTGTCCCGGCTGCGGCGGTAACCCGCTTGGTGGGAGATACCTGGTAACGAGTAACTCCTCCTCCCGAGGAAGAAAATATGCACTACACTAGCACAAAGGCCGGGAGAGCGGTCGGGAGCTTAGAGCTTGTCCCGGCTGCGGCGGTAACCCGCTGGTGGGAGATACCTGGTAACGAGTAACTCCTCCTCCCGAGGAAGAAAATATGCACTACACTAGCACAAAGGCCGGGAGAGCGGTCGGGAGCTTAGAGCTTGTCCCGGCTGGGGCGGTGCCCCGCTGGTGGAGATACCTGGTAACGAGTAACTCCTCCTCCCGAGGAAGAAAATATGCACTACACTAGCACAAAGGCCGGGAGAGCGGTCGGGAGCTTAGAGCTTGTCCCGGCTGGGGCGGTGCTCCGCTGGAGGGAGATACCTGGTAACGAGTAACTCCTCCTCCCGAGGAAGAAAATATGCACTACACTAGCACAAAGGCCGGGAGGTCGGTCGGGAGCTTAGAGGTTGTCCCGGCTGGGGCGGTGCCCCGCTGGTGGGAGATACCTGGTAACGAGTAACTCCTCCTCCCGAGGAAGAAAATATGCACTACACTAGCACAAAGGCCGGGAGAGCGGTCGGGAGCTTAGAGCTTGTCCCGCTGCGGCGGTAACCCGCTGGTGGGAGATACCTGGTAACGAGTAACTCCTCCTCCCGAGGAAGAAAATATGCACTACACTAGCACAAAGGCCGGGAGAGCGGTCGGGAGCTTAGAGCTTGTCCCGGCTGGGGCGGTGCCCCGCTGGTGGGAGATACCTGTTGGGTTAAGCCGGCAGGTCTGCACCTGATCTCACTATTCAGCGGGGGGACCCACCTTCCGAGGGAAAAAGCATTCACTACACGTACGGAACTAATGACCTTAGCTGTTGACTCTCCCCGAAATCGCTAACAATCATTCAATCAATAAATTGGAAGCGGGGCCGAGCGGTGGCGCCCTGTCGCGCAAATTCTGTCCCCCGCCGGCCCCACTCTGCGGGAGTCATTTCCATCCGCAGTGGGCGAGAATACCCTCCGCGCAAACAAACCGAAATGGCAATTGCACGGAGAAAGTGGATGCTCAAACACAACTGCCACAAAGAAGTGTTCAGTCTCGGAAGACAACGAGTCTCTTGTTTCAAGGAACAGGAACACAAGCCGCTCGCCTGTAAATCATCCGACTGGGAGTCCATTTCCTCGACGACTGGCTGCCAAATTGGCCCCACACGTTGGACCAGCAACACCAGAAGTAGGATACGCACCTGAGCATTTCTAGAGATTTTTGTTTAATGCCAATAAGCTGAACTTTAGACAAGTGGAACTCGAATTAATTATAAATTATTGCTCAGAAACTTCATAAAAATTCTATCTCAATTTCTTTTAACTAAATATTAATGAATATTATCTTTTATTTATCTTATCTTAAATTTTAAAAATGAACGCCCTTTATTAGGCTACAAATAAAGAAATGGGTTCTGAAATGCACTAGGAATTGTTTTTTTTTTATTTTGTAGTTATTACTGATTCATTTAATTATAAGGAAATACTAAAAATAACTTAGTGTAGCCGAAAATTCTGATTTTTTTCTTCAAAGTTTGTTAGTAATCTAGTCAAAATATACAGAACACTTCTCTAGAAGAAAAGCATTTCCTGACATTTGGACTCAATCTCTTCGAATGGTCAAGAATTTCTATTTTGGGTGTACTAGTAGCGAATGGCTTTTAGTGATGGTTGGAAATGACAGTGATACGATGTGAACGAGGATTGAACAAACATTTACTGTAAAGCAGGATAAGCACTAGGGCCTATTAATTTAATCTTCAAAACGGATAACAACTGTGTGACGTACTGGCTGGCATCCGCCTACCTGGACTTTTATTCATCACACAGGTACAGAAACTGAGAGGACTTTAAAAGACAGCTACAACTTTACATTTGTCCCGACTCGGAAACGAATCCGCGATCACTTTTTAAAATTTTAATAATATAACATTAAAATTAAAAGAATGAACGATTATCTTCGGTCAATTGTTCATTCCTAATTCGTTTTCATGACTGATTACAACACAGTTTTGACGGTGTGGCTCGATTTGTTTTGACAGTTGCAATCGATCTATCGAAAGCAGTTTGTACTAACTACAACATTCGTGTCAAGAACATGGTAAACACAAAACATTTCAATTACATGTTCAGAAAGATGTTTCACTCTGCGTTCACAGTGAGTAGTGATTGTATTGTTCCAGAATGTGTAAACCATCATTTCCTTAAGAAACAAGTGTTGAGCGTCATGCGACAATTTTTGGGTTTTCAATGTTTTCATAAGTACATAAGCAGTTATTGTGTGCAATTAAATGGAAAGGTTCTATTTGAATCAATCATTGTAAAATTCCCGTAACTGATATTTTTGCGAAACTTTTTTGTGTAAATTATTTTTCTTTGTTTGTATTCAAATGATTTACTGTAAAAATGGCGTTACTACAATTTCTACAACATAGTGGAAACAGATCGAAAATCGTGTTTATTTAAAAAAAACAAGTGATGGAGTACATTTTATTCCTTTACTAATGGAGAACTTTACAATCAAAAATGTTCGAAAAAAATGTAAACAAGTATTTAACATATTCTCATAAGAATAGTATTTTACGTTGTAAAACTGTGTTCCATTTACTTAGGCACCAAGGGCGTTTTAATCTAATGATCGCGCGGCTACAAAAAGGCCAGAGATC